>CM035812.1:26152783-26235283 GCA_020458035.1 Magallana ariakensis
TAAGAGAAGAAACTGTGACATCTTGCTACATTTGTAATATATCATAAATTAAATAAACGCACACACATATACACATGGAAGTAACATGGATGCATATATTTGAAAAAAAGATGCTAGTAGTGTTAACAATCACACCAAGGTTTGGACTCTCCAAACACTTTTATTTACTCATGTTTTAAGGACAAATTATATCATTTTCATTGATTAAATTTCAGATTTTAATAATAATATACACAGTTACACTTTAAATCTCTATAAACTATATATTCCTGGTGGATCATAAACTAGAATATTCAATTTGATAGCTGATTAAAAATTCATTTTGATGCATTATTTGATTGGTTTTATATTTTATTAAAAATAATATATTCTGGTTATGTAAAAATTGATTTGTATAAAAAATGTTCAATCAAATTAAAATTTCTATAATTGCATACATATATACAGTACTGTTTATTATAATTACTCATGTTTTAAGGACAAATTATTTCAAAATCATTTCATTGATTAAATTTTTAAAAAAATGGAGAAATCAAACAATGAATTCAAAACTCAATATAGTAAATCTTTTTTAGTATGAACACTTTCAGATATAATAGCAATCTCCGGGAAAATTCTTTACAAATCCTTATAAAACAAGAGGCCCATGGGCCACATCGTTCACCTGAGGAACAATAGGTATGATGAAATCAGTTTAATGAAGTCATAATACCAACTATCTGGACAATGTAGTATAATACATGTAGATCCTGTATAAATGAAAATCCATTTCCCCCCTGCATCTACTTATTTTCATTATCATTAGTCCCTTTTCTAACAGGATGATTTTATAGTCATAACACATGTTGAGCATTGCAGTTCTCAAAAAGATCCTTAACAATTGTTTATGTATGGGATAAAAATCTACATCAAACTCTGAACCCCTTGTGAGGCCCAAGAATCATGAAGGGGCCAAAGTCTAAACAATTTTAAAGAATCACCTGGCTGATTAGTTTCTGAGAAGAAGATTTTTAAAGATTTACTCTATATATTCCTATGTAGAAACTCAACCACCAATTGTGGCCCCACCCTACCCCCGGGGTTCATGATTTTCACAACTTTGAATCTACACTACCTGAGGATGCTTCCACACAAGTTTCAGCTTTCCATACTTATTAGTTTCTGAGAAGAAGATTTTTAAAGATTTACTCTATATATTCCTATGTAAAAATTCCACCCCCCCCCCTATTGTGGCCCATCCTACCCCCTGGGGTCATGGTTTTCACAACTTTGAATTTACACTACCTAAGGACGATTCCACACAAGTTTCAGCTTTCCTGGCCAAATGGTTCTTGAGAAGAAGATTTTTAAAGATTTACTCAATATATTCCTATGTAAAAATTCGACCCCCAATTGTGGCCTCACCATACCCCTGGGGATCGCGATTTTAACAACTTTGAATCTACACTACCTGAGGATGCTTCCACACAAGTTTCAGCTTTCCATACTAATTAGTTTCTGAGAAGAAGATTTTTAAATATTTACTCTATAAATTCCTATGTAAAAATTCGACCCCCTATTGTGGCCCCATCCTACTCCCGGGGGTCATGATTTTCACAACTTTGTATCTACACTAACTGAGGATGCTTCCACACAAGTTTCAGCTTTCCTGGCTGGTTTGTTTTTGAGAAGAAGATTTTTAAAGATTTACTCTATAAATTCCTATGTAAAAATTCAACCCCCCATTGTGGCCCCACCCTACCCCCAGGGGTCATGATTTTCACAACTTTGAATCTACACTACCTGCAAATTGTTCCACACAAGTTTCAGTTTTCCTGGCTGATTAGTTTCTGAGAAGAAGATTTTTAAAGATTTACTCTATATATCCCTATGTAAAAAATTCCACCCCCCATTGTGGCCCCACCCTACCCCCAGGGGTCATGATTTTCACAACTTTGAATCTACACTACCTGCAAATTGTTCCACACAAGTTTCAGTTTTCCTGGCTGATTAGTTTCTGAGAAGAAGATTTTTAAAGATTTACTCTATATATCCCTATGTAAAAAATTCCACCCCCTATTGTGGCCCCATCCTACTCCTGGGGGTCATGATTTTCACAACTTTGAATCTACACTACCTGAGGATGCTTCCACATAAGTTTCAGCTTTCCTGGCTGATTAGGTTCTGAGAAGAAGATTTTTAAAGATTTACTCTATATATCCCTATGTAAAAATTCCACCCCCATTGTGGCCCCATCCTACCCCCGGGGGTCATGATTTTCACAACTTTAAATGTACACTACTTGAGGATGCTTCCACACAAGTTTCAGCTTTCCATACTAATTAGTTTCTGAGAAGAAGATTTTTAAAGATTTACTCTATAAATTCCTATGTAAAAATTCGACCCCCTATTGTGGCCCCATCCTAATCCCGGGGGTCATGATTTTTACAACTTTGTATCTACACTACCTGAGGATGCTTCCACACAAGTTTCAGCTTTCCTGGCTGGTTTGTTTTTGAGAAGAAGATTTTTAAAGATTTACTCTATAAATTCCTATGTAAAAATTCAACCCCCATTGTGGCCCCACCCTACCCCCAGGGGTCATGATTTTCACAACTTTAAATCTACACTACCTGCGAATTGTTTCACACATGTTTCAGTTTTCCTGGCTGATTAGTTTCTGAGAAGAAGATTTTTAAAGATTTACTCTATATATCCCTATGTAAAAATTCGACCCCCCATTGTGGCCCCACCCTACCCCCGAGGGTCATGATTTTCACAACTTTGAATCTACACTACCTGAGGATGCTTCCACATAAGTTTCAGCTTTCCTGGCCAAATGGTTCTTGAGAAGAAGATTTTTGAAAATTTCTCAAAATTTTTCAATTATTCCTGATTAACTCCCCTTGAGAAAGGGCGTGGTCCATACTTTTCACAACTTTGAATCTCCTTTGCCTAAGGGTGCTTTGTGCCAAGTTTGGTTGAAATTGGCCCAGTAGTTCTTGAGAAGATGTCGAAAATGTGAAAAGTTTATGGACAGACAGACAGACGGACGGACGGACGGACAGACAGACAGACAGACGGACGACTGACAAAATGTGATCAGAAAAGCTCACTTGAGCTTTCAGCTCATGTGAGCTAAAAAGGTTTAAAAAATTGATTACGAGTCCCGTAGAGGTGAATAATCACAAAATTTTAAACCTTTTGTAATAAATTTCTTAATACAGTCATGTAATTTCAAAAGTCAGCAATACTAATTGACATATTAATAGTTTGAATGAATTTATTCAATTTACAATCCAATAATATTATGAATGATTTATTTATTAGCATAAATTGTAGTCTTATGGAAGAAAACATAAATATAGCAAAATCGCTATTATAATACTGTTTATTGATTATTACGAATTCATTATATGGATATGAAGAATTATGGATACAAAGAAGTAAATCCATTAGTACTAGGACTTCGCTATAACCAAGTTTTACTGTAGTAATACCCTGGATATTTTGAACTTATACAACCTAGGTTAAAAGGGTTGACAGATTAACATTTTCCCAAAACTTAGTTATACTTTATTTACTTAATAGGTAGCTGTTAAATTAAATTGCTTCCTTAAGTTAGGGGTTAAACATTTGTCATGTTTTTTTTATTGAAGATTTTTATGCTGGATTAACTTGAGAACTGTACCGGTATTATATTCTAAAAATAAACAGTAAGTAACTGCAATATATATAAAAGATATTAAAAACAGTTTTTGAAATACATATTTATCACCATATATTTTCATTCATAAAATTAAAAAAATATATATGTTATGTACATTTGTAGGACTGGTACAGTATGTTAGAAATATTCTTAAAGCTGAACACTGCTCGTAAATAGGTACTGTCCGCCATATTTCTCTTTCATCATTGCTACCGGGTATCCCTACAACCCCTATATAAGCCACAGAACTCTTACCAGTTTACAGTGCTTCGCTGTAGAGGTCTCACCTGTGTGGACGTACATCTTGTCTCGCCGTGTTACTCGGTCGCGATGAAATTATCAAATTTTACGTACTTTTTTTCAGGCCAGGAGAATACTAACATCATATAAACAGGTCAATGCATTATTTACAAACATAATATGCACATAGAATAAGAGATAAATGCATAAAATCCAAAGAGCACGCACGACATACTTAACATTGGCCACAAGTTTCAGGTGTGCAATCGGGTGAAACGAAATCGAAGAATTTATATACCTGTATGCCTAAGGTATTTACGAGCGGTGTTCAGCTTTAAGTTGACAACCTGATAAACAAAGCATTAACATGTTTCTGTGGTATGTAAATTGGCAGGTATTTGGAATAAATAGAAGACACTAAACATAATAATCCATTCTAAAGGTTAACATGTAAAGTGAGGACATGGTTTGTGTTGGACTCTTTCTTCCCACCGTGATCTCTATTCCGCCTTCTTTTTGGTGATAACTTTTCCATACGCTGAACCTTTCTCTAGTTGAGTGAATCCAATCATAAATTTGGCTAATACATTTACTGAAAAAAAAACAAACAGTTCCAGTAACAATTTACACTGAAAAAGCATAGGTGATTCAATTTTTCTATCAATAAAGATTATCATGCTCAGTTTATCAAATGCATGTGCTGGTTCATGTAGATTCAATTCTGAGGATTATCAAATAAAGTTTTATAGTAATACCGAGCGCAGCGAGAGGCGGGCAAAGTCCGCCTCGCGAAGCGAGGATTAATGGTAACACGTATATATAAGAAAATCATCGAAAAATGAGAGTTGAATCAGCGGTACTGAGGGCCAAAAAATTTTCTTCCAGCCATGGGCGCCGCCATACTGGCCGCCATTTTGTTATAAAAATGTTAACTCGATCATTAATTGACTGCCGCTTATCGATGTTTTTTGCCCCGCAACTCGATCAAAAACTTTTCAATGTTTAATTGAAAGTAATTATGATGAAAATAATTGACTGTGCAAACTATCTAACTTTTAACAGTTTTTTAATCAAGAAATACGACTAGTGTCACGTATGTCTTATCAAATTATTAGATGGAAAATAAAATCATTAACATCAAGGAATCGCTCTTTTAGAGACTGAATAAGGTAGAAAAAATTCAATTCATCAACTTTGGAAAGTTTATAAGCATTGAAAGAAGAAATAAAAAATTATCGGAGTCAAGAACTTTTCGTCGGCTATTTCCGTAGACAAAACGTTTACGTTTTACGTATGAAACATGACGTCATAATGAAGACTGAGCACGCGACGTTTAGTTTAACTTTGGCTTATGATTTGAGTAGATATATAGGCGGATCCTACTGTGTGCGTTTCAAACAAATTTTGTTCTACAAAAAAATCAAACTGCACTGTGTTAAATCTGCGCTCGGTCCAACGGTCACACCGTTTACATATTATCTTAGAAGGTTACTAGGTTTTTTTGTGATGATTTTTCATTTTGTTAACATACATGTAGCAATATCACCAAAACATATTGGTTGGTATGTGCTTTAAAAAAATCTAAAAAATGACAATTAAATGAAAATAAAAATAAAGCAACAGATTTCCATTTATTAGGACTTACCTAAAACAAAAACTAAGACTATCACAGCTTTATGAAGAAGACTTCCATAGAATAAAACATTGACTAGGTAAAACAGCAATGGCACAAGAGTCACAATGACCCAGAATACATGCATGACTAGGTCATTGTAGCGTTTTGGTATTAGATATCCTGGTCTGTCCAACTCTTTGGTTTGGTAAAATTTTTCAACTACATCATCCTAAAAGAAAATAAATAATGAGAAATTATTTTCATATCAATGTACAAGATTTATTAAAAGGGGGGTTGTCATCCACAAGACTTAAACACTGTCTGTGATGCAAGCATTTTTTCATTAAAAAACATATTTTAATTTGTAATTTCCAAGATTATAATTATAGTTACTTTTTATTAGAAATTTCATAATTAATATACATGTATACCTTTTCTTTGAACAAATTCCTCAGCCACTCAGACAGCTCCTCCTCAGAGTCGGGTAAATCTTTGACTTCGTACCTCCTACAGCATTCAGGAAGATCACAGATACAAATTGATATAAACTCGAAAGTATCTGATGAAACATACCTTACTAGAGATTCAAGAATGAACTCTTCCTAATTAGATTATCGTTGTAAGTTTTGTAAGAGATAAAATAAAGACCGTAAGACATAAAAAGAAGGGTAACTTAGAGAAAATATCTTTGTATAAATTATACCGTAGAAGCAAAAATATTCCTTGAGGATTTAATTTTGTTATTTTCATTTGTAAGATACCGTAAGACATAAAAAGAAGGGTAATTTAGAGAAAATATCTTTAGTTTGTATAAATTATACTGTAGAAGCAGAAATATTCCTTGAGGATTTAATTTCGTTATTTTCATTGGCAGAATAAATTAAGAAAATTAAATCCATGATGAATTTTTAACCAATGTATTAATAAATAGTACAGTTTTGATACATGCTACATTTCAGGGATTACGATATGAAGAAATTAAATGCATACGAAATAGTATTTGGTTTAAAAACAACGAATTTTAACCCAGCGAAAAAAATCTCTTCTACAGTAATAATAAGATGATATATTAGTAAGATCTTTGAATTACTGTAAATACCTAATTAAAAGCAAGAATTTATTATCTGTGTAAATCACGAGAAGCAACCCTTACAGATTTCAAAATCTCGCTTTTAATTTTCAGACAGACGTATAGTAAAGAAAAATTTTCATTTCAAAATGTCGTATGCATTTTTGGAATGCGGAATTAAGTACTGTCTTGTGTAAAATAAGGAATTAACAGTAATTCATGTAATATTTACAGTTATTCATGTAATATTTACAGTAATTCATGTCATACATATTTATTAAGAAATATCTGAAGATCAGTTGCATGATATACCTGGCTCGGATTCTACTCAAGATCTTCTTGCCATGGAGTACATCCATCAGAGAGGGGTAGCCTTCATCAAACACAACTGTAGCATCATACACGGCATTTACTGTAAACAAAAAAAAACCCGCAAACACGTCATTATTATACCTAATCATCATGCGTGTGTGACAGGGAGATAAAAGCATGATGGAACTAATTTAAATTGAACTCTACACCACCCCACCCCCAAATTGTACAATCATGGAGAGGAATAGGCAAAAAATATATTGTTAATTTACAAGACTTTAGTATATAATTATGATCCTACGTTTTCCTTTGAGTTCCTGAATGGAGTAGGCGAACCCCTTGGGTCTGGGCAGCAGGTGGTGCTTCATTATTGGGTAGCCTTTCTCTTTGGCCACGATGTGGCTGTTTTCTAGTTTCTGGTTTGTCAGTCTGGTTCCTTCAGGGAACAGTAAAAGCTAGCAAAAAGAAAATTATCAGTTATAATTTAAGGCAAAGATAAATTTATCATTAGATTCTATGGCAAAAAGTTTCAATTTCAATATATAACACAAAAAGGAATTTCATTCTTATTTCAACTGCAATACATGAAAAGGGAAATAAATCTGTTTAATATCATATTTTCTACAACTTCAAATTGAGTGTTTTTCAAAATTACAATAGGTGATCATGCAATGCTGCTTCATTTGACTAAATGAAGCAATGTTTAACAAAATTATCATTTTGTTTGGCCTCATATACATTCAGTGTACTTCATTCTACATGTGATTTATACATCTATGTAACAATGATTGAATGATCAAGAACTTCAAAAAGAAAAAGGTTCATCAAGTTTTCCCCATATATAATACACCAGTAAGTCCTGAAACATTTAGATGACAAATCATAACCAAATGTTATCAATCATTTCAAGTTCATTATATTTCTTTGAAAAGATCAACAATAGTTCTTACAATGACCCAGTAGTAGTTCTTACAGTGACCCAGTAGTAGTTCTTACAGTGACCCAGTAGTAGTTCTTACAGTGACCAAGTAGTTGTTCTTACATTGACCCAGTATTAGTTTTTACACTGACCCAGTAGTAGTCCCACAGTGACCCAGTAGTAGTTCTTACAGTGACCCAGCAGTTGTTCTTACAGTGACCCAGTAGTTGTTCTTACAGTGACCCAGTAGTAGTTCTTACAGTGACCCAGTAGTTGTTCTTACAGTGACCCAGTGGTAGTTCTTACAATGACCCAGTAGTAGTCCCACAGTGACCCAGTAGTAGTTCTTACACTGACCCAGTAGTAGTTCTTACAATGACCCAGTAGTTGTTCTTACACTGACCCAGTAGTAGTTCTTACAATGACCCAGTAGTTGTTCTTACAGTGACCCAGTAGTAGCTCTTACAGTGACCCAGTAGTTGTCCTTACAGTGACCCAGTATTAGTTCTTACAATGACCCAGTAGTTGTTCTTACAGTGACCCAGTAGTAGTTCTTACAGTGACCCAGTAGTTGTTCTTACAGTGACCCAGAAGTTGTTCTTACAGTGACCCAGTAGTTGTTCTTACAGTGACCCAGTATTAGTTCTTACACTGACCCAGTATTAGTCTCACAGTGACCCAGTAGTAGTCCCACAGTGACCCAGTAGTAGTTCTTACTGTGACCCAGTAGTTGAAATTACAGTGACCCAGTAGTTGTTCTTACAGTGACCCAGTAGTAGTTCTTACAGTGACCCAGTAGTAGTCCTACAGTGACCCAGTAGTTGTTCTTACAGTGACCCAGTTGTAGCTTTTTCAGTGACCCAGTAGTAGTTCTTACAGTGACCCAGTAGTAGTCCTACAGTGACCCAATAGTTGTTCTTACAGTGACCAAATTGTAGTTCTTACAATGACCCTGTAGTAGTTCATACAGTGACCCAGTAGTTGTTCTTACAGTGACCCAGTAGTAGTTCTTACAATAACCCAGTAGTAGATCTTACAATGACCAAGGAGTAGTTTTTCAATGACCCTATAGTAGTTCTTACAGTGACCCATTAGTTGTTCACACAGTGACCCAGTAGTAGTTCTTACACTGACCCAGTAGTAGTTCTTATAGTGACCCAGTAGTAGTTCATACACTGACCAAGGAATAATTTTTTCAATGACCCTGTTGTAGTTCTTACAGTGACCCGGTAGTAGTTCTAACAGTGACCAAGTGACCCTGTAGTAGTTCTTACAGTGACCCAGTATTAGTTCTTACACTGACCCAGTAGTAGTCCCACAGTGACCCAGTAGTAGTTCTTACAGTGATCCAGTAGTTGTTCTTACAGTGACCCAGTAGTTGTTCTTACAGTGACCCAGTAGTAGTCCCACAGTGACCCAGTAGTAGTTCTTACAGTGACCCAGTAGTAGTTCTTACAGTGACCCAGTAGTTGTTCTTACAGTGACCCAGTATTAGTTCTTACACTGACCCAGTAGTAGTCCCACAGTGACACAGTAGTAGTTCTTACAGTGGCCCAGTAGTAGTTCTTACAGTGACCCAGTAGAAGTTCTTACACTGACCCAGTAGTAGTTCTTACACTGACCCAGTAGTAGTCCTACAGTGACCCAGTAGTAGTTCTTACACTGACCCAGTAGTAGTTCTTACAGTGACCCAGTATTAGTTCTTACACTGACCCAGTAGTAGTCCCACAGTGACCCAGTAGTAGTTCTTACAGTGACCCAGTAGTTGTTCTTACAATGACCCAGTAGTAGTTCTTACAGTGACCCAGTAGTAGTCCTACAGTGACCCAGTAGTAGTCCTACAGTGATCCAGTAGTAGTTCTTACACTGACCCAGTAGTAGTTCTTACACTGACCCAGTAGTTGTTCTAACAGTGACCCAGTAGTAGTTCTTACAGTGACCCAGTAGTTGTTCTTACAGTGACCCAGTAGTAGTCCTACAGTGACCCAGTAGTAGTTCTTACAGTGACCCAGTAGTTGTTCTTACAGTGACCCAGTAGTAGTTCTTACAGTGACCCAGTAGTAGTCCTACAGTGACCCAGTAGTAGCTTTTTCAGTGACCCAGTAGTAGTTCTTACAGTGACTCAGTAGTTGTTCTTACAGTGACCCAGTATTAGTTCTTGCACTGACCCAGTAGTAGTCCCACAGTGACCCAGTAGTAGTTCTTACAGTGACCCAGTAGTTGTTCTTACAATGACCCAGTAGTAGTTCTTACAGTGACCCAGTAGTAGTCCTACAGTGACCCAGTAGTTGTTCTTACAGTGACCCAGTAGTAGTTCTTACAGTGACCCAGTAGTTGTTCTTACAGTGACCCAGTAGTAGTTCTTACAGTGACCCAGTAGTTGTTCTTACAGTGACCCAGTAGTAGTCCTACAGTGACCCAGTAGTAGTTCTTACAGTGACCCAGTAGTTGTTCTTACAGTGACCCAGTAGTTGTTCTTACAGTGACCCAGTATTAGTTCTTACAGTGACCCAGTAGTAGTCGTACAGTGACCCAGTAGTAGCTTTTTCAGTGACCCAGTAGTAGTTCTTACAGTGACCCAGTAGTTGTTCTTACAGTGACCCAGTATTAGTTCTTACACTGACCCAGACGTAATCCCATAGTGACCCAGTAGTAGTTCTTACAGTGACCCAGTAGTTGTTCTTACAGTGACCCAGTAGTAGTTCTTACAATGACCCAGTAGTAGTTCTTACAGTGACCCAGTAGTAGTCCTACAGTGACCCAGTAGTACTTGTTACAGTGACCCAGTAGTAGTTCTTACAGTGACCCAGTAGTTGTTCGTACAGTGACCCAGTAGTAGTTCTTACAGTGACCCAGTAGTTGTTCTTACAGTGACCCAGTAGTAGTTCTTACAGTGACCCTGTAGTAGTTCTTACAGTGACCCAGTAGTAGTTCTTACAGTGACCCAGTAGTAGTTTTTACAATGACCCAGTAGTAGTTCTTACAGTGACCCAGTAGTTGTTCTTACAGTGACACAGTAGTAGTTCTTACAATGACCCTGTAGTAGTTCTTACAGTGACCCAGTAGTTGTCCGGATACTCCACGGCTGTCCGGACTCCCTCCTGGATTATCTGTTTATCCTTGGTCCAGTCCCTCTTCAGGAACAGCGACTCCGTGAACCACCAGGCCCAGCCAATCAGAGGAATCAGCTGGAGGACTTTCTTCCCGTAGATCTTTGTGGTCTAAAATCAGATCATTTCAAAAGCTTGGTTAATTAGGTGAGAACAACCTTAAGACAACAGAGACAACTCTAGTCTCTTCAACTTTTTCTGACTTGTATTTACAAGTTTTTTATGTATTTTTGCTTTAAAAAATTAAATACAAGAGGCAATCATATGACAAAAACTTTTTCCAAATGTGAATTGTAAATAAAAAGATATTCTAAAATAATTAAAAAAATATAAAAAATTTGGAGCATATGGTGATTGAATCCCCAGCTAAATTCCTATGTACATGTACATTTATTTGACTGTTAAACATCCAATCTCAGCTGGCAATATTCACATATATCTAGTAAGTAAACTTCCATTTATCCCCTTTGAGTACAACATAGAGAAATTTACTTAGGATGACAAAATTTAATAAGGCAACTAAAACATACAAATTTATAACATATTTAAGGATCCTCGACACCCCGTGACTTCTACTTTTTATGACAGTACGTCACAACATGGCGATTTCAACTCATTCAGAAACAGTTTATATCGCCAAAACGTGGTGACTACCTCTGTGGCGCAACGGGTGTAGCGTCGGTCTACCAACCCGCAGGTCCCGAGTTCGAATACTGCAGGGATTTTTATTTTTTATGAAGAGCGGTAAAATTTAAAAAGTTGATTTTCCCCCAAAATTGAAAGTTTTTGTGTTCATTTTCAAGTCGAACACATACTAAAAATCCATATATTTTAAAAGCATGGGCTTGTATGCAAAACTTTTCCCGGGTGTGTGGAGGATCCTTAATTAGGTACCAAAACTACAATTATGAAGTGTATAACATAATTAAATGCAATTATAGCTATTGAGTCTATTACACAGTGTATTACATAATTACAGGCAGCAATTAATAATCACAGTGGCCATGGAGTGTATTACAAAATCCAGGCCTCACCCCCAGCATCCGGATTCTCTCGGCCAGGATCCAGGCCATGAGCCAGTCGATCTCGTACTTGTGGTTCATGATGACCATCATGTGTTCTCGTGCCAGGTGTCTCCTTTCCTCGGGGTCCATGTGTAGCACACACTCACACCCTGCCCACCATTGCCCGACGCTGGTGAACTCTGACCCAACAAAAATGAATCCAATGATATCTTAAAAAGTCAAGCAGCTTGTTCAGCAGAGTGGCCGCTCGCAAGTGCTCCCCAAGATTCCTTAGACATGCAAAACAAATTATGGCGAACGCTCACTAGCACTAGCTCTGCTGAACACTCCTCAGTACCTATAGTTATTTATCATATGATACTAATAATATGGTTATATACAGACTGTTCCCATAGGGGATATTTTCCTATAGTACATGTTTAAAACCTATTAAATTAATCTTTCCCTAAAACGAAATTACTGGAAGGATATTAAACTGACATTTTGCAAAGTTTAACCAACTTGAAGACAACCTAATGTTCTACAGTAAAGTATGAATTCCTATTTGAAGCATTGACACATGTGCATACTGCATTATAGTCTGTCCCAAGATATTTATGCTGCACATTCATCTGACACCTTCATCTCTTTAGTAATGGAAAATCCCCGTAGACTTTTTATTTTTAGCCGTGTATTGAATGTTGAAATCTGACAAGCTACAGAGGGTGTTTCAAGGGGGAAATCTTGGGGGGTTTTCTTCATACTATTGAAATTGTCAGAACCAAGAGGTACTGGTATATATAAATATCGAATAATTTATGAAAATATGCAGCAAAAAAATGTTGGGCCGTACAATAGTTGATCTAAATCTTCAAATGTTATATCCTTGAGATTGATGCAGGGACTTCGAACAAGTGAGATGTATGGAACCAGTGTTTGCCAAGGTTTGTCAGACGGTCGGATAAATCCGATAAAATTTTACGAGGTCCGATAAAATACCTAAAAATCCAGGACCAAATGTCCGGAAAGATTTTGAGGGTTTTTTCAAATTTGGTGAAAAGAAATCCAAATGTGGCGAAAATCAATTTTTGGTGACTCCATCTTTAAGTGTAAAATTTTCTTTTTAATGTGTTCCTCTTTAATACCCTTGTCTATTCGGCCAGTCTGTTACCAGTCTGTTACCGGTAATTCAATCACCACGTGCAACAGGAAATTTTGCGTCACTTCAGTGTACACAGCTCTGACCATAGATGAGGCCCAGGTTGTTTATGGCCGCAGACTATGATGTCCAGATAGGGCCATTTGCGTTAGCACGACATCGCTTTCAGATAAACGAGACATCGCGCTAACACACAACACGCCGTCGCGCTAACGCAACTTTGCACAACACGCCGTCGCACTAACACACAACACGCTGTCGCGCTATCGCAACTTTGCACAACACGCTAACGCCCTAACACACAACACGCTGTCACGCTAACGCAACTTTGCACAACACGCCGTCGCGCTAACGCAACTTTGTACAACACGCCGTCTCACTGTCTAACACACAACACGCCGTCACGCTAACACAACTTTGCTCAACACGCCGTTGCGCTAACGCAACTTTGCATAACACGCCGTCGCGCTAACGCAACTTTGCACAACACGCCGTCACGCTATCACACAACACACTGTGTTGTGTGATAGCGCGACCGTGTTGTGTGATAGCACGACGGTGTGTTGTGCAAAGTTGCATAAGCGCGATGGCGTGTTGTGTGTTAGCGCGATGTCTCGTTTATCTGAACGCGATGTCGTGCTAACGCAAATGGCCCTATCCTGACACCATAGCAGACAGTTGGAAGAGTGCTGCAGTTGGAAGAATGCTGCAGTGGTCAATTGTTAAAGCTGCTTGGTCCGATTTTTTGGTTTTTACAGTATCAAATAATTTTCCATACAAACCAATTATCTTTGAAAGATATGGACTTTCTCTTATTTACACCAGCAGAATAGGTCTCCTTTCAAAGTTAGAAATATTTAAAGCAAATAAAATAATTTCTTTTTGGGCAAACGAAAACACAAACCAAATTGCATCACAGGAATGTTTAGAAAAGGGAACTGTTTGGTTGCGTCCCCCGGATGATTGGGTTTATTCAACCCGCATGTTATGCATCGATTGTAAACAAAGCAAACTTAGAAAATATTAGCGAACAAAATGTACACGTTTTTTTTAATTTACCTGAACATTATTACCTTTATTTATAGCGATATCGAGTAATACAACTATGCCGGTCTATACGTCAGGGGCGAATTTTAAGATGAGGCGAAATAATGCGACTCCCTTTTTTTGTCGCTTGTTTTGTTAACAATTTTCTACATAATTTATTTCATTGAAATTTGGCTTAATTGACCTGGAAAATTACAGCAATGTCTATTATTATACACATACTTAGCATAACCATCGTTTAAAAGCGTACCTAAAATTTGATATAGCCTAATATCGGACCAAGCAGCTTTAAACAATTTCAATTTTCAATTTCTTTATTTACCAATTAAGGGCCCTCAGGGGGCAACATGAAGATTGTACATAGAACATCCAATGTACATATAAGACATTCAATATTGTTAAACAATAAGTGTCTGTCTGGAAGTCAACCATCTTCACATTAAAGGTGCGAGATCGTAATCTGAGAATGGGACTATAATTAGTTAAACCGTTGAACTTGCTAAACTTAAGTTATTATAGAAGAATAAGATATATGGTCAAAAGTTTAAAATTTTAAGCCAAAAATCTTAAATATTATTTATTACCAAGTATAGAAGTTAAGAAATACGTTATGTAATGCAGCCGGTTGCCATAGAAATCATCAGAGTACTGCAAGTGATGACAGTTTTGTTAATTCACTTGACTTGCAGACAACGACATATTTGCCTCCCAAAAAATATTTATGCACATTTCAAAGTCATACCAAAGTGGAATATGGGCAGTTCTTCAAAGAATTTTATTTATTGTTATATGCACATTGATTTGAATGTGCCGGACCAAATGTCCTGTGAATATCTGAGGACCTTGGCGAACACTGTGGTACCAATAATGTACTTACGACACCACGAGGCATATGCCAGGTAGTAGTTGACTTTCCTGTACAGGGTTTTGTCGAATGGCCAAATGACGAGGCTCAGAAGCTGTAGAAAGTTCAGGAAGAGCGTACTAACAAAGAACACATAGGCAAACAACAGGAACCAGATAGGCCAGCTCTTCCAGTTCTCCATGATGTACTACCCCTGTAAAATATTAACACTGCAAATATTTCAGGGAGAAAACAAATTTGAGAATCCAAAAAAATCTACATTAAATTTATTTATTATTTTGTCCCACTAAAAAGAATATCAATTAACAATTGATTCATAAAAGGATTGAAGAAATTAAAACATAAAATATAAGAAATCAATATAAGAATTCATCCATTTCTACATAGTACATGTAACATGAATTGAAATGTATTAAATATTAAAAAGCATGATAAAAATATACAGCATCCTTTCTTCCCTCAAAGAGTACTGAATTTGGGTTGTTCACATAGTAACAGGGACATATATACCCGTGTTTGCCCCATTTCCGAAATTTTGTAAAAATCAATGTTTATTTTCTTTATATCTAAATTAGTTAACTACATATGATTAAAAATGTATGAAAAAGCTATACCTTTAAACAAGGGGAAATAAATAATCTAATAAAAAATGACATATATTACTGGGATTAAGCAGAGTTTTAAAAAATTGACAAGGCTCGTGAGATAGTTTGGGAAGTAAACATGGCAAATGTAGAAGTTGCCTATCCCGTTAGAATGCGGGACGGTTCGCCCCCAAAGACCTTTCGCACCCAGACGTTTCGCCCCGAGATGTTTCACGCCTATTAATTATGTGGTAATTATGCAGTAAACTCATTAACACACATAACTTTAGCTGGACATGGAGGGCCTCCAAATTAGTTATAACGTGTATAACACCTTAGGGAAATATGATTAGACACTTAATTATGATTGCTTAATAAAAAAAACATAATTAAATCTGCACACGGATAATGATTTGGTACATTAAAATTAAGAAATTTTTAAAGAAAATTTGAAAAAGGAAGTGTTTTAATGCAGTAAAAATTAATCTTTTGTATAAATATTTATCTTAAAACATTGCATTATATAATCGGTATAAATTTTTATATGATGAATTACGGTGTATTACATATTAATATTAACTCAATATATAATTTGAAAACCGATATAGACACTTATGATTGCTAAACAAACATAATTATATCTGCATGTGGATAATCGTTTTATACATTATTAAAGTTATCAGTGAATGTGCCACAATAAACATGATCATTTGTAGATATGTTTTCAATAAAGTCAATATTTATTACACGCAAGTATATATATTTATAAATATTTATCTAAAAACTCTAAAACATCGATGTATATTTACTAATAATATATCATAAATAATATAGGTGCGAAACGTCTCAGCGTGAAAGGTCTTTAGGAGCGAAACGTCTCCGCCCGAAACGTCCATAGGAGTGAAACGTCCCGTTACCTCCCGTTAGTATATATATACGTCCCTGATCAATAGTAACTAGCAAAAAATAATTTGAGAAGTATGCATACATGTATAATTTTTGTTCGCGTTATGTATGTGTGGAATGGATCTAAGATTCAGATGACATATCAGACTCCCATTACTGAGTATTCAGTACAAAAATTTAATTCTTGATGAATCTTGTCGAGAATTGATATTAATTTTATTCCCAACAACAGGTTGGGAACAATTCCCCTTTAGCGAGACAGTCTCGCTAAAGCGAGATCATCCCTCTTTACAGTAATAAAAACATTCCCGTAAATGCGAGATTTGGACACATTTTTTCATTATTATATTGTTTTCTTTAAACAGAAGAATATGCGGAAGAGCATTTTCACATTTTATTGATACTAAGGGCTCACTTACTACATATTTGTTTCAAACTTTGATATTTACAGCTGCGTTTCACTGAAATCCAGTTATAAACAAAATCTATTCAACAGATTTCTTACGGAAGCCTCTAGCGGTAATAAATGCGATTGTCTTGTTAACATATTAAGTCGTACCAAGAATTATTCGTTCAAAATTTGGTTCATTTTATATTAAAATGTAGTTCATATATTTTCTCTTATCATTTTTTGATTTTGCATTGAATTTTTTCTTTCAAAAACAAAAATCTATTTAATTTTCTGAAAAATATTTGTTTACCATAGGTGTATATAATATTGCTGGTACAACCTTCTGTAGTTTTCTTGGTCGTGCCGAGATCAAAATATAAAACCAAAAGCAACCAATAATTGCTGCATGATATTTAATTTCCTTTGCACGGTCAAACAGTGTCATCAAAATGAACACAAACTCTGATAATTTTCGTTTTATAAGAAGAAAAAACATACTTTCAATTGGAAAATTCGCGTTCAATGCAAGAATACTCACGATTTCATCGATAAAAAATCATCCTATTTTTGTTTGCAGCAATGGAGCACTGATATTTTAGCTAGGCCACAAAGGTCAGTCTTGGAAAGTAAAATTGCTTCACATTGCTTTTCTTACCCGGATTTTTATATTTTACTGGGATTTTTCATTTATTTGAAATACATCATGAAAATCTCGCATTTACGGGCATGTTTTTATTACTGTAAAGAGGGATGATCTCGCTTTAGCGAGACTGCATGTCTCGCTAAAGGGGAATTGTTCCCAACCTGAACAAACTTTATTGCCTCAACATTTTTTGGAATACCAGCTAAGCCCATAAAACATTTTTAAATATGCATTCCTTTTGCCATTTTATACTATATAGCTTTATCTTTTCTGCCACCCCCACCCCTTACATGTACGTTACTACGCATGTATCGCATACTGTACTGTATCCATGGAAAAGACGATAAATGATTGCATTAACGTTTATTGGAAAATCTATAAATTAAAGATTTTCCTTTAATGGACAGTATGCTAGATTTGTCGAAAATTTAAACATTTTTTATGCAAGGCCCATGTAATATTACCTAATTTTATCCTCCAGGATTTGGCATTGGACTTTGAAGCGTTCTGGTTTACTTCTGGTTGTCGTAAACAGATCAAATAACTCACGAATGTAAACTACAGTAAAAATTCAAATAAAATGTACTTTACTTAAACTGTTCTGAAATATATCATCTACACCAACTCATTATCTGAGTTATTCTATCTTCAGGTAAACTTTAGTAAAAGTCTAACTTTTTTACGACATATCGAAAACGAGTTTTGCTCAATAACGTGGGTCGGGATGATGAAACCTTGTCAACATACCATATTTCAGTAATATTTTCAACTTTCTGGGCACTTGGAAACATTTCTGAAATAGCAAAGGTAAAGTTCTGAGCTTTTTAACTTGGGTCTTCCAAAGTATTTAGAACAGAAAAAAATTTAATTTAGTTTATTCAGAGACATCTGGTTTAATGTTGTATTTTACTCAATTACTGTTTTGACTTTTTGATGCCAGAGGGGAAAAAAAATACCTATGCCTTCTGCTGTGTTCTGAGTGTCAAGTATCTAATCTCTGTCTATTCATAATCTGTTTTATTTTTTTGTCGAAATATTAGAAATCAATAACTTATTAACAGTCCAATTTAATTATAAGATGTAAATTATGATATAGGCCCTATATGGGAAATGATTTGAAAAAGAATGCTATAATTTTCATTTACTAACGTTGTAATCAGTTAATAATTTAAATATCAGTGTCAGTGAATTTAAAAAAAATTAAACAACTTACTATTTTTTTTTTTAATTCAATGTTGGTTCAAAATTATGTAGAGTAAGTGTACATTGTAAGTATGAATTACCTTTAATTTGCATGCCAGCAAAAAAACATATTCTATGGAAGCTCATTTGTCTCAGTCGACTCATTGAAATTGAAATTATAGATAGAAATAAAGCTAGAAAGTATACAAGAAACTAAATACTTATCATATTAGTATTAAAACTAATCAATGAATACCAGGGTCATTTACAAGAACCAAAATTTATGCAATGGAGGTTTCATTAAATTATTTATTACTTAGCTGTTTATAAGTTCTTAATTAATGTGAACATGATGACATTTACTACACTCTGTCCCAAGATATTTATACAGCAGGTTTTTTTAATTATTCAATAATTATAAATAGGTCTAGGTTTAAACAAAGTTCATTTAAAAGTATGAAAAAATGCCAAGATTTCTCCTTTGAAATGTCCCCTCTATCTTGTCAGGTTTCAATACACTGCTATGACATGATGCTATAGATACATGTACATACTTTATCGTGTGTATCAAAATGTATCAGACTGAGTGTTATTATGTACATACATCATGTACATTCTATAACTACTTGTAAAATTATTTTGTGTGCATGCAGATTATGCAGTCATATTGACTTGATGCCAATCAATTCAATACTGTTGTGAATTACTAATATAACAGTTATATACAAAGGTAGTACCAAAAATAAACAAACTTTAAGCTAGTACCACAAATATACAAAGCTAGTACCAAAAATATACAAAGATAATGCCATATGTTTTGATTTGTGACGTACTGGTAAGTAAATGCACAAGTCCAGGTGCACGTAGATAATGTCTGTTAATTAGCTAGTACATGTATTGCATATCATTATTTGATGGCACCGACACATTTTGCCCTGAGGGGCATATTTTGTTATTATATCACAAACAGGAAGAAAAGCAAGTTTATAAAATTACAATATACCGCAGTAGACCTTAATTGAGAGAAATAAGATGAAATAGATATTGGTATTATAGATTTAAAAAATGTCTGCCTTGATTGATGGAAGACAAAATTCCTTAATATAGATTTGTAAAAACAAAAACAAAAAAATTGAAGTCAACAAACCAAGCAGTAAGTATTTTCAAACCACTCAATCTGCGCCTAATGTTTTAGGTTTTAAATTGATGCCTGTTTGTCAGTGTGGTTCCTGTTCAATTCAGTTTTACTGGATTTTTTTTTTCAGTAAGACATGGATGTGAATGGTTTGTCAGATAAGATGGAGTCTGTGTCAATCTCTCTTTCACCAGAGGAGAAACTGAATCTCATAAAGAGGAACCTTCAGGTACCATAGGATGAATTTGGAATTCACGTCAATAAGGGGACTAGAAAGAATTTGAACTGAATTTTCTTGCTAAAAGAATATATACTCAGACATTTTTGATTTTGTATCATGATGAATAAAGGAGAAGTCAAATTTGTAGAACACAAACATGACAAAGGAATTGCAAGAACATGTACGGTACATTTGAAAATGAACAAATATAGTGTCCAAAAAATTAACAAGACCCTGTGATGGACCATGTAATCATACGAGTTGATTCCTAGAAATTGTAAAATGTTGTCTTAATATGTAAAGTTAACATTTATATAGCTACAATTAGTTATTCCAGCAAATTCAGTGTAAAATGCACGTTTAAATACTAATATTTCCCACACAGTATACATTAGATAAAACTAAAATTGTTTAACAAGTTTTAACTGTTATCAAGTCTCACTTGGTAATATGTTTTTAATATTTATTTTATATTGTAGGAAATAATAGGTGAGGATAAACTGAAGACAATTCTGAAGGAGCGGGATGTCAAGGTATACTGGGGGACCGCCACCACCGGGAAGCCACACGTGGCCTACTTTGTTCCCATGTCCAAGATAGCTGACTTCCTCAGGGCAGGATGCGAGGTACATTCAAGAAACTCCCATATTCATGATTCATGGAGATGCTAAATGTTAACTGAGACAGATATTGCTGCTATTGGTTTTGAACCTTGGTCCTCTGGTATAGAATTTCAGCCCATTTCCAAAAACTTATACTTCTGTTGTATTGTTTGGATTCCATAATTCGCAGGATAATGTCATTTGCACTGCCAATGTGAATCACTTTTTTATCTCTTACTTTTTTAAAACCTCAATGTTTTTTGTAAGATTTATCTCCTAGTTTCAAAATGGCTATTATGTTCAAACCACATTTTACTGTATAAACGGCCCTAAAAATCTCTCTGTATGCTTTATAATTAACACAAAGTGAACATGGTGATCAACACATTTCATGGATAGTACATGAATACCCCATTAAATTGTTGTAATCAGAAAGTTTTTCCGACTTCATGTGGGACCTTTATCTTTTTCTTCAGGTGACCATTCTGTTTGCGGATTTACACGCTTACCTAGACAACATGAAGGCCCCCTGGGACCTCCTGGCTTTACGAGTTCAGTACTATGAGAGAGCAATCAAAGCCATGCTCAAATCTATTGGAGTTCCCCTGGAGAAACTCAAGTTTGTCAAAGGATCAGACTACCAACTCAGCAAGTGAGAGCAGCCATTTACACCCGTTTTCTGATTTACTGTATTTCTTGTTATAAACAATTCTCAGTTAAATCTCTTATATACATGTAACATCATAAACAATGGAACTGAACAATTTATTAATGTTAAGCAGTAAATGTCTACTATAATTGGAAATTCAGTTCTACATACATCACATTTTCAACAATTTCAAATTCAATCTGAATCTAATTTGAACTGAGGATTCTGATCTTTATATGTGAAGTACAATATTTTACCACAGTATGGAATAATTAAATAATGAATATGTGTTTTTCTGAGCTGTAAAAATAAAATTGATTTGAGACAAGTGGGCGGGACTTGCACTGTGAATTTTTCTGATTGGCAGAGAGTACACCCTGGATGTTTACCGTCTGTCATCAATGGTTACGGAACACGACGCTAAGAAAGCTGGCGCCGAGGTGGTCAAGCAGGTGGGGAATCCCCTGCTGAGTGGTCTCCTATACCCAGGGCTTCAGGTACAGTAAAAATACACAGGTACTGTGTAAACAGGTACCCTCCCCCCCCCCCATCAGGTATGGTCACTTTGTACAGATCTACATGACTGTTCAATTGATATGGACCTCCCCTGAACATAGTGGTTTACATTTACATGCAGATATGTATTCAGTTTTAGTTGAGAGGGATCATGTTCTATAGAAGGTTACTCTTTTAGTTACTAGTATAGGTTAAGGAGCAATTTTTTTAAATCCATTTTGTTTTTAGTTATTGATTCTGCTGTTTACAAATAAAAATTTTATGTGGTATATGAACTTGATGAATGTGGAGTATAATTCTGTATTTTAGGTCATACATGTATATGTTCTCCTTACTTTGGAATTTAGACTTCTCTATTTTTATAACACTGTTTTTTTATTTAAAAAAAAAGATATTTATTAAAGCCAACTAAAGCTGTAATTTTTCATGAAGTTGTAATAGTTGAAAACTAAAACCAACAATTTGGTCTATACATGAATTTAAATATTTTATTTACATTCATTTATCAATATAGAGTTGGGTTGGGGGGATATCATGCCAATATGCTATTTGGTGGTCTGCAAGCTAACTTTTCTGATTGTCAGTACTTTATTTCTAGGCTTTGGATGAAGAATATTTAAAAGTGGATGCTCAGTTTGGTGGTGTAGATCAGAGAAAAATTTTCACTTTTGCTGAAAAGGTAGTTGTCAACTGTTTAAAGACTTGATATATTCATTTCTAAATGCTGTAGTTTAAAACTAATACTGTTGTTAAAATTTCTTTCTTTCATCTTTTGAAATTTATATTAACTTGCTCAAATAATGATTTCAATGGCAAATGAAATTATAAAAAATTAAGAATTCCCAATTTAGAATTCTTGATACACTGTAGTGATACATGTATAAATGTTCTTTTATTCTATTTTTTTTAGTATCTCCCCCACTTGGGTTACACAAAGAGAATTCACCTCATGAACCCCATGGGTAAATATTGGTTGTTAATTAAATACTAATTCTAATTAACGAACAAGGGTATTGGAAGCACAACTTAATATTTTGATATTAAACAACATTCTAAGTAAATATTTCAAAATGTTAACCATCCCTCCTATTTAATGATGAGGTCCCTTTATGTTCAGTCATTTCAACCCACACTTAAAAATCTAGAGTAGGTGACTTTGGCGTTCGAATATACTTGTAAATGTACAGCAGAAACATTTTTAAAAAGATAATGCACTTTTATTTTGAATTCTTTACAGTTCCTGGTTTGACTGGAGACAAAATGAGTTCTTCGGTGGAAGATTCCAAGATTGACTTATTAGATTCCCCCTCCGCTCTGAAGAAGAAGCTGAAGAAGGCTTTCTGTGAGCCGGGAAATGTGAAAGACAACGGTGTCCTGTCTTTCTGTCAGCACGTGTTGTTCCCACTCCGAGGGAAAGAGGGTAAGGAAGTCAGCAATATTCCGCAGTTTGTTTTTAAAGCCCTGCCAGGCATGGATGTTATTTCGCACAAACCATGAATTAGAAACAAAACGATTTTTTATAATGTACAAATGCAAGGTTATGTTTCATTGGAAGAGTAGATAGGAAGCATTTTAATAAATCGAGCAAATATTTTTTTAACAAATGTGGACATCAACTTCTTGAATAGTTCACTTTCTATGTGTAGACTGGTAGTTAAAACTTGTCATAAAATTCCCTTAATATAAATCTATACACTCTAAATAAGTCTTAACATTTGCAGATTATTTTTTCCGCAATTAATTTGTTGCGGACTCAAGAAAATGCCTAATGTTCATAATACAGAGATATCCATAACCTAGTTATGTTTTTATTACATTATTTAATTGCAAGCCAGACATTAGGTTGAGAGAACAACAGAAGTATTTAATGATTTTATGAAATAAACTACTTTGTTGTTTCTAGTATCTTGCTGTAGAAAGCCATCTTAATCCCAATACCTCTTGTAGGTTTCCTTGTAAAGAGAGTGCCCGAGTTTGGAGGGGACTCCATGTATGCAACTTATGATGAATTAGAGCAGGCATTTGCAAAAGAGGTAACAGTGAAAACATACCAGACTTTTTTTTTTTTTTTTACAAATTATCTTTATTGCAGACATGATAGACATAAATACGTGTATAATAAAATTATCACTAATAAAACTACAGTCAAACTTCGTTATCTCAAACTAGATGGGACTGTTAAAAAAACTTTGAGATATCCGAGTATTTGAGATATTGAGGGTAAAATACTTATTAATAAAAACTAAGTGGTTGGGTCTTACAAATCACTGCTAGATATCCATTGTATTCAAGATACCCGTGTTCGAGATATTGAATTTCAACTGTATATTGATGTGTAGGATAATCAGAAATTCACTAAATTGATATCAACATTTGAAAATGTGAATTTCACATTACATGCAATATCACATGCTGATTTTCCTTTGTTGTAATGTTTTGTAATTATGTATACAACATACATGGATGGATTATGTGGATTTTTGAATTTCGTTGTTCGTAACAGGAGGTACATCCAGGGGATCTGAAGGCCTCCGTGGAGAGATATTTAAATGAGCTGCTGGAACCAATCAGGAAAGAGTTTGAATCGGCAGAGAACAAAAAACTGGTGGCCCAGGCTTACCCAGTGGAGAAGAAAAGTAAGGGAGATAACTTGTCCATAACTTATTTTAAATTGCATACAATAGTCTTGTACAATGCAAAAAGTATATATTTTCAACTTTAAAAATTCCAAATGAATTTTAACTTCAGAGAGAGATTGAATTTTTTTTTCTTTTTCATAGTGTTCATTAATTTATCAGTGCATGAACAATTGGTCCTTATAGAAATTGATTGATAAATAAAAATTAATAAAAATAAAAATTATCAATATTAAAGAAGTATTGAATTCTATTATCCCTGTTCAAAAAAAAAAATGTCTATAATTTAATCAATGTTGTTACAATTGTTGCTTTTTAGAGATATAAAAAAAATTATTTAAATTGTTTGAATCATATGATAAATTGATTTCCAAACAGGTTTATGATACTATCTTATCCTTATTTTAGAGAAGCCCGGTCAGCAGGGAGGTGAAGCGGGCGGCTCTGATGAACTGGTTCCCTCTCTGTTAGATCTACGAGTCGGCAAAATATTGGACGTCAAAAAGGTGAGGAAATAACGTGAAAGAATTGTCTGTTGTGTGTCATTCATGCCAATTACTTACATTTTTGATTTTGTACATACATATACATGTATGTGGACGAGTTTTCTATAATTGCAAGCAGAGGTAAAGCGATTTTAAGTTTAGCAGTGAGGTACAAAAAATATAGATTTTTAACTGAAATTTGTAAAAGTTTGAATTTCTCTAACAAGCACCCACCTGCTAAAAAAGTCTTCCTTAAAAAAATCAATTTGTATAGTGATGTATGTGCTTTATAAAAAATCTAGTTAGATTACCCCAAAGAAACTGCATAAATCCAGTTAGATTACTCCAAAGAGCTAAAGAGAAATTTACATCGTTATGATATATTTCTTATTCATAAAGAGCTTCGTAACCATGCCTTAAGATTTAACCAGTTTACATACTAAGTATTCTACAAGAGCATCACAAAGAAATATTTAACCTCAATTTACTTCACATAATCGGCACATACACATAAACTTAAGAAATTTGCATCGTTCCGATTAATTTCGTTTTCCTAAAGAGCTTAGTAACCATGCCTTAAGATTTTACCATTTGACTTTGTGACTTTACTAAGTATTCTACAACAGCAACTAAAAGGAAAAAAAATTAATACCCATGTACTTTATAAAAAAAATATTAACTGAATCTTTTAATTTTTTTCATAGCACCCTGATGCTGAGTCACTGTATGTGGAGACAGTTGACGTGGGGGAAGGGGAACCGCGGACCGTGGTCAGTGGATTGGCGGGGCTGTACCCCATGGAGGATCTACAGGACAGAATGGGGGTGTTCCTGTGTAACCTGAAGGCCGTCAAGATGAGGGGCATGGTGTCACAGGCCATGCTCATGTGTGCCTCAATGTAAGTCATTTCATGTGTGTCTCAGTGTGAGCTATTGCATGTGCCTGAGTTCCGGTAGTTATGATAGTTGCAGGGAGGAAAATTGATTTGATATTTGGATAATTAATGGCATGGAATAATTACTTACTGTAATATGTTACCCACTTTGAACAGTTTGAAGACTAGAGTAAAGAAAACTAACCTTGCTGTAAACATGAATTCACCTTAATGTGCATAAGCGTTAACTTTAGCGTACAGTTCTCTGTCTCTGTATTGTAGAGATGACCCCCGGGCTGTGGAACCCCTAGACCCCCCTCAAGGTAGCACCCCAGGGGACAGAGTGATGTTTGAGGGACACGAGGAGGGAAAACCAGAGGAGGAACTCAAACCCAAGAAGAAAGTCTGGGAAAAACTACAGGTGTGTTACAATGTAATAAGGAAGCAGGGTTTTTTTTTATTGTGTGCATATGCCAAACCATTTAGTATTTATTTAAACAATAAAATGCTTTCTTTGGTGATTCATGTGGGATATGAAGGTGGCATCATTGCAAAAAAAATTTGCGGGTTATGTAAATTTTTTCTGCAATGATCGGTACCTTCATAACCTGCATGAATCATCAAAGAAAGCATGAAATTGTTTATATTTACATCTTTCTTTTAACTAATTAATAAATTGATTATAAAAAGTAAGTAAACTACACTAAATTGCTGTTAAGTACGTTAGCTAAAAGAAACAGCCAAATCGTCTCCTTTGAGACTGAGTCTTACATCGTCATGATTATTTGGTGCAGTCCTTGATTTTTCCTAAGTCGCTGTATCGACCAATTGATAAACAAGGAGTGTTGATTTCATTCCTGTCAGTTTCAGCCACTGTAGATTTCGATCAATCGATAAACGGGGCATGTAGATTTCAGTCTGGCTGTTTCTATCAAACTATGAACTATAAGTTTACGTAAAAAATAGCGGGAATCATACTCATTAGATGTAAATATTTGTATATGTAAACATTCTGGGTGATTTTTAAAGTTTGAATGTCTATTGCAGGTGGATTTGAGAGTGAATGAGAAAAGTATAGCAGAATGGCAGGGCAATGTCATGAAGACCAAGCTAGGGAACGTTACAGCCAGCAGTCTAAAGTGTGTACCGATTAAGTGATGGAACAAGCCTGAATATAGACCTCTAAATAATCTGACAAAAGTGCTCCATTATTTATTGTTTTTGACAGACAGAAACGAGTTCTTCAAGACATATTCTGTCCATGGGGGATTTTTTTACACCAGACATTTTCATTTTCGGTTCTCATGTATTTTTTTTTTGGGCAGAGGGATTGGGGTTTGATATATTATTGAATCAGAATGTGAAAGGAGAGACCCCTTAAGTCTGGAGAAATTTATGAATATTTTGTTTTCTTGAAGAAACAAAACTTCTTTATAAAACATGTATTACGTGTATTATTTTGTCATTCTCAGTTGATATTCATAATATCTTATATAATACATGTATTTGTTTTTTACTTCGCAATTAAGTTACATGCAACTGAAGGGGCATAAATAATTTGAATGTTCAAAATAATTTTTTGTCAAACTATTGTTAGATAAAATGATATTCGATGATTTTATTGATTTTTAATAAAACATGTGTCCACCTGTATGTGATGTTTAAACATTGGTTTTTTTTCATTGATGGGATATAAACATCTTGTGTATGCATATCCTATGTTGAAAGAAGAGTGAATTGATTTAGTAGCACCTGACGTTCTATATTTTATTCGTAAATAAACACTGCTGAAAAACTTGTTTTAACAAATTTCAAAGGACCACCTTTGTTACACTCACAATTCGTTATACGTTTATAACAAATAAGAGAGAAATCTTAAAGCAAATTTGTTATAAAAATCAGATGAAAGACTGATCGAATCGAATGATATAATATCAATGTCACCAACATTTTACAAAATGTGTAAATAAAACTGTTCATGCACTTCAATTATTAAAAAAAAATCAGTCTGTATGATAATTGAATTTGAGTATTTTATAAACAGATTCCTTATTGAACGCGAGAAATTTTTCTTCGCATAGACTTGCGGCAAATTCATCTCTCTAATTTTAAATTATCGCTTTAATTTTTTAAACAGATGTACATGTAAGCGAGATTTAACTATCAAGCTAAAAAAATTTGGCCTTCTCTTTTTTATATTCGTGCGATTCGATGCAAAACGGTCGAATCGCAAAATTAAGAACTCGCTTAAAATAAGGAATTTTCAATATATTCTTATTAAAATTTCATGTATATTCAATTAAAAATATTTGTTTCTTAACATTTCGCTGTGTCCGAGTTCGTTATATTCGAGTTGTGCTTATACTTAATAATTCACAAGGTGTATTATTAGAGAAAGGGTATATATTTTTCTTAATACATATAACGTCAGGTGTCTATGCTTTGATTATTTACGTTATATTTTAATGTCAGTTGAAATGTTATTCTGTATATATATATAGTATAGGTAATACATTCAGCAAACATTATATATGCTTAAGGTGTGTAGTCCAGTTTGATCTTTTAAATATCTGTCTCATTTAAAAGTAAGATCATTTAAACAATAAAAGAATGCTTTGACATTTTTTTCGTGATTCATGCAGGATATGAAGGTAACAAAGCGACACTGCGGAATATTATATAACCTACTTTATTTGAGAGAAAAGTGTGTTGAGGGGGGGGGGGGGTGCACCGTCCTGTCCCCAAGCACTGACGATTTCCTGACAAACGATATTGCGTTAGACCATTTTTTTTCTCGTAAACCGATTTCGTGTAATTTCTTTATGCGTAGAACGTAAATAATTGATATAATATTTCCCTTTTTAAAGGTCATATGAAACGATATCCTGACCATATTGAGTTATATACGGGAATGAGTTCATAAGTGCCTATTTAATAAGACTGGCATTGTTTTTTGGATATTTTATGCAAAATGTCAGCGCCACAGTCGATCAAAATCACTTAATCGGGAAAAGGAACATTGACTTACGCGGCTTACCTCCCTTGCTTATGACGTCAGTAAGACCCAATGGCCTTATAACGCTCTGTAGTGAATACAAATATCCATGTCATTTTGCAGTATTTTAAAAGAAAAACATTCTATTTTATATAAAAACTTATATAATTATACAATAATCAACCACGACAGTATATTTTCTCTCAAGAAATTCAATCGCATGCGTCTATATTTGATAGCGTGTACATGAGAGTAGAGACTCGAGAATGAATGATTTTCTTTATAGATCTACATGCAAGTATAATATAAGTTTTATGTATGAATGTATATGTTTTGTTTCAATTAGTTTAAATGAAATTGTCAAATTCAAAAATAACTGATCGTTTTTTCCAATTTGCACGTTCATGCAATTCAACAGTACTGGGTTTTTTTTTTCTTAACAGGCAACATGCTGACTCATTCGCTTCACGATTAAATTGTTTGTTTCGTTTTCAAATTCACAAATATGTTACCATTTAATAATTTTTAGTCTAAGAGAAGTTTCTTCAAATCTTTTGATTTTGAAACGTGTACTTGTATGTGCGGTGTTTACTCACAGATTCCTTCTATCTCCCTTTCTTCCGCAATTTTTTCGTTTTATTGATGCTTGTTCTTATAATGAAATATGTTGATTCCCGTTCGTTCACACATATTTTTATCAAACAACCAATTTATTTAACCGGTACATTTCTAAATCCTTAAATGCCACATTTCCGCGATCTAATTTGATAAAACGCTAATACTTATACGTGTACACAAAGAATTTTCTAAAGATATTGCTACTTGTATATATCAATAAGTCAGAAATTTATAGGCCAAATTAATTAGAGTTTATATCAATAGACCTATTTTTAAAATAAAATTTAAGATTATTTTTGCGGTATTTTACAGCAGCTTTTAAATACAGACTATGTACACAATGCCTCAAACATTTTCATTGGTCTGCCTTATCACGTTTTTATGTCACAAAATAATTCAAATGAATTAAAATGATTTAATTCTATGTAAATGTAGCTCAGTCATGATACGTATCGAAAAAGAAAATGTTGTTTCTGTTTAAAAAGGATTAGGATAGTTCGTTAATCAGCTGTTAATGTTGTTAAATTTTCACTGCAGTACGGGATCTTCATCGTGATATTACTCTGGTGAAAAGCTGATAGTTTTATTCATTAACGACCAATTAAAACTAAGTCATCTGTACTACGAAATCAGATCATCTCATATGAAAAGAAAGACACGTTCATATATGCAAAAATTACTAAAATCAAATCGATAAGCTACTGTAAAATTACACTAGTTTCATTGCATTGTTTACATCGGTGGGTCTGTGTGACGTCATAAATCCACAAATTCAAGAACGATAAGCGGGGAAGAATTTTTTCAGATGCCGAGTTTCCACGGTTATTTCTCAGTAATACAATGACAAAAAAATCTTGCTACACGTATTTTAACATTCGTTTATACCAAGCTTCATATTTATTAAAGAAAATCATAGTGTTAAAAATCGTTTCATATGACCTTTAAAAAAAAATCCAACCCTTTAAGTCAACATGTCACTGAGCGACACGCTGATTTTGACCGATTTAAGCGTATTCTTTGCTGTAATTTTAAACAGATATATTTGTCAGCCATTATCTTTTGTGTATTTCATTACATGTTGATATTTATTTTTCAAAATGAATGCAACTGAAAATTTTTCTCTCTGCAAAACAAGAAATAGGCTTGCGACAAAGAAAATATGATTTGGACGAGTTAATGGAGAATAGGTGATATAGAGTATAGGTAATACATTCAGCAAACATTATGCTTAAGGTGTGTAGTCCAATTTGATCTTTTAAATATCTGTCTCATTTAAAAGTAAGATCATTTAAACAATAAAAGACTGCTTTGACATTTTTTTTTGGTGATTCATGCAGGATATGAAGGTAGCAAAGCGACACTGCGGAATATTATATAACCCACTTTATTTGAGAGAAAAGTGTGTGGGGGGAGGGGTGCACCGTCCTGTCCCCAGGCACTGACGATTTCCTAACAAACGATATTGCGTTAGACCATTTTTTTTTCTCGTAAACCGATTTCGTGTAATTTCTTTATGCGTTTCATATAAGGCTTTGAATGGCACATCAATAGACAAACAGTGAGCACATATGAACCAGAGACCCACCACAAAAGTATGACACGAGATTTAGACATTCACAATATATGACGGACCATATATCTTTTAACAGTGATATCGAGGCATTTTACGATAATCATTTCTTTTAAATTTTAACTTAAAATACTTTAAATTTATAAAAGTTATCTCTCCCTGATACTATAAATCCTCTGATAGTATCCTATAAATCCTGGGGTTTTTTCTACTGTATCAGAGAGTGTGATTTACGTTATATTCTATTCTATATGATTGTGTCTTAGAAAACTATTACATGTAAAAAAAAAAATAATAATAAAATAAAAAAATCAAAGAACCTGGGGATACGGAACCCGGAAGAGGGGGGGGGGGTCCCATACCTGTGTAACATCTCTTAAAATAATAGATCTATCTCATAATGTATCGGGTTTTTCCAAAGGCTAAAAATAAAACACGAAAGTCCCCAGCAATGGAGTCTTAATAAGGCAAAACAAAAGTAAGTAAACTGTTGTTAAACAGAACACTTAAATTAAGACTGTATTGTGACACGATTAGAACAGACATATAAAATTATACAATTAACTTGTCTTTTTTTAATTTCAGTAAGATGGCTGTTCAAAATATGTCTGAGTCAGTGTATGTGGGAATGTGTCTAAAGATAGGGACCCCACAACAGGTGGCTTACAGGAGAGATATAGTATAGACATTACAGATATGTTGAAAAATAACGAAATGTTAAATAACCCGATCACAATGATGCTGAGTGGGAGTTATAGAGAAGGATTCAGATTGAGAGAATCAGACATAGACTTCATGCAATGGCCAAATAACCACCGAGTGATCTGGGACTTCTCTCAGGTACAGTTTTACAACACACAAGAACAAGCATTTATTCTCTGTGACAGTTCTGAGAGTCCACCAGGATACACTCTGCTTTGGTTACCATTAGAAATAACGAGCAGTAGAGTGATGTCAGCGTGTGTAAGGATGAATGGAATGCTCTATATATCAAGTTCAAAGTACAGAGAGGTCACGTATTCTATTATTCTCTCTGATTCTACATCACACGGACCATGTAGCAGTGGCCGATTATATGGTGAATTAGAATACGATAATGCCTATTGCTTTATGAGTGATTTCTGGCCTCCCTCTGCCTCCTCATGGATAGATAGGTGTCACTCATGGCCCCCACCTCATGTTGTCAGCGACATCATTAGAAATGGGTGTCACTTTGTAGCGATAGGACACAAACTAGGAAATCATGCAGACAACGAATGGAGAATTTCTTTTTCACAGGCTGAATACAAACTTGTGTATTCAATGAATCACACACAATTCTTAACGTATGGATTACTGAAATTGTTCTTAAAGGAAATAATTAACAAAGGATTGAGAGATGAAGATAAACTACTGTGCTCGTATCACATGAAAACGACCGTTTTCTGGGCGATTCAACAAAATACACTACTTCATTAGTGTCCACAAAATCTCCTGGCAGGTTTCTGGGTCTGCTTTAAACTTCTCCTTAAATGGGTGTACGAGGGAATGTGTCCTAACTTTTTTATTCCAGAGAATAACATGTTTCTGAGCAATATCTATGGTGAAGCACAACAGACATTATTCACGCGACTGTATAGATTGTATGAGAATGGTATAACATTGCTGCTACACAGTCCCTCCATCAGGTCCTACATCATTAATGCTCTGTGTAATCCCAGACTCACAATTTGTACTTATGAACACACTCTGATCTCTGAGGTTGAATTTGATACAGATTGTTTTTATGAGATATGTGATAATGATTCAATAGCCACATCTGACCTACGGATGTGTAAAAAATATCTACATACGGTAGAACAGTTGATAGGTTTACCTCTGACACAGAACCATATTGTCATGTTACAGAAACTTACAGCCACCATCCTTCAGCGCACCGCATTTATATTACATAACATGTACACTAACACAGGTTCTAACAAACAGTTGTATATTGTTGACAAACTATCCTCCCATTTGCTGAAAATAGCAGCCAAGTTTGGGTTTGTGTCCGACATGCTGTACATTGCAATGTATTATTACAAGACATTCAGATACAGGGAAGCTTTATTTGTTATAGATATCACAAAGGTCAAGTTAGCACAGCCATATTTGATGTATAAGAGACATGTAGACAGAGAGAGGTATACTGAGGCTGTAGGGGGACAGTCCATGTCTACAAAGATGAGACAGGCTGTAGTACGGGATATCAAACTTTACAGTAAAACTGTCTTTTATATCGATGAATTAATTCCAGAACAACAGTCTAGTATACACAACAGTTGGCCTGCATTGTATATTCCACCCCTCGTACTGTTGTACATGTTAGAGTTTTTGTGCTCTAGACATGTCGACACAATGAGAGCACAGAGAGCTTTAGATGATCTACAGATCCTAGTCCACCATGATCAGGGGGAGTTAATACCTGTAGACTTTAGAGACATCTCCTGGGAGATCCTGGGGATCTGTCAACAAATCACAGGGAACCTCCAGGCTGCCCAGTCTTCATACCAACAATCACTCAGACATTATCCATACCATAAAATACAAACTGCTACCAGACAGAGAATTCAGGATCTACATTTATGAACTTACTGACAAGCACGTATAAAAATACCCTTGTATGTCAAGGTGTTTAACATTGACAAATTTGTGAAATGGATGTTTTGATCTTGTCGTCTTCGTGTGCGTGGTGGGAATGAGTGTGAGGGGGTATATTTTGGTACAATAACTATAATTAGTATTTATCATGTAGATACATGTATTTTTCTCTTATTTTTGTTAATATTGGTAACCTGCCCCTGAACATGTAGATAAATGTGTTTTTCACTTGTCATTCTAGTAATTGATTTTGTTGAAACTCATGAACGTGATACATTTTTTTTTATACCTAAACCGCTTTTGTTTAAAACAAAATAATTTGTACATTTTCAATTACATGTATGTTTTATTATTAAAAAAATAAACAGATGATACAATATGAAATGTCTCAATTATGAATAGAGAAATAAAGTTTTCAGTTAAATGTATCATTTTACACACAATGCTGTGTCTGCCAATCTTGAAGGACTCTTCTCAGTTTGTTCTTGACCACTCTCATTTATCCAACATAATCAAAATAATACGCTGTGCGCCTACTAAATGATGCACAATCAAATGCAGTTTATACATGTTAAATTTCCTTGAATTAACTCTACCATAAACAATCATTTACACTATTGATGGCGTAATACCGGTATACATGTTTTGAAGTAATAAACGATTTATTTAAAACACAAACTATATGTAATGGTTATCATAAAGTTTATATTAATGTAAATGTATATGCAGAGTAAATCAAATAATGGAACAAAAGCAGTACTCATTCTCACAAAACACCATCATTGTGATAAAAAAAATAAATTAGCTCTGTACACAAATTCAATAAGTTAATTTCTAATTTAATTTACAGCAATCTGTAACATTAATTAATAAATGCATGTGCATGAACTATGAACTTGAGCACTTATTAGATAAATACATGTATATTTAGGTAGATGTTTATATATCCTGTATGACATTATACAGATATTTAAACATTTATCAATAAATATCCTTAAATGCCCTCAGAAAATGTCCCTATATGTTAATTAGTCCTTTATAAAATTACTTTATTGTATTAAATAATAATCAATGAGTTTGATACAGTATCTACAATTTTGACTCATGAGATGGTCCACATTGATGGATTTCATTTCCATAGAAACTGTCTTAGACAAGAATATACAATGTTAATAATGGATTCAATAATATAATGATTCAAAATTTGTTCATGGATATGTCAAGAGTTATGGTTCTTGATGACTATGGTCTGACTCGGCATCACGTGTCCATGTTGGCTAGGATTCGTGTGACCTCTGACCTTTGACTCGGGGTCATGTGTTGTGTAATGTGGAGAGGTATAATAGTTACATATTATTAGATTTAAGAACCTTGATAAGAACCTCGAACTGTTTGGCTGCCCACTACCCCTCCATAGTTAAGCGAGCCCTCATTGGCTAATGATTTTTCTTTTTTAACTTTTAATATAGGTCGCTTTGCACGCTTGATAATCAAATTCCTACATAATTAAACGATTGGAAAACAATTATTCTTTAATTTATTTTTAAAAAGCACAGATTTTTAAGAACAGCTCAATATATTTTATGTTTTCTCAATGCACTTAAAATAAAGAGGTTGGAATGTACAACGCTACATTTTGGCCATATCTAAGAACCTTGTATACTTTATACTGACCATATCTAACAACCGTGTCTACTCTATATTTATCATATCTAAGAACATTGTATACTTTATACTGACCATATCTAAGAACCTTGTTTACTCTATGCTGACCATATCTAAAAACCTTGTATACTTTATACTGACCATATCTAAGAACCTTGTCTACTGTATACTAACTATATCTAAGAACCTTGTCTTTTCTATACTAATCACATCTAAGAACCTTGTCTACTCTATACTGACCATATCTAAGAACCTTGTCTTCTCTATACTGACCACATCTTAGAATTTCGTCTTTTCAATACTGACCACATCTAAGAACCTTGTATACTCTATACTGACCAAATCTAAGAACCTTGTCATCTCTTTACTGATCATATCTAAGAACCTTGTCTACTCTATACTGACCATATCTAAGAACCTTGTCTACTCTTTACTGACCATTTCTAAGAACCTTGTATACTTTATACTGACCATATCTAAGAACCTTGTCTACTCTATACTGACTATATCAAAGAACCTTGTATACTTTATACTGACCATACCTAAGAACCTTGTCTTCTCTATATTTATCATATCTAAGAACCTTGTATACTTTATATTGACCATATCTAAGAATCTTGTCTACTCTATATTCATCATATCTAAGAACCTTGTCTACTTTTTACTGACCATATCTAAGAACCTTGTCTACTCTATACTGACAATGTCTAAGAACCTTGTCTACTTTATACTGACTATATCTAAGAACCTTGTCTTCTCTATATTTATCATATCTTAGAACCTTGTCTACTCTTTACTGACCATATCTAAGAACCTTGTCTACTCTACACTAACCATATCTAAGAACCTTGTGTAATCTATGTAAATCATGTCTAAGAACCTTGTCTTCTTTATACTGACCATATCTAAGAACCTTGTCTACTCTATATTTATCATATCCAAGAACCTTGTCTTCTCTATATTTATCATATCTAAGAACCTTGTATACTTTATATTGACCATATCTAAGAATCTTGTCTACTCTATATTCATCATATCTAAGAACCTTGTCTACTTTTTACTGACCATATCTAAGAACCTTGTCTACTCTATACTGACAATGTCTAAGAACCTTGTCTACTTTATACTGACTATATCTAAGAACCTTGTCTTCTCTATATTTATCATATCTTAGAACCTTGTCTACTCTTTACTGACCATATCTAAGAACCTTGTCTACTCTACACTAACCATATCTAAGAACCTTGTGTAATCTATGTAAATCATGTCTAAGAACCTTGTCTTCTTTATACTGACCATATCTAAGAACCTTGTCTACTCTATATTTATCATATCCAAGAACCTTGTCTTCTCTATATTTATCATATCTAAGAACCTGGTCTACTTTATACTGACCATATCTAAGAACCTTTTCTACTCTATACTGACCATATCTAAGAACCTTGTCTTCTCTTTACAAACCATATCTAAGAACCTTGTCTATACTGACCATGGTTAGTATAGTTATGGTTAGTATAGAATAGACAAGGTTCTTAGATCTGGACAGTATGGTTAGTAGATAGTAGACAAGGTTCTTAGATCTGGTCAGTATAGAGAAGACAAGGTGTTTAGATCTGTTCAGTATAAAGTATACAAGGTTCTTAGATATGATAAATATAGAGTATATAAAGTTCTTAGATATGGTCAGTATAAAGTATACAAGACTCTTAGATATGGTCAGTATAGAGGAGACAAGGTTCTTAGATGTGGTCAGTATTGAGAAGACAAGGTTCTTAGATATGATAAATATAGAGTAGACAACGATCTTGATATGGTCAGTATAAAGTATACAAGGTTCTTAGATATGGTCAGTATAGAGTAGACAAAGTTCTTAGATAAGATAAATATCGAGAAGACAAGGTTCTTAGGTATGATCAGTATAGAGTAGACAAGGTTCTTAGATATGATCAGTATAAAGTTTACAAGGTTCTTAGATATGGTCAGTATAGAAAAGACGAAGTTCTTAGATATGGTCAGTATAGAGTAGACAAGGTTCTTAGATATGGTCAGTATAAAGTATACAAGGTTCTTAGATATAGTCAGTATAGAGTAGACAAGGTTCTTAGATATGGTCAGTATAGAGTAGACAAGGTTCTTATATATGATAAATATAGAGTAGACAAGGTTGTTAGATATGGTCAGTATAAAGTATGCAAGGTTCTTAGATATGGTCAGTATAAAGTATACAAGGTTCTTAGATATGGCCAAAATGTAGCGTTGTACATTCTAACCTCTTTAGTTTAAGTGCATTGAGAAAACATAAAATATGTTGAGCTGTTCTTAAAAATCTGTGCTTTTTAAAAATAAATTAAAGAATAATTGTTTTCCAATCATTTAATTATGTAGGAATTTGATTATCAAGTGTGCAAGGCGACCTATATTAAAAGTTAAAAAAGAAAAATCATTAGCCAATGAGGGCTCGCTTAACTATGGAGGGGTAGTGGGCAGCCAATCAGACCGAGGTTCTTATCAAGGTTCTTAAATCTAATAATACGTTACTATTATACCTCATGTGGACGATGGAGTCCATAGCAACCTCAGGATTGTCTTGTATCTAGCTGTCAACAGAAAGATTTTTACTTAGATTACTTTTTATTCAATTAAACTGTCTTCACTTTTTTCTTCAAAAGATTCAGACACTGAATGATATATTTTCTCTTTCATACCAAAAAAGAGGGTTTTAAAAATACATCTCATAACATGATGACAAAGCAAACATTTTGAGAAACACGTACTGTACATAATTCAAATCTTGCAAACTTTATTAAGCCATTAGTTACAGATCTATAATAAATGTAAAAGATGAAATTTCAAGAAATATCTAAAAATTGTACATTACAGATTTTTTAATAGGAAGACAACAAGAATATAAATAAAATATAGGAGAACATATTTTGGGGTAAAAGTGCCTGACCTTCTGACTTGTTGTAGGACGTGCTCTCTCTGGAGACACCGGATGTTGTCTGACACGGCATTGTCCGTACTGTCATCTCGGATCTGTTCCGTCAACCATTGAATCATGGCTTTATCATCCTCCCACATGTAAGCCTAAAGTACAAAATGGCAAGTGATGGTTTGGCAAAAACATCAACAAAAAACTCAAAGAAAGCATTACCTTTTTAAAATGTAAAGTGAATCTGACAAGTTTAAAATGTGCATCTCGATGATTAATATAATTCAATCGTAGATTCATCTAGTTTTTTTTCAATTTTAAAGCAAATGATCATAAAAAATATTTATAGATAAAAAAAATTAAAATGAAAACCAACAGCTGTCTTTCAACTTCAATTTGAAACACAACAATTATAAAATATCACCTACCAGGGTATTTTAGGAGCTTTCTTTTAAGTTCATAGATTAAAATTTTAATTAAATGTTGAACACAATTGGCAAAAAGTATATTAGCTAATAGAAAAACACGTGTGTAGTGATGTGAAGAATTATCTTACATTAACAGCGCCCCTATCCTCCACAAACCAGCGGTGTAACATGGAGTTGAGCTCCCCCTCCCCCACATTGTGGGTTACCGGCTTCATCTTCCTCTTCAGCTGCCTCTCCAGAAGTCTTCGCTTCAGATGCCAGTAAAAAAACTCTCGGCTACTTTGCCATTTCAAGATGTCCTTTTTGTCATTAAAGAAGAGAGAAATATTAAAATATCATACCAAAATTCATGACTTTAATGAACTGCCGTAACAATTTTTTTTATGTGTGACCTTAAACATGGAAATTTTCGTCTTAGAATTTTTTGAACAAAATGTGTTTCAAAAGAATAGTATTCACATTAACATTTATCAATCTGAATGTATTCTCTATTACACATGACTTGACACTTACAGTAGTAACACCCATCTCCTCCATTCGGCCTGGAGTGTCATGGAGATCTGCAAACTGGATAGCCACCTGGTGGTACATGGGAAGTAACTTCTCTTGGCGGGCTGCCAATCTTTTCTGGAGTTCAGCTTTCTCGTCTGGATTCAGCTGTGGACTTGTCAGTTTCTCCACTATTTGGATACAGGTCTTATCCAGACGCTGCATGGTCTTCTCCAGATCTTTCCGCCGGAACTTTATTTCCACTGTACCTTCTGGTTCCAAGACTCCTACCCTAAGTAAAACATTTCAATGAAAAATAAAAATCTCTATTTTGAGAAATAGCAAATCAATATATTTTCACTCAAAACTGTTCCCAAATATTAGAAATTAATTTAATAATGGTCAATTTATTAAGAAAATTTTTTGTGGTTTTCTTCAAAGTTTGAATACTCTGGCATACATATTCCAAATAATGATTTCCCAATTATCCATTTCTTTTTGCCTGTCACAAAATTTGAGAAAATGGACAAAATGTGAAGCGTCAGTCAATTAATGCGATTTAAAAAGTTTCTTATAGAAAATACTATAGGATATAATATCTGTGTAATACATGTTCTATTCAATAGTTTGCAATGTCAAAGAAATTGAGCAAGAAGCCAAAAATTAGATCATCAAGAAAATTACTGGATATACATGTACTATACTTCCTCTTAGCATAGTATTTTGGAATTATCTAAACTCTCTTACCTGCTGAGTTCATCAGCGTACATTTCCATGTGGGTGTGATTAATGGTGGGGTCGACAACGACCCAGGCCCCGCCCCTCAGCTCGGCGTAGAGAGAAATGTAGATCATGATTGGTTGATTATACTCCGTGAGGGCGTCCACTATGTAGGAACCAAACTTCAACACCTGGTCATGCATGTCTGAAAAGCAGGTACAAATGATTCAAAATAATATTATTAATTATATATTGCATTATACCAGTAATGTGCATGTAGATCATGTCATTCATGGATGGCAAATATGCATTATTAGTCTTAATTCAGTGTACTTTTATAAATTTTGATATGCCAATTTGTGTTTTAGAAGATGCTTTTTAAATTATGGGGGCCACAATGGGGGGGCGAATTTTTACATAGGAATATATAGAGAAAAATCTTTAAAAATCTTCTCCTCAGAAACCAATCGGCCAGAAAAGTTGTAACTTGTGTGAAAGCATCCTCAGTTAGGGTAGATTCAAGTTTTATAAAATTATGATCCTTATGGGTAGGGTGGGGCTTCAGTGAGGGGGGGGGGTGAATTTTCACATTTATATATATAGAGAAAAATCTTTCAAAATCTTCTTCTCAGAAACCGATCATGCAGAAAAGCTGCAACTTGTGTTGAAGTATCCTGAGGTAGGGAAGATTTAAGTTTGTTCAAATCATGATCCCTGGGGGTAGGGTGGAGCCACAATTGGGGGGATGTCAAATTTTTACAAAGGAATATATAGGGAAAATCTTTAAAAAGCATCTTCTAAAACACAAATTGTCTAGAAAAGCTCCAACTTTAGTCAATTCAGATAGTGTATATTAAAATTTGTCAAAATCATATTCTTCAGGAGTAGGGTTGGGCCACATTGGGGGGGGGGGGGGATTACAATTTTACAAAGGAAAACATTTAAATTATTCACAAAAACTCAAATGTTATTATATATGGTTTTACTTATATGCAAACATTTTGACATATTGTTTATTCTTTAAAATTGTTTAGACTCTTGCCTCTGGACAATTCTACGACCTCACAAAGGGTTCAAAATTTGATGTAGGTTTATAATCCATATATAAATAGTTGTTTAAGTCTGATCATCTTCTTGAGAACTGCAATGCTCAATATGTGATATGACTGTAAAACCATCCTGTTACAAAGGGGCTCAATGATAAACATAAGAATATGCAGGCGCATTTTTAAGGCGTCGAGCTAATGCTCGGCAGCCTTCTAGCGATCGTCTGGATTGTCAATCGTCCAAACTCTCACATTCTGCACCGCCTTTTAAATGCGCATAAGAAATAAGTTCCTTAAAGTATTAAAAGTATTACAAGATTATTATTCCATTTATTCAACTAAATTGTGTACAAAAAACCCAACTTTGCCTCCCTGGTTATTGATAACTCATTGTATAGGTATAAATTTGCTTAATCAAGAAATGGCGAATGAATACAATAAGGTATAAAAATTCACTAAATATTAATTTAGTTTATCGCTTACATTTTAAATGGAGACCGTGCCCGATGGAAAAAAAATTATATGATAATTGATTTGTTATCGGGCACGATCTCCAAAATAAATGTAAGCGATAAACGTATCTAGTGATTTTGTTGCAATAAATAAACACGATAATGCAGTTGGTTTGGTCAGGCATTTTAGATAGCACGTGGTGTGGATTTGTTTGTAAACAACCATACCATAGGTAATCTTGTTTCAAACTGGAAAGGAGATAACTAAAAGTATGTTTTATTATTATAATTAGGGACACACTGTTAATTTATTCAAATTATGAACCTGTGAACATTTTCAAAGACTCATGCAGCTGTTTAAAGCAGAAAGAAAATAATTTATTTTTGAACTTTGAAATTTCTTCGATTTTTGTAACCATGATGAGTTATTGTATTATAAACGCACCACTACCTATTTTTATAAAGAAATATACTGATTTTTGTTTTTAAAGCAGCACAAAACATAATTTACTTTTTTATTCTAATATTATTTGATATACGACTATTAGTACAAAAATTCAAATTATTGACCATTTCTATATAAAAGAAAATGTCAGCTCGACGCCTTTGTGGCCGTTCTGGCCTTTGATTTTTTTTATACAGGATCTATTATACGACATTGTTCAGATATTTTGTATATGACTCCATAAAGCTGATTTTATTATGTCTATTGTTGCTCAGGTGAGCGATGTGGCCCATGGGCCTCTTGTTTAGTTTGTTTTTTGGGGTTTTTTTGGGGGGTTGGGGGTTGGGGGGTTAATCTGAGGTTTTATATTGTTTGACCACAGTCAATAGAAGTTTCTATCCCATTCAATGGCATAAACAATCCTATTGTTTCGGTGTTATCACACAACTCACAAAGATATTGCGAGTTTGATATCAAGTTTCACTTTATAGCTATAAGAGTTTTATGAAAGTTCACTGCAAAAGCTCAGCTTGAATCCGATGAAGGCATTTTAGATTATTGTTCAGAAACGTGGCGGCAGTTTTTAAATTAAATAACACACAGACAGAATGACAGACATACATACAGACAGATTGACACACCGTGATTAATTATCATCACTTCTGTGAAAGCGGGAAAAAATAAAAACATTATGAAATGATTTGAAAGACTCTTCTGTAGCTATCATCTGCTTTGTTGAAATCATAAAAATATCTACAAGGTTTTGTAATAGAAGTCTAGAGGAGGATTGACAAAAACTAGGCTCGGACTCGAGACCCTTCAGTTTAATACAAACCAATTATTTAACGCTCTACCCACTGAGCTAAAGGGTTAACCCACTAGGTAATGCTAGTAGGAGCGGGGCAGTACTGGGCCTGTATGTACAGACAACCTTTATTTACACACTATGGTGTAATAATTTAATTCTGGTTGTAACACGGCATTTGATTGGATAGAAAAATTTAGTTAAATTTGTATAACCTGGTTAGCACGTCACAAGACACGTCACAATGCACCAACGTCAAAAACGTATTGATCCGCTTGACGTAACGTTTGAATTTTGAACAGATTAATATCATTTTTAAAAGTAAAACGCACTCAATTTGTACAGTAAATCACAGAAAATTAAATTATAAGTAATGAACTCAATATTTACCCAAGTTATACTCGTATAACCTGGGTTGGAGCAGTTTACGCTTTTTTATAATCCGCTTCGCGGAGTATAACTTGGGTAGACATTGAGTTCATTTCTTAATTAATTCTATATAAAGATATTTGTAAGATATTTTTTTATAAATATGTCTGCAGATTGTCAAAGTTTTTACCATTTTCCCGTCGGCCCCCTGACGCCGAGTCTCTTTACGTGGAGACAGTGGACGGTGGACAGCGCTAACTCTATCACTTAATTATTATTGGAATTACATGTTTTTCGTTGTAAAGGCTTACTCTAACATGTAACTTATTGAAATTACATGTATTTAAAAAGCTTTCTTTAGTGATTCATTCGGGATATGAAGGTAGCGATATTGTAGAAAAATACATAAATCGCGTTAGCGGGTTTTGTAATTTTTTTTCTGCAATGATCGCTACCTTCATAACCCGCATGAATCATCAAAGAAAGCATTTTATTTCTCATATTAACATCTTTCTTTTAGCTAATTAATAAATTGGTTATGAAAAGTAAGTGAAATTAACTAAATTACTGTTAATGTACATAAGTAATTTAGCTAAAAGAAAAACCCAAATTGTCTCCTATGAGTCTGACATCATCATGATTGTTTTGTGCAGTCCGTGATTTTTCTTCGGTCGCCGTAGGTTTCGACCAATCGATAAACAGGGCGTGTCAATTTCAGTCCTGACAGTTTCTTGTCATCAGTTTCAGTTGCTGTAGATTTCAACCAATCGATAAACGGGGCGTGTAGATTTCAGTCTGGCTGTTTCTATAGAGCTATGAATTAACTATATTTAGTTTCCGTAAGAAATAAATGGAATAGAACTTGGTAGACGTAAATATTTCATTGTAAAGGCTTACTTATTGAGATTACATGTATTTCATTCTTCATGTTTTAATATATAAATAGTGCCTGCTTGGGAGGGTAAAAGTTGAAATTGACATCCCGAGAAAACCATTGTCAACCGACGCGAAGCGGAGGTTGATAATGGTTTTCGAGGGGTGTCAATTTCAACTGGTACCCTCCCAAACAGGCACTATTTATTTTATTATACTGAATGTTTTAATTTTATAGCAAATTTTACTTCTTTTATATAGAAAAGACGTGTGAGTTCTACGGCGAACCGTACGCGCATAATTTACGCGCATGTAACAATTCGTTCTATCGGCCCGTTGCCAAGTGTGTTGCTAACGCTGAGGGTATGGGAACGGATTGTCAACTGCGTCTAAACCAATCAGATTTCAGTATTTAACATGAAAGTATAATAACATAAGTATCTTAACTCTGCACACTCTTAAAGCAAAGCAAATTTCAATTTAGGTTCAGTATGAGAAAGAGGAAAATTTTAGTAATATATGCAAGGGTACATGTAATATGCGATGTCTGATAAGCAATGTTTTGAGACTAGAGGTAAGGAAAGGAAAAAAGGGAGTAATGTTGAGCTCATGTAGTTTACTGTAATGTACAAAAAATTTAAAATTAAAAAAAAGATAGCTGTCTCTGTGTTGTCGAGATGACCCCCGGGCCCTGGACCCCCTAGACGAGTTCGTTATATTCGAGTTGTGCTTCTACTTAATAATTTACAAGGTGCTTTATTAGGCAAATGTTATATATTTTAATTAATGCATATAACGTCAGCTGCCTGTGCATAGATTGTTTACGTTATATTTCAATGTCAGTCAAAGAGTTACTCTGTATATTGAGCATAGGTAATGCAATCAGCCAACATTATGCTAAAGTAATATGACATAGGACGTGTAGTCTATATTGATCTTTAAAATATCTGATTCATTAAAAAGTGTGGGGGGGGGGGGTTATAGTGCACAGTCCTGTCCACAAGCACTGACGATTTCCAGACAAACGATATTGCGTTAGACCATGTTTTTCTCGTAACCCAATTTCATGCAATTTCTTTATATGCATTTCGTATAAAGCTTTGCGTGACACATCAAAAGACACACAGTGTGCACATATGTAGAGACCCACTGCAAACGTACAATTGCAGGTCACGGGATTTAGACATTCACAATACATGACGGAACATATCTTTTATCAGTGATATCGGGGTAATTTACGATTTTTTAAATTTCAACTTGAAATACTTTATTTAAAAGTCATCACTCTCTGATACTATAAATCCTCTGACAGTATCCTATAAATCCTGTTTCAGGGAGTGTGAATTTTTTTATATATATAAAAGGTTAGTATTACGTTATATTCTGGAGTTTACAAATATAGAACTCTATGATTGTGTCTTTGAAAACTATTTAATTCATTAAAAAGTCAAAGAACCTGGGGGAACGGAACCCGGGGAGGAAGTGGGGGGGGGGCAATCCTGTGATGTGTACCTGTGTAAAATCTCTTTAATAATTATCTGATATGTATCGGGTTTTTCCAAGGCTAAAAATAAAACACAAAAATCCCCACTAATGGACTCTTAACAGGGCAAAACAAAAGTAAGTAAAAATTTGTTAAACAAAACACTTATATTAAAATTGTATTAAGACACGATTAGAACAGACATGAAGAATTGTACAATCAAAACTTTTCAGTAAGATGGCTGTTCAGAGTATATCCGAGTCAGTGTATGTGGGGATGTGTCTCAAGATAGGGACCCCACAACAGGTGGCCTCCATGAGAGATATAGTGGATATTACAGAGATGTTGAAAAACAACGAAATGTTAAATCAACCGATCACAGTGATGCTGAGTGGGAGTGAGAGAGAAGGACTCAGACTGAGTGGATCAGACTTAGACTACATGCATTGGCCAAATAACCACCGAGTGATATGGGACTTCTCTCAGGTAGAGTTTTACAACACACAAGAACATGCACTGATTCTCTGTGACAGTGCAGATAGTCCACCAGGATTCACTTTACTATGGTTACCATTTGAAAGATCTGACCGTACAGTGATGTCAGCGTGTGTAAGGATGAATGAAATGCTTTATTTATCAAGTTCAAAGTACCGAGAGGTCACGTGTTCTGTTATTCTCGCTGATTCTACACCACATGTACACGGACCATGTAGTAGTGGATTTATTGGTGAAGTAGAATACGATAATGCCCATTGCTTTGTCAGTGATTTCTGGCCTCCGTCTGCTTCCTCGTGGATTGACAGGTGTCACTCATGGCCCCTGCCTCATGTAGTAAACGACATCATTAGAAATGGGTGTCACTTTGTAGCGATAGGACACAAACTAGGAAATCATACAGACAACGAATGGAGAATTTCTTTTTCTCAGGCGGAATACAAACTTGTGTATTCAATGAATCACACACAATTCTTAACGTATGGATTACTGAAATTGTTCTTAAAGGAGATAATTAACGAAAGATTGAGAGATGAAGATAAACTACTGTGCTCGTATCACATGAAAACGGCTGTTTTCTGGGCTATTCAACAAAATACACTACTTCAATGGTGTCCACAAAATCTCCTGGGCGGTTTCTGGGTCTGCTTCAAACTTCTCCTTAAATGGGTGTACAAGGGCGTGTGTCCCAACTTTTTTATTCCAGAGAACAACATGTTTTTGAGCAATATCTATGGTGAAGCACAAAATACATTATTTACGCGACTCTATACATTGTATGAGATGGGCCTAGCATTGCTGTTACACAGTCCCTCCATCAGTTCCTACATCATTAATGTTCTGTGTAATCCCAGACTCACAATTTGTACTGATGAACACACTCTGATCTCTGAGGTTGAATTCGATACAGATTGTTTTATGGAGATAAATGATAATGATGCAATAGCCCCACCTGACCTATGGATGTGTAAAAAATATTTACATACGGTAGAACAGTTAATAGGTTTACCTCTGACACAGAACCGTATTGTCATGTTACAGAAACTTACAGCCACCATCCTACAGTGTACCGCATTTATATTACATAACATGTACACTAATGCAGGCTCAAACAAACAGTTGTATGTTGTAGACAAACTAGCCTGTCATTTGCTGAAATTAGCAGCCAGGTTTGGGTTTGTGTCCGACATGTTGTACATTGCAATGTATTATTACAAGACATTCAGATACAGGGAAGCTTTACTTGTTATAGATATCACAAAGGTCAAGTTAGCACAGCCATATTTGATGTATAGGAGTCATGTAGACAGAGAGAGGTATACTGAGGCTGTAGGGGGACAGTCCTTGTCTACAAAGATGAGACAGGCTGTAGCACAGAATATCACACTTAACAATAAAACTCTCTGTTATATCGATGAATTAATGCCAGAACAACAGTCTAGTATACAAAACAATTGGCCTAACTTGCATATTCCACCCCTCGTACTGTTGTACATGTTAGAGATTTTGTGCTCTAGACATGTCGACACAATGAGAGCACAGAGAGCTTTAGATGATCTACAGGTCCTAGTCCACCATGATCAGGGGGAATTAATACCTGTAGACCTCAGAGACATCTCCTGGGAGATCCTGGGGATCTGTCAACAGATCACAGGGAACCTCCAGGATGCCCTGTACTCATACCGACAGTCACTCAGACAATATCCATACCATAAAATACAAACTGCTATCAGACAGAGAATTCGGGATCTACATTTATGAACTTACTGACAAATAGTATTGAATTCTTGTATGTCAAACACTGACATTGTTAATTGTGTTTGTTCTGGTTGGTTTTCTCTCAGTTGTCTTGTGTATGTGTAGGGGAGGAGATACACTTATGATTTGTATAATCCAGTAAACAAGTGTATATTATCTTAATTAAGTGCAAATTTATTTGTTAATTTAATCAATATCGTAAACATAGAATTCCAATTTAAAAAAAAAGAATATAATTTGTATATGTTATGATTATTTTTAAAGTAGTTAATAATAAACACAATTCACTAAATGAATGTCTCAATTTTGAATACAATGTGCTGCCTAATTCATTACAATGTAATTTTTTTTTTATAATTTTACAAGCATTGGTCAGGTGCACCTACCCATCTTACATCCTTGACTCTTCCCAGTTTGTTCTTGATTCTCTCATTTATCCAACATTTTCAAGATCATAAGATGAGCGTGTCTTGGATGATGCAAAATCAAAAGCTGTAGTTTTTTTAAAAATTAAGTCTATCATAAAATGATCAACTATCATGTACAATATCTTGTAGAAGTAATCAATAATGTTGATAATAAAATATATTTCTTTAACTAAACAATTTTAATTTAAAACACAAACTATATTTCATGGTTTCCATAAAATTTATATTCATGTATATGTACATGTATATACAGAATAAATCAAATAATGGAAAAAATACAGTAAATATATTAGACATATACATAAAATCATTATTCTCACAATACATTGTCACTGATAAAACATAAATTAGCTCTGTATACAAGTTCAATAAGTTAATTAATTTCTTGTACAGCAAATTTTAACAATAATTGATAAATACATGAACTATAAACTTGAGCACTTATTATATAAATATGTATGTGTGTATTTAGATACAAATTTATATACCCTGTATGACATCTTGCAGAAATTGAAACATTTATCAATAAATATCCATAAATGCCCTTAAAGAAAAAGTCCTTAGTCTTTTATAGAACTACTAAATAAATGCAATGTATAGTATTGATCAATGAATTTAATTTCCAATTTAATGATTTGAAAAAAACATCAATTTTAACTCATGAGATGGTCCACAGTGATGGATTTCATTTCCATGGAAACTGTCTTAGACAAGAATATACAATGTTAATAATGGATTCAATAATATAATGATTCAAATTTGTTCATGGATATGTCAAGAGTTATGGTTCTTGATGACTATGGTCTAATTCGGCATCACGTGTCCATGTTGGCTAGGATTCGTGTGACCTCTGACCTTTGACTCGGGGTCATGTGTTGTGTAATGTGGACGATGGAGTCCATAGCAACCTCAGGATTGTCTTGTATCAAGCTGTCAACAGAAAGATTTTTACTGAAATAACTTTCTATTCAATTAAACTGTCTTCATTTTTTTCATCAAAAGATTCAAACACTGAATGATATATTTTCTCTTTCATACCAAAAAGTGGGTTTTAAAAATACATCTCATAACATGATGACAGAGCAAACATTTTGAGAAACACTTTACATGATTCAAATCTTGCAAACTTTATAAGGCCATTAATTACAGATCTATAATAAATGTAAAACATGAAATTTCAAGTAAATCTAGAAATTGTACATTACAGATTTTTTAATTGGAAGACAACAAGATTATAAATAAAATATAATAGAACAATTTGGGGTAAAAGTGCCTGACCTTCTGACTTGTTGTAGGACGTGCTCTCTCTGTAGACACCGGATGTTGTCCGACACGGCATTGTCCGTACTGTCCTCTCGGATCTGTTCCGTCAACCATTGAACCATGGCTTTATCATCCTCCCACATGTAAGCCTAAAGTACAAAATGGCAAGTGATGGTTTGGCAAAAACATCAACAAAAAACTCAAAGAAAGCATTACATTTTTAAAATGTAAAGTGAAATCTGACAAGTTGAAAATGTGCATCTCAATGATTAATGTAAGTCAATCGTAGATGCATCTAGTTTTTTTTTCAATTTTAAAGCAAATGATCATAAAAAATATTTATAGATAAAAAAAAAATTAAAATGAAAACCAACAGCTGTCTTTCAACTTCAATATGAAACACACAATTATAAAATATCACCTATCAGGAGCTTTCTTTTAAGTTCATAGATTAAAATTTTAATTAAATGATGGACACAATCGGCAAAAAGTATATTAACTAATAGAAAAACATGTGTGTAGTGATGTGAAGAATTATCTTACATTAACAGTGCCCCTATCCTCCACAAACCAGCGGTGTAACATGGAGTTGAGCTCCCCCTCCCCCACATTGTGGGTTACCGGTTTCATCTTCCTCTTCAGCTGCCTCTCCAGAAGTCTTCGCTTCAGATGCCAGTAAAAAAACTCTCGGCTACTTTGCCATTTCAAGATGTCCTTTTCGTCATTAAAGAAGAGAGAAATATTAAAATATCATATCAAAATTCATGACTTTAATGAACTACCTAACAATTTTTTTTATGTGTGACCTTAAACATGGAAATTTTTGTGTTAGAATTTTTTAAACAAATGTGCTTCAAAAGAAAAGTATTCACATTAACATGTATTCTCCATTACACATGACTTAACACTTACGGTAATAACACCCATCTCCTCCATGCGGCCTGGGGTGTCATGGAGATCTGCAAACTGGATAGCCACCTGGTGGTACATGGGAAGTAACTTCTCTTGGCGGGCTGCCAATCTTTTCTGGAGTTCAGCTTTCTCGTCTGGATTTAGCTGTGGACTGGTCAGTTTCTCAACTATCTGGATACAGGTCTTATCCAGACGCTGCATGGTCTTCTCCAGATCTTTCCGCCGGAACTTTATTTCCACTGTACCTTCTGGTTCCAAGACTCCTCCCCTAAGTAAAACATTTCAATGAAAAATATAATCAATGAGATCGAAATAGCAAATCAATATATTTTCACTCAAAACTGTTCCGAAATACATGTATTAGAAATTAAATTAATAATGGTCAATTTATTAAGAAAATTAATTTTTGCGGTTTTCTTCGAAGTTTGAACACTATTTGAAACTCTGGCATTCCCAATTATCCATTTCTTTTTGCCCGTCAGAGAAAATGGACAAAATGTGAAGCATCAGTCAATTTATGCGATTTAAAAAGTTAATCTTATAGAAAATAATATAGGATATAATTTCTGTGTAATACATATTCTATTCAATACCCGGTAATTTGCAATGTCAAAGAAATCAAGCAAGAAGCAAAAAATTAGATCCTCAAGAAAATTACTGGATATACAGTACTATACTTCCTCTTAGCTTCGTAATTTTGAATTATCCAAACTTTCCTACCTGCTGAGTTCATCGGCATACATTTCCATGTGGGTGGGGTTAATGGTGGGCATACTTGCCAACTGACCCGATTTCGTCGGGTCACACCCGATTTTTCAACCCTCCACCCGATTATTTTTTATGACCCGGCGGGTCATGCTTTTCACCCGATTTTTGTCGAACCCGAAAATCTCCCGATTTCCGGATTTGGTTCGTAAATTATGTTGCGCATTGGACTTCCAGTTATGAACCCAAGCTGAGCTTGGATTTACGTAAACAATGCCGATGGCTATTACAGCTAAGTACCCGGCAATTGTTAGGCTTAATTATTATCGTGAGTTGTTTTGACAAACCGAGGGTTTAAATCATTAGGTGCAATGGCTTTCAAAAGGAAGAGATCTTTATCGGGGCCAGTGGAATCAAAACCAAAAACGACTGTTTTTTACCATACATAAAATAATCCGAAGCTTATTGAAAAGTAACATTTAAAAGAAGTGTGATCTTAGAAAATCATGTGCTTTTCGAGACAATAATTAAATGATAAATAAAAACTTGCACTCAGAAGCCAAATTTTGACATACTAGCCAAATTAGCAAAGACTCTTCTTGTGCTGCCAAACAATAATACTGATTCAGAAAGAACTTTTAGCATTGTTAAAAAAATCACACTGAATTTCGCTCGGAACTTAACAATGAAAATTGGCTGCCCTTCTGTCTTGTAAATTTAACTAGTCAGTGAATTGCTTTGAGTACAACATTTGAAGTATTAACAATTCAAAATCAGCAACTATTAGTTACAATGCTTCTTTGCAATAAAATATTACACATACCAGGTACATTTTAACACACATTTCTTTTGTATTATATACCTTTGAAATGCATGGTAAATATGTCGTGAATGTCGTTACGCACTATGACCAGATATTTTACTTTCCAAATCTGGTCATGACCAGATTTTCATGTGTTGGAGGTTGGCAAGTATGATGGTGGGGTCTACAACGACCCAGGCCCCGCCCCTCAGCTCGGCATAGGGAGGAATGTAGATCATGATTGGTTGATTATACTCCGTGAGGGCGTCCACTATGTAGGAACCAAACTTCAACACCTGGTCATGCATGTCTGAAAAGCAGGTAAAAATTATTCAAAATAATATTATTAATTATATATTGCATTATACCAGTAATGTGCATGTAGATCATGTCATTCATGGATGGCAAACATGCCTTCTTAGTCTTAATTCAGTGTACTTTTATAAAATTTGATATGCAAGCAATGCAGTATACATGTAATCATATCAAATATCATCATGATGTTAAAACAAGAGGCCCATGGGGCCACATCGCTCACCTGAGCAACAATGGGCGTTCAAAAGATATTGTGCTATATGGGCCCTCAGTAGAATAACAAAAATAAATATTGTAAAGTATTCGAATTTTAGACTTATTTTTGCATACACGTAATCTTTGACATTGTATCTTTATGGAATACTTTTTTTACCCAGAATAAGAAAATCCTACGCAAGATACAAAACTAACATTTGGTAGGGGTACACTGTTAACTTCCAATTCCCTATATTTTCGTTCTGCCCCCACCCCCTTCCCCCACTTTATAAAGCGATCAAAATATATGAGAACATATAGGTACATTTTCTTCCTCAACTACTTACTAGTTATTGTATTTTTTTAAAAATATCATATAATAGTTATTGCATTTTATTAAATATCCTATAAATGTGAAGAAGAAAATTGTACTCCAATTCGCTCAATTTCTCAAATTAAAAACATTCAAAAATTTAATTTGTCTTCTCCATTATAATTAAATGACTGTTGTTTACCTGGCGTAAACTCCTGTGACTTTTATAACTTTACTCACATTTGAGTGATGAATACACTGGAATGAAAATTGTTGTCACGTGACATGTTAAAGAACTATAAAAATCAATGTTACAGTATTGACAGGCACATCACTCTATTTTACTAAGGCACACCCATTATTTTCATCTTTATTCAAAAATAAAAATGGCTACAGACCAGGATAATTTTCCACTGTAATATTTTCTTAGGAATAGCAACAATTCCTTTATCCCCGCAAAAGAAATGTGTCAGAACTATGGAAATTGTTTAACGGTGTCGTTTTTATTTACTCGTGTCTGAAAAACTATCAAAATTGATGTAGATTTCACATTATTCATTGTATAAAGAGGGGGCCCCAGAGAGTAGTTATATACAGCATATCATCCGTTAATTTTTTTGTACAAGTATTTAACATTTAGCAAGACATTTCTAATGATCAACCAAAATATCAGTGTCAATCGTAGAATTATAAGCAAGATACAGAGCTCACAATTCTGCTAGGTTTGAGTCATATTTTGTTCACATGAGTTAAAAATTATTACATTCAGCTTAAGATTTTTAACTTGGTATTTCCTATTCAGCATTTAAAGTGGGAAAAAAAGAATGGCCTCAGATCTGTGTACATAGAATTGTGAGCAAATCTCTGTATCTTGCTTATTATTCGAAGCTTAACACTCAAATATGGTTAGTAAATAGAAATTGTAAACAATTAAACATAAGAAACATGCACTATAACAAATAAAGTGCACAATTTATTTTTCAAAATGAATCATATACATGTATATACCTACATATTTCCGTCAGCGATATTAAACTCTATTTAAATTTATGAATAAACTCGAGAAAATGCTAAGCATCTCAACAAAACACATTGCATTAATCTAATATTACGCAAAAGATTATACCGAATTACCGATAGAATGAATAGTATTTTAGTACTCTTTTAATACATCAGATTTTGCTTAATTTGCGCAGGTAAACAGTTAACTGGCTGATTTACCGAAGTCTCTGTTTGATTTGATACGTAAAAATTTACAAAATACAGGCGATAGTTTCCAGGTTACAAAGCATGTATAATGAAAACGAAACGAAAATCAAAACAAGCTAACACCACCGTCATATGTGAAAACTGTCAACGCATTGAAATATTTCACCTCAATTTACTTTACAAAATCGGCACCAATGTATTTTGCATGTTTCAAAGATCCCCTTCGTACGCGAACTGTTGCACAACAGATCGACCCGTTTATCTTAAACACGAGTCTTGGTAAAATGGGTGGGCAAACCCGGGCCGGGGCAAAATAAAAGCCGGGGCAGATCGGCAATCGTCAATTCCAAAATACGCATTGTTTTGCAGCAATATTTACAGCGAATACAAATATACTGGTCCGTAACATATCCTCAAAATTTTAATGAGATTCGCATATTAATAACTGCCAATCTTTTGTTTTGCTCCGGCCCGCGTTTGCCTACCCATTTTACCATGACTCATCATGCTCATGGAATACCGAACCCGAAGCTATAAACTGATTGAAACACGCCTTTCCTTTATTATTATTTTCGTAATAACTCAGATTTGAAACAGAATTAGCCCATAATTTTTGCAATTTATATTTTCCTTTCCATAAGGATTATTTATGCTAAATTACATTGAATTTGACTTGGTAGTTCTTGAGAAGAAGATTTTTAAAAATGCACCCCCCTTTTTCTACAGTTTCGAGGTTTTCTCCGCTTTGAATAAAGATCGGTCTTTCATTTTTGCAATTTATATTAACCTTCCCATAAGAATGCTTTGTGCCAAATTTGGTTGAAATTGGTCGAGCGGTTTTAGAGAAGAAGTTCAAAATGTTAAAAGTTTACAGACGGACAGACAGACAGACAGACGGACAGACGGACGGACAGACGGACGACGGACAAAAGGTGATCAGAATAGCTCACTTGAGCTTTCAGCTCAGGTGAGCTAAAAATCAACAACAAACAGATTTCCATGCACACATACCCTTCATTCCTCCAGAGAAACCTCTCCAGTTAGCAAAGATCATCAGTGGGAGCTCTTCTCTGTTGAAGTCCTTAATAGCCTGTGCTGTCTTGTAGGCGGAGTCTGGGAACCACACCTGGCCTGCCTGTTGTATCACCTGCACAAAACATTCAATGATTTTCCTTTTTTTTTGTTGACTAAACACAGACCACACAACTATAGTCATTTGCTGATATTTTTTCACCCAAAATTGAAATAAATTGGAACTAAATGGGTTCCAGAAAAATGCTGGTAACATGGCAATTAACGTTTTCTTTTGGATTCTAGAATATTTAGCATAAGATTGTAAGTATTTGGTTCTGGTTTACGGAACCTGGTCTCTTAATGAGTACACTGAAGTATAAGCACAGTTTAGTAGGCTGACCTTGGTCTCTGAGTCCAGGTTAGCGGGGTCAGCTGGTATGGTCATTTCCACCGTCCTGGTCTCTACACAGATCACACCCACAGGAATTCCTCCCAACCTGACCAACAAACAACATGTTCCAGTACTCTAGTCCTATCTCATATTGATATTCATATTTTATCTTTTCAACTTTATTACGAACTCATTAAGAATTTCAGCTAGTCATCATTCTATTTGGTACATAAAATGTTACAGCAAATTAATGTGGTTTACTATAGTCATAAAATTACATAAACTTTCAAATCAAGGGAGACAAACCTTGCTCTGCCTGTGACCACAGTTTGAGCCCAAGGTTGTAGAATTTCATGGAAAGATTTATGGTCAAAGAAACCTTTCTGCCAGCAATTCTTGTCATCTACAATTACAAGTCCATAATACTCCAACACCAACATTCTAAATTCTTGAAATCTAGATATTTCTAAACTGTAATTCATCAAATTAGTATTACCCCTTTTATCGCTTTTAACTTGATTTTTGAAAACAAAAAGGTTGCTATACCTGGATTCTGCCTGCCATTCAACATCCACCTGGGGTCATAAGGGGCCTTGGTGGGGACAAATTCCACCTCTCTGTCTATAGGATCTCCTGTTTCCAGTATTGGTAATGGGGAACCTTTACACTGAACAAGAAAATCTAGTATATTAATTTCTTCCTCGCCATTTCTGCTGTATAAATTACATTTCCCTTTTGCATTAATAGCTACTGTTGTTTTATTAGCTTACTGCCAGGTGGAACATATTATCCTACCTTAGGCATATAGGACAGCCACTGTATCATCTTGTAGACCCCATCAAAGTCATCAGCTGTGACATCATGCGTGACTCCATTAGTGTACATGATTTGAATGCCTCCCAGTTGATTGTTACTGGTGTATACCTCCTTCCCTAGCACCTAAAATTAGAAGAAATACAATTTTTATTTAAGTACACAAAGTGTTTTTCAAAACAGCATTTTGTGTCATGATAACATTGTGGTTACTGTTGAAAAGAACCATGTATGATCTTAAATCTTCTGACTTCAGAGCATTCAATGGCTGAACTTTATATCCAGGCCAACAGTTCTACAGCAAAAGAGTTGCGACAAATAGATGTAAATGTACGGTAGTTATCAAACTTAATATTGAGAATAAAACATTAATTTTTCTTTTTCTTCTTTCTCAAAACTCAGAATCATCAAATATGTCATCATCATCATCATCATCATCATCATCAACAACAACGACAACAACAACAACAACAATAACAATGACATCATTTTAATTAGTTAGTTAATAGGAGAACTGTAATCATCATCATGATGATCAGCAACAAAATTGTTTTCTACATCATTGTTAAAACTATCATCAACAACAACGTCAACAACGATGACAACAACAACAATTACGACAACAACAACATTGTTATTAACATAATCACTATTAAAAATACTATCATTATCAAACGTCATAATCATCGTTGTAAGTTAATAGGAGAACTGTAATCATCAATCATGATCATCATCATCATCAAAATTGTCATCTACATCATCATTGTTATAATTTTCATCATCATCATTGTTATAACTATCATTATCATCATCATCATCATCATCAGTTTACCTTATTGAGAGCACCTGCCCCTGTGAGGATGATGTGGGAGTTTTCTACTTGTATAGTCCTCTGCCCCAGTCTGACCAGGTAAGCCCCTATACCTATAGCTCTACAGGTAACCTACAAAACAGGCATTAACTGTATACAATATGTAAATAAATACAAAAAGCCATTTCATACTAATGTATACATAAACATAACAAAATATAAAATTCGCTTCAGTTAATATGAAAAGCAAGCATACAGTTCAAACATTTATTTTCAAGTTCATTCAATGAATGTTATTGAATATATGGCCCTCCTACTTCTGGATCAAGCATGCATGAACTTTGACCCAGGAAGTAATTATCTTACTGACCACGTTGATGGTGACGATCTCGTTGTAGGCCATAGAGGATTCACCGGCGATCATTCCAGACCCTCTCAGATTCTCCACCCCAAGACCTTCCTCCCGACCTATAAACAGAGATACATTATGTTATACACCTATAAACAGCAAAAGGTACACGTAACACCAAATTGCCTTTGTGTATAATGATCACAAAATATACATTTATTTATAAACCATTAAATGTCTTATTGTCGATATCTCATGTAGAAAGCATCCATTAGAACTTACCAATTATGTCAATGATCTTGTATTGTGGCTCTCCTTTATCTTCAATTAATTCAGCGTGGACGGAATTCATGGCACTAACTTTCTGAAAGTCTACTGGGGTAAGGTAAAGATATTTGAAACCCTGCAAAAATAAATAAGCAAAACTCATTCATAATTCAGAAATAAATTTATGATGCATTTCAAATGTTTTAAAGGACACTGTGTTTAAGAAATGCATTTTTATAACTAAACACAAAATTCAAAACCCTTCAAAAATATGTTACTAAATTTAAGGTAACATTAAACCAAGCTTATCTTGAGCCAATGATGCCCTCACCTTCTCTATGTCACTGGGGTCGTTCCATACAACATTAAACAAGTGTTTGATTTCCTCGGCAAGCCCGATCCGAGCCCCGCTATTGGCTGACACAAAGATACGAGGCAGTCCCTCTCTTCTGGCTTTCTCTGAGGCTTTCTGCAGCAAAAAAAAAAATTTAAGACAATTTTTTTAACTTATTGTTTTCTACACAACTGTAGCCACATTTAATAGGCCAAGTATCAAATCTAACCATTATTTGAATTTCCAATTAATTTGTTTTATGACTTTCAATCTTATTGTCATTCATCTTTCAATTTCAAAATCAAATCATGAGTTTCTAAACACATGACTGTATGAGATACATGTAAAAGTCATTGATAGTCTCACACCAAAATCATTTAACCCCAAATCTTCAGATTTTATGACATTTTATCAATATCATTGACATTATCAGACCTGTTCAAAGTCTTGAGAAAATTTCTTATTCCTACAAAACTGAATCAGATACCATGATGAACTTCTGACCTTGAAGAGAAGATCCTCTGCTGGTCCAAATGACCCAATCTTGTAGGTGATGTCATTGGATATCACAATGATGTCACGACCTTCAGGACATTCTGGTGTCTTCAAGGTCATCTGCCAGGCTACCATTCCAATCTGAAATGGAGGCACACATAAAGCATATAAAAAGAAGGTGTTGCAATTCCTATGCTAATTTTCCATAAAGGAGTTGCAGATAAAATAGAAAAATCAAAGTTACAGAATTCGACTTAAATCTTTTTTTCATGCAACGTTGTACATAAAGCAGTGTAGAATTTTATTTGGAAAGTTTGTACTAACTTATTTAAGACCATGACATAAATTTGAAAATGTTTACACAGACAAATGTGGCAGAATTCACGCTACATTGTATATAAAAAGGGAATCCTCATCATTGTGAAAAACTGCCTCCTTGAAACAAAATTAATTTAATCTTAACGTTTAGAGTAAGACAACTTCTTGAAAACTGCCATTTCCGATTTTTGTTTCAAAGAGGCATATTTTTAATAAATCTGACTTTTGGAAAAAAATCATTAAAATTTAATACCTTTGAAATCTAAAAACGATGTATTAAATTTTCCCTCCTTATATCATGTCTAGATTAGTCGAGTGGTTACGCAGTTAGAACAGACTTAAACCATGTCTTATATTTTTGACTGGGTTCGATCGAATTCCGAAAAACTTGGAATTTTTTTTTAATTTCATTTCTTTTAATCGCATGCAAAGGTAATGTATAGAGATAATTTAAGAATGTCAGAATAAAGTTATTTAAACTCTTGTTAATGTAATATTTTGCATGCCTGCTTAATTTTTTTCAACATTACTGTGTGAAGTCCCCGTTATAAACTTGAAAAACATTTTCTTCTGAACAAGAGATTTTAAAACAATGTACTCAAGTATGCATCAGTGTAGAAAATTGATTTTTCACCCTTTTTATGAAATAAACAGGTATGCTGATTTCAAAGATACATGTACAGGTTGTTAAAAGCAAACAAAATTATTTTTAAAAGCTTGAATCGGTGATGAAGCTATAGGTTACTGAAAATATGTACGGATAAATTTGTTCTACCTTTTTATCTAGACTTTTAGCGTTTATTTAGATACTATAGAAACATAGGATGATTATAATTACAACTCTGACGGTTTTGAAGAGCCAGAATCAGATTTATTCATGTATCTTAAGAATTATATTTTGAACACGCTGGGCAGTAGAAATCAAATTGATATATATGTTAACATTCGAATACATGTATATGGTTATCTTTCTTACTGTATATGGTGGCTGCCGTGTTCGATAGAAATGCGCGTAAAATGTTTGTTTATTTTGCCTCCGTACGGAACATAACCGCTATGTAAATATTAATAGTACTCTACGTAATGTGTCTATATTTAGATATGGGTCTCAAACGATACTGATATTTAAAGGTCCTTTCCACGTTAGGGAATAGTCCCGCTGTTTTGCAACACCTTCTTTGTCAAAGTTTCATCATTGAAAACTCTGAAGTCAGTATTCATCATTCTCAAAATTTGTCTCCTAACTACATTTTCTTAAAATGTTGATAGTACATAGACACTGTCTAGAATAAATTCTCAGTATGACCTGATTTTTCCATTACAGCATGTTATAGTTTAATTCATGAAATAATAATAAAATAAATAATAAAAAGAGTTTACAGCATGTCCCCATTCTTCATTCCAAGCCTGTTAATATATGTTTTATTTTGTCTTCTATTACAACCTGTTATTCATAATAATTTTACAGTTTGACCTCATTCTCTCCTTACAGCCTGTAATAACACAGTAATAAGTTTACAGTCTGACCTCATTTTCTCCAGGCAGTCTGTTCTGTTTACAAAGGTTATTGTCTTTGTCAAGCACCAGTTCTATACAGCTGAAGGCGTCCGGGGGAATCTTATTCTCCTCTCTGTGGTCCTTCCAGAACTTATGTAATGCCTACAAAACCAAGCAAATAGGGATTCTGTAAATCATTTTTAAAAAAGAATTTTTTATTTTCATTAAACTTTTAATTTCCTTCCCTGAAAATTTCTGCTTAAAATGTTTTCCAACAAGTGCAACAGAGGTCCAGACAGCTTACACTAAAGCTTTTAAGACAGTCATACAAATATAAATTTTGTTTAATGAATCAGTTTTTAAAAAATCAGCTACATGTATGTCCAAAGATAAAGAGGGAAAAAAGTGAAAATTTGTTAAGTTTTCCAGTCCATTTCCGATAATTAGTTTTACATTTTCTTAATTTTGTTTTGCTTGCATTCTGTACCTGAGTGAACATTCCTGGGAAATCATATATAGACATATGTGGTTCCACTTGACTGGGCCTGGAAGCACTTCGGCTGGAGGTGGTCCTTGGTGGGATAGGGAGTGCTGATCAGTAGACCGTGAAGGGCTCCCTGCTTTGTACCATAAACTTGGAACATCACCTGTTTTATATAAGGCACAATAGAGAATTTGTCATGGTAGAATATACACACAATATTTGCCAATAGAAAATTCCAATCTATTATTTACATTGGATTCCGTAGGAATCAGACTTGTATCCATTTTAATTGACCCATGAACGTGAGACTTTTACCAAAAAAGAAAAGAGATTAGATTCATATCATTTCATTGAAACCTAACTAAAAAGAGTAACATGCTTAAAGGAAGTTATGTAGTAAAAATAGTAAAAGGCAGCATTTATAATCAAAGTACTGAAGTACTGAAAGCCGGGCTCTTTTGATGTGTCTTTATGCATATTGTTTGGAAAAGAATCTCTCTCTCTCTCTCTCTCTCTCTCTCTCTCTCTCTCTTAATGTCGGCAAAACGTCAGAGAACCAGAGACATAAATAACATTATTTATGTCTCTGAGAGATCAACAACTTAATTATGCAAGTGGCTATTACAAAAAATGACTGTACGTGTGATAGAAAAAAAAATCAACAGAGCATTGAATTTTGAAACAAGCATTATAAAATCAATCCCCAATTTCTTCGATGTTCAGCCGAATACCAATGCTATGTAAAGTAGTACATGGAAATTCATGCGCTATGTATATGTCCAAAATGCATAGTCTTATTTTTAAGGATCCTCGACACCCCGTGACTTCTACTTTTTATGACAGTACGTCACAACATGGCGATTTTAGCGCATTGTGAAATAGTTTATATCGCCAAAATCTTTTGTCTATCTTTGTGGCACGATGGGTGTTGCTTCGGTCTACCAACCCGCAGGTCCCGAGTTCGAATACAGCAGGGACTTTTATTTTCATGAACAGCGGTAAAATTTAAAAAGTTGACTTTTTTCCCCAAAATTGAAATTTGTTTTGGTCATTTTCAAGTCGAACACATGCTGAAAGTCTATATCTTTAAGTAATTTTGAAGAATGGACTTGTATGCAGAACTTTCCCCGGGTGTGTGGAGGACCCTTAAAACATGTAACTAATAGAAAAAAAAAAAGAAAAAAAAACTCCCACGCTAAATTTATTCGCAAAAAAACCCCAGTACATTTATCAAAATGAGACTCTCTATTTAACCATTTGGTATAGCGGAAGGTTTTACTTTGACGCTGTTCGGTTTTTTGTTTACTTTTGAAGTTGTGCTATTTATAGAAACATTGGTGAATTACCTGCCTACAGCCAGGACTGCTTTCAGCAGAGCCCGGCTAATAAGGTGCAACACAGAAGCTCCATCTGTAAAAGGTTACCAACCTGTCCAGTGTTTTGATCTGTGATGCTTATGTCCAAGTAATACCCACTCTCATTGGTCAGATACAGACGAATCAGATGCTTGTATCACTTGAGGCAAACCTGAACACTCGTCAGAAAATTTTATTACAAGCTTAATGTAGAATACAATTCATTAGGTGAACATTAGTAAATTCATGAGATAGGAATGATTTATTGAATTTAATGATGTGTTTAATAAATTAAATGAGTTTAAAGAATCTTGTAGACTTACTTGATGGTAAACTTCAGCTCTGCATTGAGCACTCTCATTTTCAGTAGACGACTGCTATACCTCGATCATCACCATGGCTCTGACTGTCTCTTCCAGCTGTCAACAGTAACATAATACAGTCTGAGAGAGAGAGAGAGAGAGAGAGAGAGAGAGAGAGAGAGAGAGAGAGAGAGAGAAAGAGAGAGAGACACACACACAGAAACAGACAGAGATGAGGAGGGGGAAGAGGTAGATAGAGAAAGTGAAAGAAGAGTGAAGCAGATGTTTCTTCATCATTTGAGTAGACATGCAAGTCATATTTGTATAAACTTGCAGTTTTGTAAACATGTAATATATCTAAAGATTTGTATAAACTTGCAGTTTTGTAGATAATTATGTAATGTATATCGAAAGATTGGCAACATATCTGCAATAATATGGGAGTGAGACCTGCATGGTTGTACATACTGGGCATAGAGTACACCTGTTTTTTGTTACCTTGCCAGGTTCTGGAATGGTCAGTGTTGGTGCAAAGTTCAGGAAAATGTGGTTACAGTCTGTCTTCGTGGACTAAACAATAAGAAAGTCTCTAAATTATTGGAACTTCTTAAATTTCTATGGCATATAGTACCGTACATTTATATGTAAAATTAATACAAAATTATGCATTTCCATATAATACTATAAAACTGTGGAATATGCAAAATTTTCAACTAAACCTCTACTCAGATGTGCAGGTTAACTAATGGAACACTCAGCAGTGTACTAGTAATATCAATGAGCCCCACTTACCAGTGGATGTGAGAACGCCACTTCCAAGGAATCCTGGGCCTTCAGGAGAGTTTTCTCTGCATCATTTTGTAAGTACTCAAATGACGCTTCCTAAACAGGACAAAACAGGAGAAAAAGTTCAGATTTCATGTCAACAAGAATGAACCACGTCTGACTCATCATTGATCAAATGTTGAGAATGTTACCTTGGTGACCAGATCTGACCCGGACAAAGAATCTGTAATCCGTCACTTCCTGCCTATCAGCTACCTGTTATAAAAAGCAGAGGTTAAAGTTCATAATACTACATCAGGTCCACTTCTTTTATTTTGTACTGGTACACATTCTGAAGCGTACTATTACACCAAAAAATCATGTAACTTCTGTGCGAGGTACCCTTTGTGAATCATGCAAACTCATCTGTTGTAAATTTTATGAGAACCCTTTTCACCCCTGATACAGTGAATAGTGGGGTACAAGATGTCTTGGTGTTCATTTTTCATGTAGAATGCATACATCAAAATCTTATACATCATGGCTCTCCTTCATCTCCAATTAATTCAGCGAGGACGGAATTCATGGCACTAACTTTCTTAAAGTCTACAGGGGGCAGGTAAAGATATTTAAAACCCTGCAAACAAAAGCAAAGATTAGCATTTCTTATCCATATAAATTTTTTAAAAAATTCATATTACATTTCAAGTTCAAAAGAGCATAATATTATCATATTCATAATTACCTTGTAAATGCAAACTAAGCTAAGTACACTGCAAATGAATATCTGCCAAGACAGCAGGTCCTTATAAATTAACATTTGATAGAGTCTGGGTTCCTCCATTTTGAAATTGATTCAGCTATTTACACAGTAGATTTAACACAACATATATCTGTGATTACCAGTAACTTAAACCAATCTACACTGACACCCTCACCTATTTTATGTCGCTGAGGTCATTCCATGTGACTTTAAGTTTAAACAGATGTTATATTTCCTCAGCAGGCCTCATCCAAACCCCTCCATAGGCCGACACAAATATACGATGCAGGCCCTCTCTCCGGCCTTTTTTTGACAGGTTCTACAGCTAAAAGTGAATAATTAAACTACAGGGTATATCCCCAACTTTAGCCAAAATCAATTACAGTTTACAATAACAAAATTAATTTAACAATTATTTTGTTTTTATTTAACCTTGAACTTGATGTATGTTTACATTTTTACAGAGCTGTGGAAAACTGCCGGTCATGCCGGCAAGACCGGCTTAATTAAGCCAAGACCGACATAAATTGGTTAAATGTCGGACCGCTTGACCGATGTTGTTTGCCCCGTCAGCATAAGGAAAAAAAAACCCGCAAAATGCGATCGCTGTAAGTGTGTCATTTCTTGACGCATCGGTATTCCTTAGACAACTTCCCTAACGTGCGAGTACCCATTATTGCCGAAAAATACACAAGTTTTCTCTATTACTCTCTTCATGTAAGCTGTCATGTATTTTATTCTCATCAATATCGACTTATTTCTGGCTAAAATTAAACCCTGTCCATGACCTTCGATTTACAGGAATTAAGTTCGAGTACCCATTATTGCCGCTCATATCTTTTCCAGTAATTAATCGGTAAAAAGGTCAAAATTTGAAAAGAATTCAAATCTAACAATATAAGATAAAATGTAAGAATATAACATAAAAAATTATATCATAAACGCAATTCAATCATATTATAAGCAATATTCTTTTCGATGTCCCTGCGCCCCATGCGCACAAACGGAGGAACATGTGCTTCACATGTCTCGAGACAAATGATTAAAAATTAAAGAAATGCATTGTTTATTTATTAAAAGCTTTTAAAAAATTATTTTTAGTGTATCCAGTAAAAGAAATCATGTGATTGAAAGTTAATAGCAATGCCTCTGATTTACACCGCAGGTGCGTGTGAATAAATCTTTGATCCGCCACAGATTGCAAACAAAATGGCGTCTTACAAGCAAGCAGACGCTTGGTTCTCTTTCTTAAATATTGTGTAGTAGAAATGGTATCTTGCTTATTTTTGTCAAATATCATAACACGGAGGTAAATGTTCTTCGAATTTGGACCTAAACAAAAAATGCCCTGTCATCAAAGTGGATTACAAGTCAAACATTCAGTAGCATGTGTCATCGCACTGATACAATTGAGATACGTTTTCATAGGCTTACCGTTTTTAAGGTGAGTTCCGAGATGTTTGAAGTAAATTTTCTTCATTCCCAACTCTTATAGTGTCTCAAAAATTTTATTATTCAATTATATTGTTGTAAATTGAGTACATCTACAATTAAATGCAGTTTTGAAACCTGCAGTATGTGTTTTTAAATTTTATTTCAGTTTTCTATCCAATACATTATTTTAATTGTTGGTATTCGGACAGGCATAATTTCATTCGGACAGGCAAAGTTTAATGACATGTCTGTCCGAATGACTGACTTCCAAGAAAATATTTCCACAGCTCTGAATTTTTCTATCTCCAAGCATGAAATTCTAAAGTCCCTTATGTAAGGTTAAAGTTGTAATAAGACCAAGAACATTTCACTATAATACATGTGCATGACTGGAATTTTATGACTAACATAATATCTGAACTTTTTGGAGTCCCCCTCCCCCTCAAAAAACCCCAAACAGATGAATACTTTGTATGATGGAATACCTGACCATGGAGTAAGATCCTCTGCCGCTCCAGATGACCCGAACTAAATAGCGCTCTATGCAGAATAACCGTTAGACATCAAATCGATACTGAAGAAGGTATGTCCATCATTAGTACATACCGTCGCACGCATAGAAAAACCATTATTATCATGGTATCATTTATTATACTGGAGCGATGATTTCCCATGTGACGATTCTAGTTCTACTTTCAACTTCATCTTAATTCCGGTGCGTTTGTTTTAGTCATCTCTTTCTTATCGAAAGCAACGGAAGTTGATAAAAACTCTCCATGTAATCACTGAGGCGACCCGAAAGCATACGATAAACCAAGAGGAATATCTTTTCGCGGATTTTTTGCTCTCCCTAGACTTATCATATGCTTTCGGAATATCTCAGTGATTATATGGAGAATTTACGTCATTCAAATGTAAACTTCCGTCGCTTTCGATAAGTTTGGCGAGTATCTAGTACATTTCGACACGATGCGTTTATTCTGCGGCACACATGTGTAGTCAGACGACAGGGATAAGTAATTTGATCATTTTCCAACCTAGATCTCGTCAGAAATCGTTGGAGAAATTGGAGAACTTGTTTAAATCATAGCGTGAACCGAGGACCCCTTATAAATCCAAGATGGCGAGTGCCGTCCCTTTACTTTTTTTAATGTACATTGAATACACTTTTTTAACATGATTGAAACAGGGGTTTTTGGTGAATATTTTAAATGCAATAGACAGAAATACATTTAAGATTACTAATTTTAATCATTTTAGTCCTTGGGAACAAATAATAAAAAAAATTCCACTATCCGACAACCGAGCCCCTGTGGTGTTGTCTATGTGAGGGTGGGAACTTCATAAACTTGGGATTTGACACAGTTTCCTTCTTGACCGCTTTGTATTTGATTTCAAATAAAAGTTAAAATGGCTCGTACATATTTGATAGTTGTTGTATTTAGCGAGTGCAACACACGGTTTAAGGCCTACTTCAGATAAAATAATACAAACATGATCCGAGCCGAAATTCACCAGGTGTCGTATTTCTTCAGAACAGTCTAATTCACATCTCCCAACGAAGCTGCATTGCATGTTGGGTACTTTCTTTTAAAGTTATCAATGTAAAGTCATACAAGGTTAGCTTTTTAAAAAGCTAAGAAAGTCAGCCAGCGGAATTTTAATTTTCAGGTCAAAAGTTAATACACAATCTATTAAAATACAAGATAAATAGTTTCCATAACAATAATAATATGCGGGTACACATTTGAATTGCACCTGTACATGTACATGTAGGTGAGGAGATAAGCGTGTAGCGGTGTACATGCAATGTATGACTGCACACCTACTTATTAACTTTGCAAACATAGCTCTCTGAATTTCATGGTCAAACCACTACCAATATATTTACTTTCCAATCTCACTAAGAGAGTAGGGAAGATATACGCGGACTCCGGACTGTAGCTGCAGACGATTCCCATTGACAGTCTTCCAATACATTGATGCGCAGTTTGACCTAGAAAGTGACCAGTTTTATAACTTTCTTCGAATTTCTCTTACACGAACTGTCTAATTTCTTCCCACAATTCCAATTTACGCAAGCGCAATTGAAGTTTCATCCTAACATAATTAGTCAGCCCGCGGGCTGACTAAAAAATACTGTAAACTGCTATAAAACAAGTAAAAAACGAAGGTTTGTATAAAGATACTCTAGACGACAACTGTCTTTACGGGGTACAGACGTCTCGGCCCAACGACACCTCGGCCCAGGGCAGTTGACACCTCGGCCCAGACGGGTCGGCCCAAATCTATTGACACCTCGGCCCATATAAAAGACACCTCGGCCCAATGAAAATTTCGGTTAAAAATGTTTAAATTTTAAAAAAAACATTGGCAGATAATTACTGTATCCATTCATCTATGTGGTTATAATAATGTAGCTTCATCAATTAATTTTAATTTCTTGTCAACATTCTTTAATTTCGTGCGTCTTAAAAAGTACTAAATCTACATGTACGGTAGCTGACGTGCTGAGCTGACCACAGGTGCATATCTACGGTTTGTGTCTTTCAATTTCAATTTAGCTAAATATTTCCGATCAAAGTAATATAAGAATAATATATAGTTCCTTAAGAAATACTTTTCTCTAAATTGGAAAACTGGGTTGTTCAATATCCAGGGTATATGTCCCATATCTCAACAATGATTCTTAAATCATTTGATAGACAGTCAAACCTATGTTCTTGTACTCATTAAGACCGTATTAATTCAGCAAAAAAAAAAAAAGGAAAAGAAATAGGATTACTTTTTTTTATTGATCATAATAAATATTGAAAAATAAATAGAAAACAAAATGTATGCATAGAAAACAAAAACATATACAAAGAAACATCGTCTATGTTCCATTGATTGGTTATCGTCTCATACTGATTAACTGCTTGTAATTAAATCCTCATTGTCACCCCTGACACGCGTTTGAGACTCCAAAGGAGACTGCCACATCCTCTTGTTTGTTTCACTATTAGCACTTAATTGTCGTCATTTTTATAATTTTAATTTCTTGATTGCTTAACAATTAGCACTTAATGGTCTCGTTTCTGCTAATAATTCAATTTCTTATACAAGTATTTGATATGTAATATTTTAATAATTCCAGCATATTTAATTACAAAACTATATATAAAAATTATATGTGTGTGTGTAACAAAATAAAATAAAAACATGAAAATCATTTTAATTTTATTTCAATTTTGCTTGAGCCGAGATGTCTTTTAAGTGAGCCGAGGTGTCGCAAATCTTGGGCCGACCCGTCTTGGCCGAGGTGTCCTGGGGCCGAGGTGTCGTTGGGCCGACATGTCTGTATTTCGTTTTTACCTTCTTTCACTGTGGTCACTAGAGAGTTTCACAAAGGGCGACAACTCTTTTAGCCAAAACCAACATTTCAAAGTTTTCATATGCATTTCTTTTTCTTAATACACAAAACACATATCCAAAATGATAATAAATAATAAATAAAGTATGTTTACTTTTAAATTATTGCTAAAATTTTATAAACTTATCTTGGGATATTTCATAAAATGACACTGAAGTGTTGATTGTTTAGTCTGTTTGCTATGGGTTAGACCTGAAATGAATATTTCACCCATAACCCCCAGGATGTGTCTCAACCAAAAAAAATTTCATACATAATAAATCTCATATACATATACACTTTTGATTTTTCATATAAGTTTCATTAAATTTGGTGACATTCATTTGAACCCAATCCGAGGTCCTTACAGAAAATGACTTAAAATACAACAGTTTTCAATCATGTTGAAAACACATACATGTATATTAAACATTTCCATATACAACAAAACATTATTTAAAACTTCACAGAACTATTCTTCACAAAATGATTAAGGATATAAACCACATTACTAACATAATCCAGTCATAACATATTAAGAGTTCACAGCATCCCAATGATCACAGTATCACAGTTTTCAAGGGTCAAATTACATTGAGGATAAAAGAAGATACTTGAGAAAAACCGCTCATTTTAGATACTAGAATACTAATTCTATATAGAACAATTTAGTTTATGTTTCCACAATATCACATTTGCATGGATAAACTCAGAAACGATAATACAAATACGTGTAAATTTTCGGGTGAGCGGTATGCATGTATCTTAAAATCTCAGTGGAGATGTAATCGTTCCCATGGTTTCGCAATAGTAAGACTAGTACACACCCAATGATTTAAATATCGTATGATAATATAATGTTAAATTGACAGATGTCCTACGGACCCGGTTTAAGGATAGAATTTGTCCCATATACTTGCTTTGCAGCAAATAAAAAAAATCGCACTGTATCTGGCCTAAATTTCATAATTTGTCTGATGCTCTTTTAAAACGTGTGTTTTAATAAATTTTAAAATCCATATTTGATTTGTGAATTGATATTTCGTCATTTTGTGGAGTATGCATCATTTCCTTCTTTAACGAATTCTCTATCTTTTGATCTACACTTAGTAGATTTTAAAATCAGTCTATTGTGTTTATTCATATATACACTGAACTTGCTCTCAGAAAAACAGAAGATGTTAGCAGACATAACCTTTAGTAAATGCAAAACGCAGTACACGAGTAATGCTATCTGATTTCAATGACCAATTTGGCAAAATTCTTTTAAATACCGTATAGCCGTATTTTTTGCGGGACACAAATTTGACGTATTTGGGCCTACAAGGTATACCAAGTCCATTAATGTTTGCGAATATATAGTTTTGATGAATCATTTTCCCTCGTTATATATCTACTGCCAGTTTATCTTTAATAGCTGAGAAGTAAATGTACTAAGCAATAATTCTAAGTTACCATTACAAGAGGGTAAAATTATTTGATGTCCGGTCCTGGCTTCGCACACTTCAATAATTTCAACAGAAATAACTCAATAGTACATAATATATGCACGAAAAACTTATACCTATTAACAACCAATTCTAATTTTATTGTTAATAGAAACGATAAATCATACAGTTATCTGCACCTGAGTCGATCATGGATCTATATCTTGCGTCAAAACAAGTTAAAAATGACGATGGTTTCGAGTGAAATATACACAAATGTGTTGTCTAAGCTTAAAAGCCAGACAATTCTTGTTGATTTCAAAGAGCCTTAGCTGAGTGGCCAGAAATAAAATGGACAGACCTACGTCACAATGCTGTTTGACACAACTACCCAAAGTCCAAGCTCTTGTTAAAATAGTTCTATTTTCTTTAAATACAAGCAAACGCCCCAATCGCTGGGGTTAATTACACACACTTCAACAGGAAAAAGTGTTATGATGTTTAAACAATTAAAATTCTAAATAATATTGACATTTAGTTTTTATTCTTTTACATTATTTTTTATTTATTGTGAGTTAATGTACATTTGTATCTGTAACACTGTGTGCAAGTACCATATGCAGTTCTCCGTTTTTTAATACTCACATACTTTGCGTTAAAGAATATGCTTTGAAACTACATTTTTTTCAACAAAATCAACATAGAAGTACTTTAATTTGGTGATTTTAATTCTTGTGAAGTTTTAAAAATCGACAATTGCAAAATAGGCAAAAAATATACACCCGCCGAAAAGAACCAGCAATACAGTAGCTTTTTCGACTAAAGCTCATATAGCAACTTTATAGCGTTTTATTTGCGTACTGTGTGAATCAACGTACGTAATCAACACTAGAATTTATATACTAACTGCCTTTGTTGAGATATCTGAACAGATTTACAATACCTTAGCACTATTTAGTAAAAAGTGACCCTTTTTATTTCCACATTTTTCAGTGTCAAAATGTTGATGACAAGATAATTAATCAAAAGTTCTAAGAAACCCCTCGCCTATATTTTTTTTTAAAATTATATTCAATGAAATTTTCTAATTTGACAAGGCTATACATATATATGTTAATGGTCGTGTAAATTAAACATTTATTAGAGTAAATTAGCCTAGATCATTTTTGACAACTTCCTTGCCAAACGTCAACAAAGATAAAAATCTAAACATTGTCATCTTGATGTTAGCCAGCTCCGTGATAGTCTATTGTTACATATGTAAAGTCAAACCAGGTTTACTATTTATTCTAGAGAAAACAAAATTTCTTTCTGGGTCAACTTGACGTTCCCAGACCCAAATTTAACTGATTTCAATGTGAAAATACTGGACTCTGCCCGTGAAATACATGTAGTATCCACGTTATTGGAAGAAAATTTGGCGTTTTGACCGGGCTCCCTATATGTATTAATGGTCTGTTCCGTTGAACGTTTAAGAGTCAACTTGCAATAATTGTCTTTTACATAATTACAAATTCCGTAATTGAGAAACATATTGGAAACTTCGGATAACCTTTTTTTTTTTGGTTTCCGCACTCAAAGATGTTAAGTGATTTCCAGTCCACAAAAACCTAGTGGAAATTCCATGGTTCTATGTTGGAAATTACTGGGAAGCCTGTAGGACACTCAAGTTTGCAAGTTAATTTCCCTAGGTTTCCTGGATTAAAAAACTACAATTCATCCATTGGCATGGTATACTTAAAATAAAAGTAATGAAATTACTGAAAAGCGCTAAGCCTGGAAGAAAGTGTTAAAATCGGTTGATATGAAAATACAGGTAAAAAATTATATTTGAATCGGGATCTATTACATATAGTATTACATTACTCGACAGTTATACTTTTTATAAATTATATTCAAATCATTGGTTTTTGGTAATTATCAAATTACAGATCAATGCAAATTAATAGAAAAATATTCCTGAAATATTGCATACAGAAAACGAAGCCTAAAATAATGTTAATAAAAAGCAGCACAAATTATCGTAAAAAAGGTGTTATTCGAAACATTTTGTATAAACAAATTCTGAATTTTTATATAAAACATGGTGTTTATAACTGTAACATATTACATATAGCTCGAAATATCATGGGTAAACGTGGGTATTGTGCCCAAAGCCGATATAATGAATTTTAATAAAATCACCAGTACCAAATAACAGGTGATTGCATTGTTTGAAAGGGCTTAGGCGACATTTTTTTTTTCTTCAATAATTAACACTTTTAATAAGATACGGAAAGCAATTTAGTGTCTACTGACACTTTAAATTTTTTCGTCCGGATAGGTTTAGCAATAATCGTAGTCCATACATAATATACAGAACTAATAGTTCATGCTTGTTTTGAAGTGTAGCAATGTTTCTTCGTTGAAGATTTAATCGTCGAATTATTTTGTGACTACACCACTGGCATTAATTAGTTTTGATGTATTCATACATACTGAAACACAATCGCTAGCTCCAGTTTTTGCTGATAATCAACGTAAATATATTTTGTTCCTGTACTTTCTCCTTATAATTCATACATGAATTTTTATAATCATAGAATCAAACGATATCTTTATCTTTTTTTTAAATATAACCTTTGGAGTTAGGTTATATAATGTAAAGAGTGTGAAATGGTTTCATTGTGACGTCATAAACAAAGGTACACAAAACGGCCGCTCGAATCGTCTAATTTGCGTACAGAAATGGATGACGAAAGCAAACCCGCGACCCACCTTAACACCTAAAACAAAACTCAATGTATATAACATCTATTTTTTATTCAAAATTTCAATTCGAAAGAAATCATCATGGTATGGTTTGGAGCACACGTATCCGATATAAAATAATGACATTAAAATGAAACTTATTGCCAACTTAATACTGGTAGATCAAATTAATGTATCTGCATGCGGTGATAACTTGAAGATATTAAGTTCTCCCTACTGCATATATAGTTATGAGTTTTCCAGATACGACTTCTCAAGGGTACGACTTCTCCAGCATCCGCCAGTAGGTGGCGGTATAAAGGAAACGCGAAAACGAAAGTGGAAGTAGGTTTAGAAAAGCGCTGCAGCTATGCTTAGCGCTTTAAAAAGCACTAATTTTGCTGACAATTTAATTTCTGTTCAAAACAAAATAATACTATATTATGTTATATATATGTACATAATTCTTCATTGAAATTAATGATATTTAACAATACTTCTAAATGTCTACATGTATTTTTGCAATAAAAATGAATTGCAAACATGGCATGTTCAGGATGAAAGTCTTCCGAAACTGGTCTTGCTATGGAATGCCGCGCTTCATTTCAAACATGTTCTGTGGCCATTTGCGCCTGCTATACTGTTATGGTTCATAGTATTTAATATATTTCCATCCTGAAATGGGAAGAATTATCAAACCTGTTATACTGGGCTAGACTGTAACTTTTATTTCTTTTAATAAAGGATTTTTTTTCAATTTTTGAAAATTGTATTTCTTTTTTTAAATTTGGCATTTGTAGGAAAAAGTTTGTGTGTATTAGGTTAAAAAATGTATTTGGTGATTCAACAGCGGGTAATGACTAAAGAACATAGTTTTCGACATGTTCCTAACGGCTTGTGATTTTTGGTGGCTGGTAACTGAGAAACACAATACATGTTATCTTACGAACAGAATGCCTTAATACATACCAATATATTACATAAAGATCTTTTCAGTTTAAATGATAGAACAGGGCAGGTCATTGTTGATCTTGAGATACATGTGTTTAATGAGGACGGTGCGTATTCAACAATATATCTTATGTATCTTTTTATGGGATCAATTCTGAAGGAGTAAAGAATATAATCAATATTCTTTGACTCCCATCATGGTTTAAATTGGACCATTACACCAATTGCGTAGTCATAGCTCAAAAGCCAGACAAATCTTTTTGATTTCAAAGAGCCACGATTGTATGGCCAGCAATGAAATAGACAGGCCTACGTCACAATGCTGTTTGAAACAACTACCCAAAGTCCAAGCTCCTGTAAAAATGGTTCTAGCCGCATCAAATTTTCACATTTTTGTATTTGCATAAACAATCAAAAAAAAAAAAAACCCAACAAAAAAAAAAACAAAAAATTTCAATAGATATTATATAACATTGCTTTCAACTACTTGTACTGAAAATAAAAGCCTGAATTTCATTGATAGCTAATTTTATTGCTTTTTTCGTTTTCTCACTTTTTAAGATTTAAAAATCTTCGAAAATTGTTAAGTCGTACGTAAAAAAGATCATCAGAAAATTATCTCCCTTGCGCCGAAATGTTTTTCAACCAATGAAATAAATGTTAACTTTCACATCATGTATTTTCTACCAATCACAAAGGAGAGGAAGTGCACAACCCGGAGACTGTATATTATTTCAACTCTTTATACCGTCTTCCTTGAAAGACGGTAAAAAGCGCTTAGGTGAGCTCTAAGATAAGAGCATATAAAAATGCTGACCTTTTTATCCCAGTTTTTCTCAAGCTTTAAACGAATAAAGAAGTTTTATAAATCGATGTAAGTACATGTATGTGTTTAATTCGTAAACTTGGATTTTTTTATTGGCACAATTATTAATCATTTGAGTAAGTGTTGATGACAGTTGTTGCAAAAATTGAATCAGATTTCGTTTTATTTTTTGCGGTGAGTTTCACTGAATATACCTTCATATGAATAGAGAGCTCATAAAAACAGATAGTTATATTTTGTACAAAGATGTTTATGCAGCTTTGTTTTTCCCTATTCAGACGATACTTTAGCTTTAATCATTATTATTTAAAGAAGGAAATCTTTCTGAAAACGCCCTCAATAAGCTTACGAACGCATTTTAAAATAGACAATAAATATTACGTAATGCAAATGTCATTAAAGTTCACGAATTGTATTTTATGATAATTGTTTCAAAATATTTGAAATGGAAAAACAGATGTAAGATTTTTTATGATATCCGTTACAAATATGTTCTACTTATTCGCCTAGTTACATGTTGGAAATGAATTGTTCATGAAGAAATTTGATGGAAATATTTCCTTTTTATATTTTTTGACAAGGAAGCGTTTACCTTAGTTCTCTTAAAATTGTTTAAAAATAACGAGCCCGTTCAACAGATAATATTTGAACTATTTTATAAAAAAAAAACCCGCTATTTATCAATTGAAAGATATGATTCTTGTACTACAGAAAGGTAAATGATTAAATATGAGTAATTTTTAAAAATATAGTTAAACAAAGCTATAAAATCCTTCTTCGGAACCTTAGCTGCCTTAACGTACCCAATACAGTACAAAACCGTTTTCTTTGTTTTTGACATTATTGTTTTAAAACAAAAGAATTGATCTTAGTAGTGATAATCACTTAGAGGTATGACGAGCAGTGACGCACGTCTATGAATCTGAATTATAAATAGAGTCTATTTAATCCGCCATTTTTTCATGCTTACTGCCAAAATTATCCGTTTGTGAAATAGAAACACTTGACCAATAAAGAATCTAATACTTTGGCAGCGACTTGTTCATTGTCTAACTGAAAGGTGGTCAATACGAGATGTTGTTAGATCAATAACGGTATCTAAATAATAAGCAAATTAGAGTGCAGAGAACAATTAGGCAAATTAATTGCAGGAAAAGTAAACAAGTAAACAGTCTTTAAAGTTGAAAAAAACGATATTTCGATTAGTTCAATATTTTTCATTCATTTCTACCAATATGATTTGAGTAATTATACATTTTGTGTTTTAAACAATTTCAGACAATGATGAGTCTAAGATAACACCATTTTTGTCTATGTGGGAATGACGGTAGACCAAGTATAGAAATCTAAAATTGTGTAAGAAATGAAATTATGCGATATAATTTAGAGATTATTTCATCAAATCGGACCAAACAGTTTCAGCCTATTAAAGGCGTTAAAGGTACAACTTACATGAAACGAACATAAAATGTAATATATAATACAATTTCCCTGTGTAGTCATTTAAACATTTATGAATATAATTTTGATGGAAACGCTTTCATATTAAAAAACAATTAAGGTTTAATACTTTTTATGTAAAAGTAAAAATATTTAAGTAAATGATGTTAGACGAAAATGATATGTTGACTGACGTATTTATTACAGACATATGCCTAAGTAGCAATAATACAGAGAAGCAAGAATGGAGGAAAAGGAGGCCAATGGTAATGATGGTAACCAACATTCACATCAAATTGTGGACTGTACTAACTGTTTACCCAAATGTTGTACTAGGAAAAGTGGAGGTACGCTTATATTCAATGTCGTTAAGAATGGTTTGTGTTAAAAATAACCACAAAAAAGAGTTTCTCATCAGACGTTTTTAAATGTATCATATTTTGATATTAACCGATAATAAATTATCAATGTTCATAAATGATTTCAGAAATTGAACTTCTAATAGTGGTTTGCTGGTACTTTTGCGTGCTGAATGTTTCAGGTAGAACTAAAAACGTTATGTTATAGTATTAACCTGTTGTCTACCTGAAACGTATATAATTTACTTAGAAAGATGTACAATGATGATAAAATAACTGCATATAGCTGATTTCACATAGCAAACTATGCAGAAGAACATTCCATTAAATTAATTTTATTTGTATATCTTTGATTATCAAGAGTAATGTACCGCCGAGATTTCCACATGGTTAAAAAAAAATATGGAAATTATTAAATATAGATGGTCAACCTTTTAAGGAGGAGGGATAATAAGAAATACAGCTAATATCTTTGAAATAAAAATATTTTGCAGGTCCTGGTGGGAACAAAAAGATTAAAGAGATAATTAAGATTTTTGAGAATGTACTGAAAGTTGGAAACGAGAATGCAATCGTTGAGCATCTCAATAAACTGATAATGAAAGTTAATTTAGCTGAAATAGATCAACTAAATGAAGAGCTCAAAGAGAAAAACAATGGAGAAACATTGTTGCACATAGCGTTAAAGTTCAAAAATACCCATGAATTCACTAAAGAATACTTAAGTAAGCATCCTAAAGGTTTAAAGGAAAAGAGAGCAAACAAATACAAAGGCCAAACACCTTTACATGTTGCTATAGTAAAAGGAAATATCAAGGCCGTCGAAATAATTCTTAAAACTGCAAATGAACATAAATTCTCTAAAAAGCTGTTGAAAACGTGTGCAGTGGGTAAAAAGTTCAAAAACACAGTTTTAATTGGACAGCTGCCATTTACTGTTGCTGTCCTAGCATGCAAAAACAAAGACTTTCAAATCATTAAATATCTACTACCAGAAGTTGATGTATGGAAAAAAAACAAAGACGGTGACACTGTGTTTCACTCTTTGATCAAATATGCCGACATTTATCCGGAGAAAATGGAAAACATCAGACCAAGTTTTGAATATGTTTGGTCCGAAGTCTTTCAAGATTACATCTGTGAATCTCAACGTGCATTTAAAAACACAATGGATGGTCATTTTTGGAAGAGAATGGAAAACAGTTCTAGATTGACCCCGCTACATTTATCAGCAAAACTCGGCGTTAGTGAGCTTTTTGAATTCATTTTAAATACTCAAAATGTTTATCGCTTTACAAATATTAAAGATGGTCTATTTGACATTCGAAAATACGATGTAACTGAATTTGACCGATTGATAAGCTATACAAGGATTTACATGTGCCCTACACAGAAAGAAGATAATTCTGAAAACAAGCAAAATCACCCTTTAGACACAGACAATGGCTCCTCAAACAATTCTATATGCTCAAGTAGTTCTTAAAAAGCGAAAACACAAACAAATGCCCACGGACAGAAAATTACAGTATTAGAGAGTCTCTTTGACTCAAAATGTACTCATAAGGAAGCATTTCAAATCCTTAATCATCAACTTGTACAATTCATCTTGCATAGGAAATGGCTGGCTTACAGAGCAATCCTTCTAGTTTGGATGCTAGCACATTTTATATTTATAATTTTATTTAGAATATCGACGATGGAAAAATCCAGGCTTTTTCTTTGTTCACAACACACTTCATCACCTTGTGAAGTTGGCGAGTTATCAGAGGCATTGGTTTCGATAAATTTTGCGGTTGGAATAATATACTTTATTTTCGCTGTTTTGTGTATATTGAGATTAGTTAGACGGTGTACAGCTGAAAAAGGCTTTAATATTGGATTGATATGGCATAATCTTGACTATATTATTTGTTTGCTATTCATTGCAATCGGAGTACTCATCGAATCCATTCTTATTTATCTTGAAATACATTGGGACTATCATTTAGTTCTTGCACTGATAGGTGGTTGGTATTTCTTGCTTTACTTTACTCCTTTTAACAAAAGCCTCGTTTCTTTTACATACATGATTAAATCCGGATTTTTTAAAGATTTTCTTCCCTTTGCGTTAGTTTTTCTTTTTCTATTGACTTCATTTATGGCAATTATGGATATGCTTTTCCGTGGCACGGGTGTTGAAGAGTTCAAATCATTTGGAAACTCGTTTCTTACAATGTTTAACCTTGGAGTAGGTCTGAATGATATAGGTGTATTTTACAAGTCTAGAATTCCTTGGCTTGCATATACATTGTTTGTTATATATGTAATTCTGTCTTTCATTCATTTATTCAATGCTTTGGTTGCAGTTATGTCCCAAACATTTTCTGGTGTACACCAAGATAAAAACGCTTATCAAAAATATAACAAACTAAGAATGATAGAATTGTTTGAAGACATATTTTTAGTTAAAATAGGAACAGAAAAACTTCTATTTCTGAATTGGGCAAAGCACTGGATACAAGAAGATAACCGAGAGGAAGAAGAAAACAGTATCACAAATAACGACAATGAAAAGACGAAAAACGATGATGATAAGGAAGACAGTAAAAAGAAAAAAGAAAGCATTACTAAACGAGGCAATAAAATAGCTAAAAAATCTAGCAGAAAAGATGACGAAAGAAATGATAACGATAATAACGATTCAAATGAACAAAACAATGGGCTATTCTATTCTATATTGCAGTTGTTAGATGACTTAGATGACTACAGAGATGACAATGAAGAGAAAAAAATCAATTACGGTGTGAGATATGTAACAGAATATTTGCAAAGTCGAATTAGAAAGAAGAAAAATACAGCTGGTTTAAAGAAACACAACAAAACCAATCCTGAGGGGGACGTAACCTTTATTCAGCTTCAGAACAAATCATCTCAGTATCCTTAAAGTCATTGACCTTATTAGTAAAAGTCTTATCTTCTGAAAATTACATGTAATTTTTAACCATTTTGATTGCTAGACATTCGTTTTAAAATTATGCGTGAAAGACAACGCATTTGAATTCTAGATAAATACATCCATTTTTAAAACTTTTTTATTTTTACATGTTTGAAAATGTTTTGAATAAAAGCTTTCTAGAAATTTGCTTAAATTTGTTGACTCGTTGAATACTTGTTAAACGGGTTTGATATACATGTAACTATCTAATCGTATTAAGATAATATTATAAAGAATGTGACAATCAAAAACACCAAAATATGTTATAGTGTTAAACGATTAGAAATACAAGTGAATAAAGGTGCCTGCAGTAGTTCATAAAACACGTTTCAAATAAATGTCATTCACCGTTCAATAATTTCTATTTTAAATCCATTTTGTCAAATAGAAACGATAGGACAATGAGTGATATCTCTTGGTTTGAACATATTATGCTGTTTATAAGAAATCGATTAGAAACAATCTCTTACAACTTAAACGTTCATCTTGAAAATATTTGTTTTTGGGGTTTTTTTTTAATAATACATTTTGATCCGTAGGCAAATTTATTATATTTTTTACAGATTATATATTCCAAACAAGTCTCGAAAAAAGTGAAATTAAAAAATAACCAACAATATCTTAAAAATAAAAATGCGCTTAAACCAAGTTCACATCAATCAATTTTAACACAAAAATGTACGATGATTGTCTCTTTGTTTACCGCTTAATATGTACATGTATTTTTGTTTTCATTTTAAAATCTGTTCACGTTTGAGGAGTGAGAAATAGTGGTATTTAACGTTTACAGTTAAGTTAGACTTCTGTATAGTTCATTTCATTAACGTAGATACATACTATAGAAATGACTCGATAGCTTTAACATTGATAACAGTATAGATTGGTTTTGCAGTGAGTGTTACATCAACTAAGAAACGATTTAGGATATATGTAACTGTTCAACACTGGTTAATAAATACTTATATTTACATCCACCAAGTATGCTTTCCTTTTTATTTCTTACTTAAAATGATTGTAAATACATAGCTCTCTAGAAACTGACAAGACTGAAATATACACGCCCCTTTCATCGAAGTGTTGAAACCTTCAGCAGCCTTAGAAAACCACTGACAGCACAAACTAATCATGCTGATGTCAGACTCTTATTTCTATAGAAGACGATTTGGCTGTTTCTTTTATCTACTGTATTGGTATACATTGACAATAATTTAGTTAACTTTTTTTTTACTTTTGCGATCATTTTATTTATTTGTTTAAACAAAGATAAAAAAAAAGAACTCTTAATTTATGTGCATTAGATACTGTGATGGCGCATAACAGGTAATAATTAACTAGTATACACTGCACCAGAGAAATTCGTACTGTCCCCTGGAGAGTATAGGAGGATTCATTCAAAATTGCGTAAACAGATGCGATATAACCACTCTTTTTTAATCAGTGCAAAGCGACAAAGCCATAATCATTCCTTGTATTGCCATCAAGACGGTTACATACTATACCCATTCCCAAACTATTTATGCAGCACATATGGGCGATTTTTGAAAATACACATACCTGTGTAAGAATTGCAATTGAAATCAATGAAAAGGAATATATCCAAGATATCTTCATTGACATATCATCCTTTTTTACTCGGAAAAATTCACAAGAATGAAAACAGAGATCTCTTACGGAGATTTATGAGGGAAATCTTTTTTACTTTAGGAAGTCACTCAGAATGCCTCTCACAATTTTACAAAGTACTTTTTCCGGATACTTTCATCTCGTTTGCTATGCAAAATCCACGTAGGCTTTTTATTTTTAGCTGCGTATTAAAACTTTACAAGCTAGAGGTGGCGTTCATAGGGGAAATCTTGGTATTTTTCATACTGTTGAATGAACATTTTCTCTCTTAATAATCTGTGCTTGACTTCTTAATTCTTAACCTAGTTTGTCTTATATTTTATATTAACTAGTGGTCAATAATGTACCTTACAGAATGATATTGATACTCCGCGGAGTGTAAATCTGCTTAAACATTTATATTGTTGGTATGTAATATTTTTTATGCATCATTTTTTATACAAAAGAAATGAATTTATGATTAATTTCATATGTCTTCAGAACAAGGGATCCATTTTAATTGAACTCACTATTTTCCGTGTGATTTGATAGCGAGTTCAATTATTTGCCACGATCAGCTTGGGTGTTCGGTAATGCCAACAATCTTAACAATACAGAAAATTTATTGATCATTAAAGCTCATAATTTTTGGTTGATACATTTAAACTGATCATTTCATACATTCTATCAATGATGCAGCAATGATTAATCACTCGGAATTTGTAAATAACAAGAAATTCCGCGTATACTTTAATCAATGGTTTTCATACTAGGAAATAAATTCGTTTTCAGGTCCAATCAAGGGTGTACGGAATTTACGGCCTTCGACGTCAGGTTGTATGGAATACAAACCGGAGTAAATCCCCGTACACCCTTAAATGAACCTGGATAACTCATAATGAACATATCGAAACATAAAGCAATAGATATCTTTTGATGCTTATTTATTAATGAGTACGGTCAACAGTGATAGATATCATTGTTCATGGAAACTGTCTTAGACAAGAATAAACAATGTTAATAGTGGATAAATAAAAACGATATCAATGATTCAAAATGTGTTGATGAATATGTCTAGAGTTATGGTCCTCCATGACTACGGTCCAACTCTGCATCACGTGCCCATGTTGGCTAGGATTCATGTGACCTCTGGCCTTTGACTCGGGGTCATGTGTTGTGTAATGTGGACGATAGAGTCTTTAGCAACATCAGGATTGTCTTGTATCAAGCGGTCAAAAGAAATATTTTTACCTAATAAATTACTTTCTATTCGAACGATTTTCGATTTTTTCTTTCAAAGATTCAGAGTGACACTTAATAATATTTTTTTCTTCATATCAATAATAATTTCAAATTAAACATTTTGAGAGGCACGGTACACAATTCAAATCTTTATAAGGCTATAAATTACAGGTTTATAATAAATGCAAACCATGAAATTTTAAGTTATATCTAAATATTTTACATTACACATGGTTAATAGGCAGACAACATTAGTATGTCTATAATATAGGATAACATATTTTGGGGTAAAAGTCCCTAACCTTATGACTTGTTGTAGGACATGTTCTCTCTGTAGACACCCGATGTTGTCGGACACGGTATTGTCCATACTGTCCTCTCGGATCTGTTCCGTCAACCATTGAACCATGG
>CM035812.1:26240283-26642783 GCA_020458035.1 Magallana ariakensis
TTGAATATATTCCGTGAGGACGTCCAGTGTATAGGAGCCACATTTCAACACCTGGTCATAGATATCTGGAAGGAATGTACAGGTGAATTTAACAATTCATTCATACTAAACAACTCACAGGCAAATCAAATTCTATACGAGGGTTGTCCAAAAAGTTCGTGGATACATGTAATTTTATTCAAAATAACGGCGCCATTATCAGGAAAGTATTATATTATTTTAATATAGAGTATAATATTGTATATGTATAAAAATCAGGGCAATGTACATTTTTGTATTGGAGTTATCATTATATATACATTGCCTATACAGGCCGCACGGCCCAGTCTGACGTCGAGTTATAACGACGTTTCTATACCGTCGTAGTCCTAGGTTTACCTGATAGTAATATGCCGCATTCACGGTTTGTTCAGGTGGTACAATCGCATACTCCATCAAATAACCGCTTGTGCCACTTGTGGATAAGTAAACTCGAACTATATCGATGTTTTTCCTGTTTCCTCCATCGTTTGATTTGTTTCTATAGGTGTTTTACCTCAGTCGACACAATTTTATGATGGCGCGCTGTTTCGTGCGGTCAGCTGACGTCGCTTTTTCAGGCGTTTTTAAAGTCATGTTCTTGCCGTAATATCTTTTAAAAGTTCTCTGCTAGTTTGAATAAAGCTTCAAATGACGTTTGAAAATGAAGTATACCATACAGACTACATCATAATAGAAGATTATGAAGTTTTGAAATGTTTTATAAAATAAAAATTCATATCTAAAAACTAAATTACAAAGTTTGGACAATTTTTTCCCTGGGCCGTGCGTACTTTCCGCGACCCTTTGATTCATTAAAATTTTAGTTTATTTTTATGGAAAAAACTCAAAACCACTTTAAATTGATTTGAAATTTTATGACAAAGATTTAGATATACATTATGTATATATAAACCCATTTAAAATGACAAAAACGCCATTGTCCACGAACTTTTTGGACAACCCTCGTAATCATATCCTGCATGTTCACTATATCATACATAGATAACAAACATGTACTACGTGTATTCTTAGAGATACATCAAGTAAACGTTTAGATAAATTGTAATGCAAGTTTTAAAAATAGATAAATACAATATGCATGTACATGTAATTATATGAATGATTTTTTAACAATGATAACCGCACGAGCTTAAAAATCGTTTGACCGTTGGATATTTGTAAACAATCAAACACAGTAAAAACTACTGTGTAAATAATTCTGAACAATTTGCCTTTCTCAAACATATACCGGAATATTAACTTAGTACTTAATCAAATCATCGGAAATCCTCTAGGTCTTAATGGGATTTAATCACGTGACCAACCAAGTTCATATCCCGGAGAATTTTTTATTTTTTTTAAATAAAACCAAGCATCAAAAAGACGGTTTTCTTAGTTCTCGACCTTTCATTCTTCCTGGGAATCATCTCCACTTGGCAATTTCAGAGGGAGTTCTCTGTTAAAGTCCTCAATAGCACCTACCGTCTTGTAGGCGGAGTCAAGGAACCACCACTGGACCGCCTGTTGTATACATGTAACAAAAATTGAAATGAAATGGAAAAAAAATTATAATACGCACGACCAACAACAAATGTTAAGCAAGTAAATTTAATCAAGTCAACTGGAGAAAAATTTTCCAAAGATATTAAAGTATTCAACTTTGATTAGGACATATATTTATCTTATATGAAAGTATGGCTATTTCCACTGTCCTGGTCTCTACACAAATCACTGTCTAGTAGTTTGCTGCAGGGTTAAACATTAATTACATAATTACACTGCAGTTGGTCTTTCATATACATGTTACATAGAATGAAATTATAGCAAATAAATGTAACAATTTACGTAATACAGTATAATTCTAATATAAATTGCGTCTCAAGGAAGATAAACCTTGATCGGCCTATGACAACTTTTTGAGCCTAGCGTTGTATAGTTTCATGGAAAGATTTGTGGTCAAAGAAGTTTATCTGCCGGATATTCTTGTCATCAACAATAATATGATAACAAATCCTTTATAATTTTACACCAACATTCTAAAATCTTGATATCTAACAACTGTTTAATCTGAAATAATTTTTAAAATTAATATCTCTCTTATCTCCATTAAATGCATAAATTATACATCTATACTTATAAATGAAGACTTTTTGACGGAAAAGTATAAAATGCCTGCACAAGCAAAACAGCTTACACCTTTGGTATTTCAACACGTGTTATATGATGTCCGTAAGCTTTAGTTGAATTTTACCTGATAAGTAATATTTGGAAAATTAATTAAAAACTTATTTTCATTTTCAATAAACCAGCTCGAAATAGCAAAAAAATGAGAGTAAGGTTACCGTAGTGGACCCACTTTGGTGGATCCAAGTCAGTGGGAGTTAGCATTAAAATATATCCTCGTAGTGAAATAATATTAATTGATTACGAAAACAGTAAATATATTATTAGGAACTTACTTGGATTACACATAGAATTTAAGATTTTACAAATGCGTAATTAATAAAATAAGGCAATTCGTTTCTTGAATGCGCGTTTTTTTTATTCTTTTTCCAATTTTTACAATCTTATATATGATCTTATAACCAATGAAATAAATGTATAAGATTCTTTTTTCACTCTCACTTTCACACTCTTTCTCTCCCTTTCACACTACATTCTATTCAAACAAACATCTACGCCTCGTTTATCGGTTGGTCGAAATCTACAGCGACTGAAACTGACAAAAAACTGACAGGACTGAAATTGACACGCCCTGTTTATCTATTGGTCAAAACCTACGGCGACCTAAGAAATATCACGGACTGCACAAAAAAATCTAAACTTGGTGGGATAATAATATTGAAGCTGTATTAAATAAAGAAGATTTTTTTTATCAAATTGTGCAAAAAGGTCAAATCCAATTTATCATTGGTACATGTACTAGTGAATTTGAGGGGTTTTGGTTTGTTTTGTTTTTTTAACAATTATAACAATTCCAAAATGTACAAATACACATAAATATATCAAAGCATTTCTTCGCAGTAGTAACTTTTAAATTCATTATTTTCTCTTTTTTTTTAGTGCCATTAGCAACTTGTTCAATCCAAAGTTTCAAAATGAATGCATACAACTGTTTTGGAATGAGAACTAAGAAATGTGACCTCTACTTTCAGCCGGGTAGCTTTTTGAAATTCTAGGCAGGTGTTTAACTTTTGGGTAAAATTAACATGAACAGACTGGTATACAACAATTATTTAGTCGGACTTAGTCACACCTAATACCTATATATATTGTCACAATGAATCTAGCAGAACAGTCAGACATCACATCCTCTTTTTAAAAATGTATTTTTAAATTACTCAGCTGACTAACTTTCAAGCATTTTGTACATATTTGAATAAATAAGCAGTGCACAAGAGTGAAACGAAATACATTTCATTTATATGTACATGTATCAATGCTATGTTTACACAATTTACATGGACAGTGTTATTTTGTATTATTGCTAAGTGATGTTAGTATTTGCATGTTAACAGTAGATGTTAACAGTGTATACTGTTGTACTAATTAATATATTTAATTATTCAATTATATTTACTCAAGATCTTGAGACCTCTTTACATACAAATTAACTAGGCTAGTATAAATTACTTTTACTTTGTATGACAAAAAACTATAATAGATGAAGATATCAAACTAATAATAACATTAAAATTAAATTAGTTATCTTAGAAAATGTGCAGTAGAAATTTGGAATAAATAAACAGAGAATAAATTCATGCAAGATAACAAATTTATTGAACATTAAAATGCTAAATGATAACATGTATACAGTGCATGATGCATGAAGACAAGTTCATTCTCTCTCTCTCTCTCTCTCTCTCTCTCTCTCTCTCTCTCTCTCTCTCTCTCTCTCTCTCTCTCTCTCTCGTGGTCAATCCGGCAAACTTCAAAGTATCTTATTTAAGTCTTGTTTCATTCTTTATTCATTGAAGATGCATGTGCAGATGAGTAAATTGTGAAAAAGGAATTCCAAGTGATATCTTCTGGAAATTCAACCACTCCTTAGGAAAACATTGGTTAATTTAAATGAATGTGGCCATTATAATGACTTGTAAATCTAGTTAGTCCCTCTGCCATCTACATATATCCTTTCAAATTACTACTCCACATAATCAGTGAACCCCCTTCTTGATCTTCTTTCTTATTGGGCACACTTGCACTGTTTCATATGCAGTAATATAATTTTTACCCATGATATCTTTTTCTTTCAGCTATCTTTTTTTTTTCGATGTTTTATCCAAGTTATAGAAGAACAGAATTTTCCAAAAGAATATTCCATTTTGCACTTCTCTAAAAAAAAATAGAGAAACACATAATAAAAACAAATACATGTACCCTAAAGTGTTAAGATCTGAAAACTAATAATAAATATTGTGGAACACATATGAAGATTCCATTTCATGTTCTGATTAGCATTAGTAAAACTAATATCATACTGGTGTGTGAAATTGTTTATTTACATTTCTTGTCACTTGTCAGATATGTACTCTGACCGATTGCCAAGTCAATAGCTGCTGTGTTAAATAATATTGCTGCGCTAACAATAAAAAAACACATTTTCTGCTGTGTATGTTATAAAAACTTGTCATTTCATTACAAAATCATGTGGTTTCAATTTTTAACAAATCCATGGTTTTTCAATTAAGAAAATTAAAGAGATGAAGAATTAATTGACCTATCAACGGAAAAAAATGTACTCCACTTCTCAACTCCATCCTATCTAATTTTTTTTTGTAGGATATTTTCCCAATTGATATTAACCACATGAAAAACTCTATGATTATTGTTGTACTTTCTTTTTACAAAGAATTATTCATGAAATGTTTATGCAAATAAAATGTGCAAGTAAATATCTGATATTAAATAATGTAAATGTAAGAATGTTCTCTCTCTCTCTCTCTCTCTCTCTCTCTCTCTCTCTCTCTCTCTCTCTCTCTCTCTCTCTCTCTCTCTCTCTCTCCACTATGCATGTTATTTACCTGACCCCTCTGGAACTACCCGTTTGTCAAGAAATAACATGTCATCTGTCGTCATCAGGTGAATACCTCTTGCTTTTTTCTTTGAGGAGTGGATGTGTACTGGTTTTGAAATTTAACTGCACTGATTATTTTTTAAAAAATATATTTCAGCGTTAAAAAAAATTATGTCTATCATAAACAATTAAACTGAATTTATATGAATTATTTATAGTTGAAAATGTATTGCTTTTATTTTTTTTAAAGTTTTTTAGCCTCCAAATATTCATTTGGCAAGGGAGGTAACTGAAATTATCAAAGATTGACAAAGTATATTTGTCTACATTTTTTTTACGCACGCTTTTCCCGCTGATTTTATTTTATCAATAAAGAGTCAAAATATTTTTGTCAATTATAAAAAATACAAACCCTCACCAATAACAATGTATTGGATTTTAAAGCTCACAGTTTGGTACATGGTTTCAATGATTTATAGATGCTAGATAAATATGCTATAAATCAATTCTTAAACAGTTCTTATATTAAGTTTTAAGGAAACTAGGAGTGACACTATATTTTGTATTTTTTTGCAATTATTTATATACCGGTAAATCTTAACTATTTTCGAAACTAGATACTTACCCATCATGAAGAATACAAAATGCAAAATACATTCACTTATTATTTGCAGTTGGAAACTTCATTTCTGCAAATTTTGAATATTGAGAAAGAAATCGATACAGTATATAATGAGTTTGATCATAATATACATCAAATTTTAAACAGGTGAACAGAAGAGTGGGTCTTTCCTCAGGAAAGCACACAAGAAAGTTTTGCTATCTTCGAGACTCACAGTCCCAGAAAAGACAAGCCATTGCACGGACGAAGAAAGCAAAGTGGAGAAGAATACAACTGAAAGCTAGGAAGTGAGTCTCTCTGATATCTTTCTTTTTATTTTTTAATAATAGGTTTAATTTGTAAAATAATTATGATATTGCATGTTTATATGAATTAAAGTACTTTATTATACTTTCATGTTAAATACTGAAATCTGATTGGTTTAGACGAAGTTGACAATCCGTTCTAATACCCTCAGCGTTAGCAACACACTTGGCAAAGGGCCGATAGAACAAATTGTTATATGCACGTAAATTATGCGCGTACGGTTCGCCGTAGAACTCACGTCTTTTCTATATAAAAGCAGTAAAATTTGCCATAAAATTAAGACATTCAGTATAATAAAATGAATAGTGCCTGTTTGGGAGGGTACCCGTTGAAATTGACACCCCTCGAAAGCCATTGTCAACCTCCGCTTCGCGTCGGTTGACAGTGCTTTTCTCGGGGTGTCAATTTCAACGGGTACCCACTATTTATATAATACACTCCCCCTACCAATTCAAGATGAGAATTAATTCATTGATTATGTCAGACCACTGTTACAAACACTTAGCTATAGTTCTCTTAATACTTCAGTTCTTGTAAAGATATTTATTTGATATATACAGTAATGTTGACAATAAAAAAAATGTGTGCATGCATGTCTGATGCATGCTTAATATGAATTGTTCACTGCTTATTGGTCATTAATGTGATAATAGTTTGAAATAGTCAGTTATTGATATTGATTATCTTGTTGCCATTGTAGATGCCAGACTACATCATGTAAAGACATAAGAGAGGGTCCGACTTATATGTCTGGAGTTGGAATTGGTGATCCCAACAGCGCAGTTAAAGAAATACCACCACCGTCATCTGTACCACAACTTCAGAGTTTGCCAGTCAAAGACCCTAGTCTTGTCTTTTTTGACCTGGAAACAACAGGACTGGGTATTGATGCATATGAATTTTTAATTATTCAAAGTATTAATTTGTTCAATTTGATTCAAATGATTGTTTTTAAAAGTTGACTCATGTGATATGAATGCTAATGTTGATGATTTTTTTTCAGCAAGAACATCACATATTTTGCAGGTGGCTGCCGTCTGTGGGGATGAGACATTTTCCACCTATGTCATGCCAATGGAGCAAATTACCCCTTCTGCATCAGAAGTTACAGGCCTAAAGCTTAATAATGGAATCCTCTATCACAGTGAAAAGAAAGCGAATGCTATTTCAATATCAAGTGCACTTGAATCTTTTTTAAGCTTTATTGAAAAGCAAGCCTGTGTTATTTTAGTTGGCCATAATATCAAAAGTTTTGATGTTCATGTTCTATTTCATGCTTTAGAGTCTTGCTCTTTGTTAGATCGGATGGCACATTGCGTGCAAGGGTTTTTGGATACCAAAGTTTTATTTAAACTTGTCCATCCTAATTTGTGCTCATTTAGGCAACAACACTTATCAGATGTGTTGCTTCAATGTTCCTTCAATGCACATGATGCTGTAGAAGACGTTTTAATGTTACAAAGACTATTTGACACTGTTCATTTTTGTGATGATGAACATTCATCTTCTACATTTACCTTTCAGTATGCATTGAGTGCTTATAGTTACAAAAAGGTTGTGAACAGAAATATCCCGTCTCTGCAATGTCTGGTAGATCAAAACGTTCTTAGTGCTGGAATGGCTAAGAAAGTGGCAGGCAGTGGTCTAGATTTTGAATGTCTCAGACTAGCACACTCAAGAAGTGCTGATGGTATTCATGCTCTATTTACCGAACAGTGTGACAACAGTTCAATCAGAGTAACAAAGTGTAAAAAAATTATTGATTCTGTTGCAAACTTTTTCATGTCTCTGAATGAAAGCTGAATTAGATATTCAGTCCAATCATGATATCAATTTGTAATTGCTAAACATAATTAAATTCAATGTTTTTATTGGATATATTTTTATATTCACTTGTAATATCATTCATTATATAAATGAATTTTGTTCACGTACATAGGACATACCAAATTGTTAAGTTGCGAATTAGATTAGCTACATGTATATGTCAGCATTGATTTTGTATATTCATCAGTAATTTTTTTTGTGATTATTATTTTATTACATAATATTTTAACATTTAATTAAATATGGGAATGTGTTTTGTATAAATTATGATAGATATGAAGTTTTTTGTTATAGTATTTTGTATTATTGAAATGAAAAAAAATATGTTGAAAAAAATGGAGAAAGACAGAGGAAATTCGAAATTTTGTATAGAAGGATTTTCTTTATTTAAATAGTTAATCCATTATTTTTGCATTAAAAATTATCAAATGGGATGTCAAGAAAAAAAACTTACAGATTTTTCTTATTTTCTTTTGCTCAACAGTTTAAGAGAATGCAATGTAAATACCTATGAATTTGGAAAAAACAGAGGAAATTCGGAATTTTTAATAAATGAATATCTCAAAAATTTGATCATTGACAACCACTTTTCTTTTCATTTTCTCTTTTTTTAAGCTGCAGTTTACATGCATATATCATTCATAAAGGATTATCATCATTCAATTTTTTTTAATATTGAAATGAAAATGGTTCATTTTTATGCAATTTTTTTTATGAAACAGAGGAAATTCGAGTTGCGTAAATTAAAAGCAGGCTTGTTTCATATGATGATTTTAGTTGAATTTTAATGATATACACTTGATGAATAGATACACACAATTTAATGTTTCATTAATGTGATTTAGAAATAAATATTGTTGAAAGATGTGATTTTTAGCAAAAAAAAAGTAGGTCATTGACCTAGTTGTTTGAAAGTGGATTTCATCATTACATACATGTGTCTTACTTGTCCAATAGTTATTATATGGATATCATCAGTGGATTTTTTTTTTCATTCTGAGTAAATGTCATCCTTAAGCCTCCAAATATTCATTTGACAAGGGAGGTAACTGAAATTACCAAAGATTGACAAAGTATACTTGTCTACAATTTTTTAACGCAAGCTTTTCCCATTGATTTTATTTTATCAATAAAGAGTCAAAATATTTTTTTCATTTACAAAAAATACAAACCCTCACCAATGGACATTTCCAGATTTCGCGAACTCGAGGTCGGACTCGAACACTGACGCTTACTTTTAGCCTAAGATCATCAGAGAACATGTCAAAGCACGATTTTTAAAAATGATTTAGAAACAACAATACAGAATATTGCTTTTGTAAGCAATGGAAAAATAGCACTTGATAGAGGATATAGCAATCAACACGCAAATCTCCCCCTTTCAACCAGTTAAAATGTATTATTAATGTTTTCCCCAAAATATTAAAATTGATAGCTTTAATATAAATTTGGATTTGAATATTTGCTATTATTTAAAAAAAATCACTTTAATCTTTGGTATGTAAATATGGGCAGTTGCGTGCGCGAATTTAGATGACAGGGATTCAGGGGACCCCGCTCCTCTAAAAAACTAAAATTTCTCAAATTTACATAGTAATATTACTAAAAATATGCATCAGAACCCGCAAATATAACACCCCCCCCCCATTTCTCCGAGAAAAAAATAATGATAAAATGGACCCGCGTAGTGGGAGGATTTACCCAATGCAGTTGCACTTACCGATGGGACTTCAGACATCTACATACATGTACTTTAAACTGACCGACATACTCTTTATTTTATATAGTGGATATAGACATGCATATATTATTGCTGGGTCCACACGATTTGTATCACTGATAATTCTAATACACTACGCTTTGTACGAAGCGGGTTCATCGGACATCAAAATAATACTCATATCATGCATACATGTATACTGAGTTCTATACCGGCAGTAGGCCAAAAACAAGGACTGCTCTTTCCAAACGAATGATTCATCCTCGGAGACACAGTTTTTTCAATAGAGGCCCTTCTTATCACTGCATACACTCGTGCGGAAATAAATAGACATGTAATTGTAAATCCGGGAAATGATACTGTACCACGCTATTGGTACCTTGTGGTCAATAGTTGTGCCTCTCTGTCACGTAGAGGAAAACAAATGATGAATGTAAAAACAGTCTATACTAAATTTCTTAACGTGTAATAAATAATGCAGAAAAAAATATGTGTACTAGTTTACTAACATATTTTTAACTTTGCATACGACCCCTTATTTACATGCGTACACAACACGAGTCCGAGTTCGATGTCGCTCTACTCTGGAAATGTCTAATAACAATGTATTGGATTTTAAAGCTCACAGTTTGGTACATGGTTTCAATGATTTATATAAGAGAATGAAATATATATCTTCTCGTCCGAATAACCACTTAAAGTATTTTTTCAAACAAATCATCAATGGGTCAAAAGAGAATACAAAGAAACTATTTTAAAGGGAAAACAAAAAATTCGTGAAAATCGATGTGCGGCGTTTTCTTATATAATCGCCTGATGATTGCTTGGACAGCCTCTTATGTGACAACTGTTTCAGCCTAGTGTTGCACAATTTCATGGAAAGATTTGTGGTCAAAGAATGTTTTCTGCCAGAAATTCTTGTCATCTTCAATCATATGATTACAAGTCCATTATAGTTTAATACTAACATTCTAATATCTTGAAATCTAAAAATTGATTAATCTGAAATAGTTTCTGAAATTAGTACTTCAGATCTCTTATCCCAATTTCACTTGATTTTTGAAATAAAAAACGTTGCTACCCCTTGATTCTGTCTGCCATTTAATATCTTTCTGGGACCATAAGGTACCTTTGTTGGGACAAATTTAACCTCTCTGCCCATAGGATTTCTTGTATTCATTATCTATTTGATTTTTACTATATATTGTTACCAAAATTTAAACAATTTATTAGCGAAACAAAACACACAGCTATCCACAAAGGCACGAGAGTTTGTGTGCATCAACGTTACAAATGTGCTTAAAAATCAAACCCGGGATTATTCATCCCCTTCTAAAACAACTGAAATAAAAAATTCAAGAGACCTCGTACATGTACCTTTTTTCACAAAATTGGGAATATCAGACAATTAATATGTTGTTTTTCATCAAAAAAAAAATCAGCCCCTATTGCTGACGGAAATCCCCTTACAAAGAAGGGGAACTCGGGAATTGTTTTGCCTTAACCATGTTTCGGGAAATTACTAGTGTAGAACTGCTTTTACACCGACAAAAAAATCTGCTCAATCTAAATTTAAGTACCAGCTGGGTTTTTTTTTCAATGGAAATACAGAACACTGTTTCTATAGTAACTGCTTCTTGGACTTATTTAACAAATCTAGGGAGAAATGTCAAATATATATGCATCAAAAGATACATAAATGATAGAAAAGTCTATTGTTTTCATTCCTCTAAAAATATTTATCTAGGCAAGTTGGAATATATTTCGTGTAATGTATTTTAGAGCACACGAAATATATTCCAACTTGTCAAGAAGCAGTTACTATAGAACAGTGTTCTGTATTTCCATTGAAACAATACAGCTGGCACTTAAATTTAGATTGAGCATTAGAATAAGTACACAATCATTTGACTCATGAAAAAATTGAAATAAAAACCTGACAAGTTTAACTCAAATTGTGAACATTATTCCTATGAATAAATACATGAATAATTTATAGCATATCTGTCAGAAAAATAAACATCGCATTTCAAGAAAACCCGGTATGTCTGCACCAGTATCACAATTCAGTCTAAGTATAGCGATCTCGGAAATAACACGGCAGTATTTCATAATCCACCTCATCCCGGTATGTCTGCACCAGTATCCCAATCAGTCTAAGTATAGCGATCTCGAAAATAACACGGCAGTATTTCATAATCCACCTCATCCCGGTATGTCTGCACCAGTATCACAATCAGTCTAAGTATAGCGATCTCGGAAATAACACGGCAGTATTTCATAATCGACCTACACCAAGCGGGAAACAATGTTCAATTTTTTTGTAATTCTCTCCGGATAGTCGAATTTAATACAATTAATTTAACAAGTAAAATTGTCACGTTTATTGTTAAAAAAAGTATCCATAAGGACAGAATAAGATGCAAATATCAATATAAAAATTGTTTTCATGTACATGTTTTTCAATTAATTGGTATGGTCGTAGTTAAAGCTAAATAAATGTAGATATACTTTGACTTTAATCTCTAGTCAGAAAGGACGAGTGCACTTATGGGCGCCGGTAAAAAGTAAAAAAACCCATGAAGATTCAAATTAAGCATAATTATTTTTACCTAACCTCACCTATTGATATCTAATACATAAGAATCAACAAGTTTTAGCGCCGAATTTACTGTATATAAAAAGCACGAAGCTTTACAACATAGTAGGGGTCAGCCGACATTGTGATTTTGTATAGTAAATCGAGGACGGGCATTCAATTCAAAGCCTTTGTTTACTGTCAGCCTAACCGAGTACAAACTTGTGGAAAAGACAAAATACGCATTATACATGTACATTTAGAAAACTCTAGTGAAAATAAGAAGTTTGTACTACATTAGGCTGGTACTTAAAAAGAAATAAAAATGTATAAAAATTTCAAGTTTTTTTCTATAGCAAGCGAGAGCTATTACCTGCGTGACCTATGTTGAACCCACGCATGGAATTAATTATTTTAATAGTCACGTGGGTTCTATCCAGGTAGACGTTTGTCAAATGTGCTCACTGTAAAACACTGACACGTTTTAAATCGCTTTCCATCGACTTTGTATGGTCTATTTTTGTTTATTTAATTCAGTATTGTAGATTAGTATCGCATTTAAATAATAATCTCGTGATGTTTTTGTACAGGTTGTATATTTTGTAGAAAATTACTATTTAAACTTTTATATATCTAGGGTTTTTGTTTTTGTCATAATTGACAAAGGTATGTCGGTAAAGTAAGAGGAAATAACACTGATTTTTTACAGAATTTTCTACGGAAATAAACCCATGCCCAAACATCATTGTTGCATTGCATTGTTTGTGAAAAACAGGTGCCCCCTATTACCATTTAAACTTTTATATATCTAGGGTTTTTGTGTTTGTCATAATTGACAAAGGTATGTCGGTAAAGTAAGAGGAAATAACACTGATTTTTTACAGAATTTTCTACGGAAATAAACCCATGCCCAAACATCATTGTTGCATTGCATTGTTTGTGAAAAACAGGTGCCCCCTAAAGGGAGAATCTCTCAGTACTGCTTGGCACCAGTATCACAATCAGTCTAAGTATAGCGATCTCGGAAATAACACGGCAGTATTTCATAATCGACCTACACCAAGCGGGAAACAATGTTCAATTTTTTTGTAATTCTCTCCGGATAGTCGAATTTAATACAATTAATTTAACAAGTAAAATTGTCACGTTTATTGTTAAAAAAAGTATCCATAAGGACAGAATAAGATGCAAATATCAATATAAAAATTGTTTTCATGTACATGTTTTTCAATTAATTGGTATGGTCGTAGTTAAAGCTAAATAAATGTAGATATACTTTGACTTTAATCTCTAGTCAGAAAGGACGAGTGCACTTATGGGCGCCGGTAAAAAGTAAAAAAACCCATGAAGATTCAAATTAAGCATAATTATTTTTACCTAACCTCACCTATTGATATCTAATACATAAGAATCAACAAGTTTTAGCGCCGAATTTACTGTATATAAAAAGCACGAAGCTTTACAACATAGTAGGGGTCAGCCGACATTGTGATTTTGTATAGTAAATCGAGGACGGGCATTCAATTCAAAGCCTTTGTTTACTGTCAGCCTAACCGAGTACAAACTTGTGGAAAAGACAAAATACGCATTATACATGTACATTAGAAAACTCTAGTGAAAATAAGAAGTTTGTACTACATTAGGCTGGTACTTAAAAAGAAATAAAAATGTATAAAAATTTCAAGTTTTTTTCTATAGCAAGCGAGAGCTATTACCTGCGTGACCTATGTTGAACCCACGCATGGAATTAATTATTTTAATAGTCACGTGGGTTCTATCCAGGTAGACGTTTGTCAAATGTGCTCACTGTAAAACACTGACACGTTTTAAATCGCTTTCCATCGACTTTGTATGGTCTATTTTTGTTTATTTAATTCAGTATTGTAGATTAGTATCGCATTTAAATAATAATCTCGTGATGTTTTTGTACAGGTTGTATATTTTGTAGAAAATTACCATTTAAACTTTTATATATCTAGGGTTTTTGTTTTTGTCATAATTGACAAAGGTATGTCGGTAAAGTAAGAGGAAATAACACTGATTTTTTACAGAATTTTCTACGGAAATAAACCCATGCCCAAACATCATTGTTGCATTGCATTGTTTGTGAAAAACAGGTGCCCCCTATTACCATTTAAACTTTTATATATCTAGGGTTTTTGTGTTTGTCATAATTGACAAAGGTATGTCGGTAAAGTAAGAGGAAATAACACTGATTTTTTACAGAATTTTCTACGGAAATAAACCCATGCCCAAACATCATTGTTGCATTGCATTGTTTGTGAAAAACAGGTGCCCCCTAAAGGGAGAATCTCTCAGTACTGCTTGGCACCAGTATCACAATCAGTCTAAGTATAGCGATCTCGGAAATAACACGGCAGTATTTCATAATCGACCTACACCAAGCGGGAAACAATGTTCAATTTTTTTGTAATTCTCTCCGGATAGTCGAATTTAATACAATTAATTTAACAAGTAAAATTGTCACGTTTATTGTTAAAAAAAGTATCCATAAGGACAGAATAAGATACAAATATCAATTTAAAAATTGTTTTCATGTACATGTTTTTCAATTAATTGGTATGGTCGTAGTTAAAGCTAAATAAATGTAGATATACTTTGAATTTAATCTCTAGTCAGAAAGGACGAGTGCACTTATGGGCGCCGGTAAAAAGTAAAAAAACCCATGAAGATTCAAATTAAGCATAATTATTTTTACCTAACCTCACCTATTGATATCTAATACATAAGAATCAACAAGTTTTAGCGCCGAATTTACTGTATATAAAAAGCACGAAGCTTTACAGCATAGTAGGGGTCAGCCGACATTGTGATTTTGTATAGTAAATCGAGGACGGGCATTCAATTCAAAGCCTTTGTTTACTGTCAGCCTAACCGAGTACAAACTTGTGGAAAAGACAAAATACGCATTATACATTTAGAAAACTCTAGTGAAAATAAGAAGTTTGTACTACATTAGGCTGGTACTTAAAAAGAAAGAAAAATGTATAAAAATTTCAAGTTTTTTTCTATAGCAAGCGAGAGCTATTACCTGCGTGGCCTATGTTGAACCCACGCATGGAATTAATTATTTTAATAGTCACGTGGGTTCTATCCAGGTAGACGTTTGTCAAATGTGCTCACTGTAAAACACTGACACGTTTTAAATCGCTATCCATCGACTTTGTATGGTCTATTTTTGTTTATTTAATTCAGTATTGTAGATTAGTATCGCATTTAAATAATAGTCTCGTGATGTTTTTGTACAGGTTGTATATTTTGTAGAAAATTACCATTTAAACTTTTATATATATAGGGTTTTTGTGTTTGTCATAAATGACAAAGGTATGTCGGTAAAGTAAGAGGAAATAACACTGATTTTTTACAGAATTTTCTACGGAAATAAACCCATGCCCAAACATCATTGTTGCATTGCATTGTTTGTGAAAAACAGGTGCCCCCTAAAGGGAGAATCTCTCAGTACTGCTTGGTCGACGGGTAGGCGAACATAACTGTATCTGTGGTAAGTGCTATATACGGAATTATAAGGATCAGCAAGAGAAAAAATCCAAATCAGAGAATTCTGGGGAAAACGGTAAAGCCACAGCATTCTACCTCGGAACAAAATCAAACTGGTATAAAGCCATATGTGTAATGAAAAAGAAACAGCGATGCAGAATATCTCAAGAATGTCCCTCCGATTTCTTTTTTAAAACACAATATCTTTTTTTACGACAATGCATGTTCCTGTCCTTCTTATTTGTCGGGTAATTCCATTTAAAAAAATCAGAATTCCAAAAGTACTCTTTCAGACTAACACGTAGGTCGTTTCCAATGTAAAACAATGATCTTTTGCAACAATTGTCAAAATGTAGAGAATTGCTGCTTAAGAAAGAGTGTATAAGAATAGACTTTGATAGCCCTAATTTTCTAAACGATGAAAATTACATTTTTCTTGCCGGCATTTCAAGAGATCAATTCAATACTATTTGCACTTTGGTTGAGAAAAACTCAAGAAAAAGAAAACATTCCAATAGAACTGCAATAGGGATTTTGTTAACCAAATTGAGAACAGGTCTTTCGAGCAGTATTTTGAAATCTTTATTTAATATAAGTTGCTGTAAGTATGTGTGTCGCATAAAGAAACGTGCAAGGGAAGCATTAATGCAATATTTCGTGCCAAAATACATCGGTTTTGACCACATTTCTAGAGATGATGTAACTTTAAAACACACGACTACATTTGCACGTGAATTATTAGCATGAGGAGGTAACAATACTGCCATCTTGTTAATTAATGGTACATATATTTATATTCAGAAAAGTACACGTTCCAAAGAAAATCATACAGTATCTATAAAGGTCGTTCTTTAGTAAAGCCCATGATGATTGTCACTTCAGATGGCTATATATTGGACATTCTAGCATTTGCGTGAAGGTGAAGGGTTGTTGAAATGAGCCGAAGAAAAAGATATTTTAGTTTTAGATTGTACCTTTAGGGACTCCTTAGATATGATCAAAACTGTTGGGTTAAAATCAGAAAGTCCTTTTTTCTTACACAAGGGAAGTACACAACATTCAACAAAGAAAGCCAACTTGTCACGTTAAGTTACAAAAATCTGGTGGGCGGTTGAGTCTGCTGATGGTAGACTGAAAACGTGGAAGATTTTGGTAAACGTAGTGACCAATACCCAGGTTCCCTTCATCGGGGACTACGTTAGAATTGTTGCTGCTCTTATGAACGCTTTTCGACCACCGCTATCTAAAAATTCACCAACAGATTCCACTGTGGCAAAGAGAATGTTGGAAAAATCAAAAATTGAAGTAAACCTATTAAATGTTTATCATTAAAGATAATGGAAGAATCTGCCGTAAAAATATGTAAAATTGATGCTGCTGAGGCTTTGCAAGATTTCCCTGTTTTAACTCAAGAGTATCTGCGTTCTAACTTTAGGTGTCTATTAGTTAAAACAGACCCTTTCATATTTCTCTGAACATGTAAGTGAAGATGGTGGATATGAAATATTTGTTGGAAAAGAATAATTCAGATATTTTGCAAGCCGAAATCCAGTCTAGGCATGTCTCCTCAAAGTCTTATTATCTCTGGATACAGTATGATTCCGCAGATACAGAAGATCCAGTTACATTATGGTATTGTCAGTGCAGATCGGGTGCGCGGTTGGTTGGATGTTGTGCGCATGTCTCCTCCGTGTTGTGGTACATTGGTATAAAAAGACACGAAACCCCTTAACAAACAAAATAATTCCTAATAATGTTATTGATTGTCGTGAATCAACAGACTGAAATTTTTCATGTACTTTTCCTTTTGGTTACTCTTGTGTTAAAGAGGGGTAGATTTTTTTTCTTGTTGTGGAAAAATAAAAACCAGCACGTGCAATAAATATGTAAAATTAATATAAATCGGCCAGACATCCTTAAGAGTAACCTTTTTCCGAGGGGGGGGGGTCGAGTAATCAGTAAATACATTATTCATGTGTTTAATGACAAAAATCGCTAAAATTAAAGTGAAAATGTATGCATTTGATAACTAATAACTTTAGAAAACTTGTTTTTGTGTGATAAAAAGCAAGTGTTAATCTTTATACAGCCACATACTTACTTTTATTCTCATCCTTTTTTGTATACTTTTTTTTTCTTTCCCCAGCGTTTCTATTATCAAAGTAATAAATCATGAACCCTTTTCTCCATTCTTTTGATATTTTGTTTTTAAGAGTGTCCAAAAAGTTCATTAATATTTAAACCTTCCCCCAAATACTTAAACAAATACATAAACCATCAAAAGGTTTTTCAACTAAGAGGCCTTGTCACGCAATTTTTTATGATTAAAAAAAAAGTAAATCAGTTATGCAGTCATATTGTTTGCTAAAGCTGCAAAAACATACTAAATTATATGCCAAGTTGTATCTTATCTTCCAAAATCTAACTTTATTCATGTTGTTCTACTTGAAATAGTTTAGACATTAACTATATATATATTATGACGAACAATTTCTCTAGAAAATTAATTTAATTGAAATATCAAGACATTAAGTCATCAAAACAGCATTTGAATGTATTTTATTTTATGATAAACGAAAGAATAAAGAGAGAGTTTAGTGACATTTGAAATGCATCATAAAAATTACAGCATTGAAAGACGGCAGTATTTTAAGCCATAATACTACGCAGTTAAAATTGCATACACGTTCATGTATTTGATTTGAGAAATACATGTACCCATTAAAGCTCAAACGCTTATTTTTATGTAATAATTTAAATGAATGCATTCTCTGCGTCCAGAAATGTTTGTTTGAACACTCTGGTAAAAAGCAGTTTCAAGGCTTTATTCGATTTTTTCCAAGACATAAAATAACGCATAAATTATAATTCAGCAAACGCGCCAATCGATCCACCAACAAAATAATGTTGATTTAAATTTCTCCTCCCACTGATTTAAATAGACACAACTCAAATAGGTTCCGAACGATTTTTCCGGATTTAGACTATATATAGGTTACTAAAAATCCCCAATTGTTTAAAATGTATGCTAATTTTGGTAAAGTTAAGCCTTCATTTAATCACAAGTATCCATTAGTGCTTAAATTTTATGGGAAAAAGCAATTTGTTGATATGTTCTACATAAAAACGGCACCGAAAAAGGGCCCATTCACTAAAGCTTAAGCGCACTCGTTCTTTGCACTAGATCTTAAACATACTAGTTGGCCTAAAATCGTAGGTTAGCAAGACCCTAAATAAATTTAGATAACTAAGATAAAATGAGACGTATCTTATATTGCAATATTAATCAGTAATTTAAAAAAACCCACAAATTTCCTTTAAATTAATATAAAACCAACATTGATAAAATCTAATAAACATTTTAATGATGAACTATTACATTGATATCAATTCAATAAGATCCATTTTCAATGTACAATATGCAATAAAATGTTAAATGAAAAATTACTTTGAATTAAGATATAATCTATTGACGAATACTTTATACAACAATTAAAATTTAAAGGGACTTGGACACGATTTGAGCTCAATTTTTTTCATTTTTAATGTCTAGAATGGTGAATATGGATGTTTTTAATGCTCTGTCAAAATTTGAAAGTCAAATATCGAGTTACAAGCGAGTTACAGAGGTTAAAATTCTTTGTTTTGTAAACAAAACTCGAGTCCTGTTATTGTTTACATATGTCTTGAATTGGTAAAAGTTTCAATCTAATGTTGCATTTTGTTGTTGATAAACTTATTTATGAACACATTTAATAAGTTTATCTTGTTTCAACCAGTTATTTTGGTAATTTCTTTACTTTACATTATTTGAAACAAATATAAGACTCGATCTTTGTTTACAAAACAACGACTTCTATCCTCTGTATCTCGCTAGTAACACGACTTCTAATATTCAAATGTTGGTAAATCATTAAAAATACTCAAGTAAAGTATTTAATACATAACAAATCAAAAATGAAATTTTCATCTGAAATCGTGTCTACGTCCCTTTAATGCAGTAATCTATAGAACATAGTAATTGATAGTTGTGATTCGAAAATGTTCTGTGAACAAAAATATCTTGCTCTTGATTGCTTCCCAGTTTATGACGAATATTTTAATGAAATATTTACGTTAAATCTATATTTTAAAGTGATTTACAACATTTTTTTAAAAGCAGGTTTTTCTATATGTAACGTATGGACGATTTTGAGATTTTGAGATTAATCCCCGAGAAGTTGAAGATTACTTGAAAGATTTCTTGAGAAATCAATCTTACAAACAATAGGGTATATACTTAAAAATAAAACAATAAGTAAACGTTTTCGATGTACGTGTTTCTGGCAATATGAAACAAAATAAGTCTCAGTCTGGCAACTATATCAACATAAATTAAAATTTAATTTTCCAACTGTAATATCTATCATATCTATTTTTAGGGGGGGGGGTCTAATGCACATCACTTTAATTCACAAATTTATTTCTAAACTGATATTTTAATCATTCAATCTCTAGGACTAGTTTTTTTTATGACAAACAACTCAGTTTTAGCTATTTAATTTGTGCCTCTGTTTACATGGTATCTTTTATAACTCATTGTTAGTTATTTCATGTGTGCCTTATTGTATGCCATGTAATGTAGACCTCAATGTAAGTAAATCATGTGTGCCTCAGTGTAAGTCATGTAATATGTGCTTCAGTGATATTCACAAGTTTTAGTTTCACATATTTTGTAATACAAAGCAAAGTTAATTTTTGTTGCAGAAAAACATTTTTATAGTATGTTTGATGACCAGAGTAAAACTAACTTTGCTGTTATCATGAATTCATCTTGAGTGATTGAGAAACCGCAAGTGATGTACTGTTATTTGCATAAGCTTTCGCTTTAGCTTACAAATCTCTTTCTCTGGGTTGTGTGCTGTATAACCCCTAGACCCCCCCATAAGGTAGCACCCATGGGGACAGTTAGGGGTTATGTTTGAGGATACGAGGAAGGAAAACCAGAGGAGGACCTTAAACCCAAGAATAAATCTGGAGAAAAATACACGTGTATTAATATGGAAGCATATTTTATTTGTGTGTGCATATGTCAAACCATTTAGTATTTATTTGTATATGTAAGCATCATGCATGATTGTTAACGTTTGAATGTCCATTGCAGGTGGATTTGAGAGTCAATGAAAAAAGGATAGCAAAATGGCGGGGCAATGTGATGAAGACCAAGCTAGGGAACGTTACAGCCAGCAGTCTAAAGTGTGTACCGATAAAGTGACGGAACAAGCTTGAATATAGACCTTTAAATAATCTGAGAAAAGTGCTCCTCTATTTATTGTTTTTGACTGACAAAAACCAGTTCTTCAAGACATATTCTATCCAAGGGGGCTTTTTTTTTACACCAGACATTTTCCCGTTTCAGTTCTCCTCATGTATTTTTTTTAAGTTGGGGGATTGAGGTTTGATTTATTATTGAACCAGAATGTGAAGTGAGAGACCCTTTTCCTGAGAAATTTATGAATATTTTGCTTTCATGGAAAACAAAATTTCTTTATAAAACACGTATTACGTGTATTATTTGTAATTCTCAGTAGGTATTCATAATGTCTTATGTAATACATGTATTTTTTTACTTGTCAATTAAGTTACATGCATCTGAAGAGGTATATGCAATTTGAATGTTCAAAATAATATTTTGTCAATATTTTAGTCTAAGATGAAATGATATTCGATTATTTTATTGATTAATAAAACATATGTAAAACCTTTATGTGATGTTCAAACATTGTTTTCTCTTCATTGATGGCATATTTACATCTTATGAATGTTCTGGAAGTGTTGATAGTTCCTACGTTGAAAGAAGAGTGAATTGATTCCCTAGAACCCGACGTTTAATATTTTGCTCGTAAATAAATACAGATGCAAAACTTGTTTTTATCAAATTTTAAGGGACCGACTTTGTTATACCAACAAATCGTTATAAATCTTAAAGCAAATTTGTTATAAAAGTAAACTGATATACAGGGTGAAAAACCATCTTTAAGCAAGTGCTTAAAGGTGGTTTTAAGGTGGCGTATAGGGGGCTTAAGGGAGATAAGATCTTTAAGCCACCTTTACGTCACTTTTAAATCACTCGCTTTGGCCTTCAACTCAACATGCAGGTATATCGACGACGTATTATCAATTAACAATTGTTATTTTCATACTTACGTCGACTTGATGTATCCCAGTGGACTTGAAATAAAAGATACCACAGAGTCTGCGTCATCTGTTTCATATTTGGATATTTGGAAATGGACATTGATGGTAACCTAACAACAGAACTTTATGATAAACGTGATGACTTCAATTTTTCTATAGTCAACTTTCCTTACTTATGTAGCAATATACATTCATCACCTGCATATGATGTTTTTGTCTCTCAATTAATTCGATACGCAAGAGCATGCTCTTCGTATGAACAGTTTTTAAGGCGAGGCAATCTACTGAAAAACAAGTTGATAAAACAGGATTATCAGCATTTTCGTTTGAAGTCATTTTTTCGTAAGTTCTATGGTCGATACAACGACCTTGTCAGCAAATACACTGTACAATCTTCCGATGGGTCGCATGCTGACTGACGTTTTCATACTAATTGTTAGACCATAATTAAGAATGAAAGTTCCTCTTTTATCTAAAAACAGACTATAGCTTACCTATAATTAAATTTTTTTGGTCTCCACCTGCACCCCATTCCCATTTAGCCAACACATATCTACCTGTATTTTAGCTGTATTTTTTCAACATGTTGGCTAAGTAAGAAGACATCGTGACCGGCAGCTGAGGATGCTCACTCCTCCTAGGCACCTGATCCTACCTCAATTTTTTTAGAGGTCCGTGTTGCTCTGCTTTGAATTTGTATTTCGTTTAATAAATTTTTGAGATGGTTGACAGTTTGTTATTGTCATTTTTTTACTTTAAGCTAGAGCTTATATGTCCTTAATGTCCAAACTTCTTTACGCCACCTTTAATCATCTATAAATGACATTTACGCTTCCTTTAATTTGTCTTGACACCGTCTTTATGTTCTCTTTAACTCAACTTTGATCAAGCTGAACAGTTTCATATTAAATAAATTAAATTTTAAATGCAAGAACTCTTTTGTAGGAGTGGGAGTGGGTGATCCGAGTTATGCTAAAGTTTCCAAAGGGGGGGGGGGGGGTGTTCCAGGCGATTTTAATTGTCAACACACACCATGCAAAAACAGGTATCTACACCCAAGTTTTGTTTGTGTAAACACTTAGTCGCTTCATTGAACAAAGATCACCATTATCAGCACCCCTCCAATGAACACAGATCGCCGTTATAAAAAAGATGGGTGAATAAGGCGTGTAAACCTCTTACATGAGGATAGATAAGATTCTGAAAGATTAAGATATGAAAAAATCACATAATTTCTTTCTAAATTATTGAAAACAATGTATATTCAACATAACATAGATTAATAAACCTTAAATATGTTAAATATTTGAAATAGTTGATTTAAACTGGCATGTGCGTGTCAAAACCTCAAAATAGTGTCATTTTAGAACATCAATGCCTTTTCGTTTATAGAGTGGGTCAGAGCTCCATATTTTTGTCATAGTCTATATAAGGTTTAAAGGAAATCAAACCGATTTCAATCAACAAAAACGTGGAGAGATGACCCACTATACTTTAAACATGTCATTTTGTATCCCAACAATTGCACGTTTTAGAAAAATACTCCAAGTTCGTAAATTCGTGGTTGACGTCGCGTATAGCATTCAACAAGGGAGTTTGTTGTGATTGAAATGGTTCAGTGGTTAGAGCACCAGACATAAGGTAACATTATAGAGCTTGGGTTTTTAGGTTGTGGTTTCGATACCACCAAAACTTTATACATGTAATTTTTTTTTCTCTTATCGTTTGTTAAAATATTCAAAACCGTCTTGGGGATTTAAAAAAAAGAATAATTTTATTTTATTTTTTAGAGCGAAAACCGTTCTTAGAACCATTGAAACTTGCGACAGAATATACAATAGGCCCGCAGGTACATCACAAAAGATTAATGTAACACTTTGTTTTCTTCATTCTATTGATCTTCCTAAAAATATTAGATATTTTTCTGCAGTTATAGGCACATTTCAATTTATTTGTGCAATCCAAATAGTACAAAAAATATGTTTTATTACCGGCAATTGTTTTTGAAAAAAAATGGCCGCCGTCATCGTGCGAATACTTTTGTTCACAGTCTGTACATTATTTACTTAACAACCGTACATGTTCATGAAGCATCAATTTCTCTTGTTAAAATCGCTGCGTTGTTTGTCTAGACATGCTTTCATTTCTTTGTGTATATCTAATTAAAATCTGTTGTCTGTTAAATCTCAGGAAACCCTGGAAATAATACAGAATATACAGGATATATACAACAGGTGAGTCGTTTGTCCATACGCACGGCTATGCTTTTTTTAAAATAAATACTTTGCATTAAGAAATTCTACCCGATAGTGTCCTCGCAAGCATAGAAACTTATGAAAACAACTACTTGGCAACTAATGTTCATCTTCCCCAAGGGTTTTCAATTAAGGTTTAATATATTGTCCAATGATCACAATCAATTATATTGTCATAAAGTTAATACATTTTGTTGGTAATGGAAGCACAATATTGAATAAAGACTGTTATGATTTCTTAAAAATTGGCTAAAAGGTGGCTTAAAGATGGCTTAAAGATAGTCTTTAAACTGCTTTTAAGCACCTTCAAGCCAGCTTAACGCTTTCTTTAAGCCCCATTTTAGCCATCTTTAAGCTACCTTTAAGCAGGATATATAGTTTAAAGGTGGCTTAAACGTGGCCTAAAGACGTTTAGGCATTAAGAACCAATAAGTTGTCTTTAAAGGTGGTTAAAGGTCGCTTAAAGATAGTCTTTAAGCAGCTTTTAAGCACATTTAAGCCATCTTTACGCTTTTTAAGCCCCCTTTAAGCCACCTTTAAGCAGCATGTATAGCTTAAAGGTGGCTTAAAGATCGTCTTTAAGCTACCTTTCAATACCTTTAAGCTATCTTTAAGGTGAGCATAAAGATGGTCATTCATCCTATGATAGTACTTAAAAAATCGAAGGATATAATATCAATGTCACCAACATTTTACAAAACATGTCAATAAAACTGTTCATGCACTTCAATCAATATTATAAAAATTCTGTATGATATTTGAATTTGAGTATTTTATAATCATATTCCTAATTGAACTAGAGAATTTTTTCTCCGCATTAACTTGTGACAAATTTATCTCTCTAATATTAATTATTGCTTTAAATTTTCGAACAGATGTAAACAAAATGAAATTATGTTTTTAAAAAAAATGACCTTCGCTTTTATATATTTATACGATTTAATGGAAAACGGTCTAATCGCGAAATTAAGAACTCGCGTAAAATAAGGAATTTACAGTTTATTCATATTAAAGGGACTTGAGCTCAATTTTTTTCAAAATTTATTTTTTCACTTTTAATGTCTAGAATGGTCAATATGGATGTTTTTAATGCTCTGTCAAAATTTGAAAGTCAAATATCGAGTTACAAGCAAGTTACAGAGGTTAAAATTCGTTTTTTTGTAAACAAAGCTGGAGAGCTGTTATTGTTTACATATGTCTTGAATTGGTAAAAGTTTCAATCTAATGTTGCATTTTGTTGTTGATAAACTTATTCATGAACACATTTAATAAGTTTATCTTGTTTCCACAAGTTATTTTGTCAAAGAAATTGTAATTTCTTAACTTTACATTATTTGTAAACAAATATAAGACTCGAGCTTTGTTTACATAACAACGACTTCTTTCCTTGTATCTCGCTTGTATCACGACTTATAACATTCAAATTTTGGTAAATCATTCAAAATACACAAGTAAACTATTTAATACATAAAAATCAAAAATAAAATTTTCATCTGAAATCGTGTCCAGGTCCCTTTAAAACTTCACGTATCTTCAATTAAAAATATTTGTTTCATCAATTTATGAATACGAAACGACGTTAAAATTTTGACAGCGGGGTCTTAAAGTTACTTCGTTATAACCGTAAATTAGCTATAGTCCTGTTTGTTATATATGGTAATTGTCTATAGGTTTATGCAAGAATTTTGCGGGGACATGAAGAAAAATTCGTTATGACCGTAAATTTCCTATATCTGAGTTCGTTATATGCATATTCGAGCTGTGCTTCTACTTAATAATTCATAAGGTGTATTATTAGGTTAATGAAACAAGCAAAAGCTACATGGTCAACCCCTAATGATACAAACATTTTTATCATTAAGCGTTGCAATTGCACTCTTAATGATATAATAACATACCAAAATGTAACAACATGATCATTTTTCTAAAACAATCTGGGACATAAAGACAAAAGGATGGATTTAAAGAAATAAAGACAGACATACATGCACGGATATTTTAAATGTTTATTGATTTCACTGTTTTCTGTGTTTATTTTTTTTAAAAATTATTGCTTTTGCAATTGCATTTCTATAATACAAAATTGTATTATAGAAATACAATTGCAAATGCACTATTTTATCATAACTTATAATGCAATACAATCTCGTATCATACGAACAATACCATATTGTAACATATGACACAATACAATATCATATTCTATAATATCGTGTAATAGGATTCAATACAATATCATATCATATTTAACAATATCGTATCATATGGTAAAATACAAAAAGAGTAATTTTTTCAGGAATATTTTCTAAAACCACTGTGTCAAATTCAATTAAGGGGGAACAATATAATGCAGCTAAAAAATTACACAACAAATATATATTTTTTTTAATATTTAAAGCCATTAGGATACTCCACTAATGTATAGAAATGTCGTGGCCACTTTCTTGCAATACTCTTCAGAAAGTGTGAATTTTCTGACAAAATCAGGATTTTTTTTTTTTTTTTTTTTTTTTTTGCTTTTAAAAAACTGAATATACTTACTTTGATACCATAAGAATGAAAAAAGCAATATATTTAGAATCAACTAGAATATTTAATTTCATATACATTGAGCCAACAATAATATAAAAAATTAACGTTTAAGAGTCTAAAATTTACCAAAAATGCGACATCAAAAAAAAAAAATCTCAATTTTTTTTAAAACTAAATATATCACTGCTAGGATGTGTACAATAATGTACATAAGTTTTATAAATTTCATGACCTCTTTCTTACCAGTAAACGGGAATACTGAGATAAGACGAACACCTTTTTTTAAAAGAATTTTTGTCATGTTTCTCCATTACGAGCAGATAAAATATATTCAGATTTCTACAGTCGATCTTAAACATTATCCAAGATCTTTCTAAGCTTTTCTCCAATATGATAATAAATTCAATATGTGTGTTGGGATATTTTGGTACAATTTGAAAAAGAAAGACGGAAAATTGTGACAATAACTACTTTAGAACCTTAAAGTACATGTTCGAGAATAAAGATCAAAGGATCAAATCATGTGGATAGCAGAATATAAATTAATTGAATTAAGGGTCAATTTCTTTTCAAAAGTGAAATAACTGCGAAACTAACAAAGGACTGATAGGCCAATTCAATTAAGCTTTGGTCAAAGTATCCTATATAACTAGATGAAAATAGCCAATATTGATTGTTTGGGTTGATGAATATATTTAAGAGGTATTCAAAGTTGAACAAATGGGTTGTGCTAAAATAAAATCATATACAAAAGTTCATATCTCTTTTAATTAGCAATATTCATTTTTTCCTATTTATCATCCCTTAAATTAGTGTGTGTGACCCTTCTTTTGTTTAAACTTAAAATCCCCTAGCCCAATAGTGCTCTGTGCAAAGTTTGGTTAAAATTGATCGAGTGGTTTTGAAGAAAAAACTCAAAATGCGAAAAGTTTACACCGACGACAACGACAGACAACGAACACATTTTAATCAGAAAAACTCACTTGAGCTTTCGGCTCAGGTGGGCTCAAAATTGCTTAACCTAAATATTTGTTTTCTTTGTGTCTTTTTATTTTTATTTTTTTTGGGGGGAGGGGGGGGCTTTTTTTACAGCATATTAGTATTGTCTACTAGGTCAAATTACTGAGGAATATATTTGAAAAACAAATTTCTGCTTGGTATTCTTTAATCATTATGCTTTAGATACAATCATGCATTATGTCAAAATCTTATAAATCGTGGCTCTCCTTCATCTCCAATTAATTCAGCGAGGACAGAATTCATAACACTAACTTTCTTAAAGTCTACAGGGGGCAGGTAAAGATATTTAAAACCCTGCAAACAAAAGTAAAGATTAGCATTTCTTATCCATATAAATTTTTTTTAAAAATCATATTACATTTCAAGTTCAAAAGAGCATACTATTATCATATTCATAATTACCTTGTAAATGCAAAGCTAAGTACACTGCAAATGAATATCTGACCAAGACAGCAGGTCCTTATAAATTAATATTTGATAGAGTCTGGGTTCCTCCATTTTGAAATTGATTCAGCTATTTACACAGTAGATTTAACACAACATATATCTGTGATTACCAGTAACTTAAACCAATCTACACTGACGCACTCACCTATTTTATGTCGCTGAGGTCATTCCATGTGACTTTAAGTTTAAACAGATGTTATATTTCCTCAGCAGGCCTCATCCAAACCCCTCCATAGGCCGACACAAATATACGGTGCAGGCCCTCTCTCCGGGCTTTTTCTGACAGGTTCTACAGCTAAAAGTGAATAATTAAACTACAAGGTATATCCCCAACTTTAGCCAAAATCAATTACAGTTTACAATAACAAAATTAATTTAACAATTATTTTGTTTTTATTTAACCTTGAACTTGATGTATGTTTACATTTTTCTATCTCCAAGCATGAAATTCTAAAGTCTTATGTAAGGTTAAAGTTGTAATAAGACCAAGAACATTTTACTATAATACATGTGCATGACTGGAATTTTATGACTAACATAATATCTGAACTTTTTGGAGTCCCCCTCCCCCTAAAAAAAAACCAAAACAGATGCTCCAGATGACCCGAACTAAATAGCGCTCTATGCAGAATAACCGTTAGACATCAAAACGATACTGAAGAAGGTATGTCCATCATTAGTACATACCGTCGCACGCCTAGAAAAACCATTATAATCATGGTATCATTTATTATAGCGATTCCTATGGAACGCCATCGCTGCCTTATAGCATGAAACTATAGATACATTATGTCAAATTATCATTACATGATGTCAAAGTCCATTACGTGGTGTGAATATATCTTTACACTTGGTCAAATCTTTATAACGTGATGTCAAAAGCACATTACGTGAAGTAAACATGTCTTTACATGAAGTCAACTTTTTACGTTGTGATGTAAAATCATCCTTACGTTATGCCAACATTGTACAACTGAGGGTCAATACACCATGACATTATTTCGACACTGTATTACATGGGGCAAATCTATTCTTACATTATGTCAACATTTTATTATATGCTATCAATATATTCTTACATTATATAAAACACTGCAGTACATATCGCGATTCTATCCTTACATTATGTCAACATTTTATTACATGCTATTAATATATCCTTACATTTTATCAACAATTTAATACATGGTGTTAACACATCCTTTCATTATGTCAACACTTTATAACTTGATGTCAAAAGTACATTACGTGATGCGAAAATATCTTGACATTTTGTCTTAACTTTATTACGTGATGTCAACAAATCTTTATATTAGGCCACTTCTCTATTCCGTGATACACACGCTCCATTACTTTAAGTCGAAACATCATTCCGTTAACGTTATACAAACACGAATATCCTCGGTCTTTATATATATGTCATGTTATAAATTCAAAAATTTACAACATGACATATACATAGAAACGGTACGCCGATTTATCCAAATGGACAAAGAAAAACCCCAACAGTAGAAGCTAGTAAGGAGCAGTGGTTTAATCATACTAGAAAGAAAGGATATATACGGTTGCTTTTCTGAAAGCTGTAAGGGACTTAAGTGCTGACAATTTAATTTCCTGAGAGTGAATGCCGGCCCTTGAATACTTAAAATGCAATAAAATCTAAAATCAGCCCATTTATTGTTGTTTTAAAATTTTATTTTTTGATTTATATTTTTTTCTTTAAGAGTATTCAAATTAAGTTCGTTGTTACAAACTCAGTCATTTAGCAGTCAGGGTTCTTTATCGTTCCAAAGCCTGTATGTCGTGACGCGGACACTCAGTACATATTTGATTTTCTAAAATCTAGTCTCAAAGAATTTAGTAGTTAAAATATACGTTGCTATTGGTATCTTAAGTTAAGGACATTGACCCTCACTGGGTATGGCCGTTCTGCTACAAAATTATTATGCTATTAATAATATTTTTTTTTGGCCGAGGGGGTGGAAATAATGTTTAGGGTGCAAAACACAGTTTTATATGTAACGTTATAAGGACGTTTTTAGATTAGGGACAAGCAAAAATGACCCCTTTAAAAATAAATTGTAAAAACGTGTTACATTAATATCTATATATCAATGGAAAGATAAAATTGTGAATTTTGTAAATATTTAAGAATAATGCATATATAACTTAATGCTAGAATTTTTTGGCACTCAAAACATGAGGAAAATAGACAAAAGATTGCGTCTAAATGCAGTACACCCATGCACTTTAGGCTCCCCGTAGAAGCAGAATGGAAATAAATCAGCTATTTTAATTTCTGTGCATTTTCAAGAGCAAGTCCTTAGGCATCGTTTTATAGTATTTTCAGGGTACATTCGCCAGCTTTTAAAAGAGCTATATTAACCACTAAAAAATTCATGAAATTCTGCACGCGCAAAATCCGGATGTTTTTGGAGTTACCTTCCTTTGTTTTAGAGTCTCACAAAATTATTAATTTTTAAAATTTTTCTACACACTTTTTGCATGTATTCGAAAGATAAACCTCTATATTATGCAATTAAGAATTTAAACAAGTATTCCTTTTAAAGGAATGATCGGCAATAATGATATATTGATAGCTAGAAGCAATCAACATGATCAGTTTGATGTAAAATAATAAAAAAGTACTGTATTTTAACAAAACATAGAATATTTTGAATCTGTACAACATAATTTCATTATTATAAACCGTCAACAAATTTAATTTTGAAATAAATTTGGGAAAGCCGTTCGTAAACTCCTTGTCTAATTTTATATTTTTAACGTAATTATTAAATGTTAATGTATCTTCTTCTTCAGAATACTGAGTAGGGCTCTTCAAAGAGCATTAACACGTATACAAAGAAAGAGTTGTATTAAAATAATTTAATGCGACTGAAAAACATTGAATGCCATCATAACTTGCTATTGAGGTCGCATTATAACGTAACCTTGTTTATAAATCAAGCCGTCTTCCTAGCTACTATTATGCAACATCAATAGATCGAGGTCAGTTCATGGAGCATCTTCTTATGATTGAGGTCAGTTCATCGAGGTCAACTGCATTACTGAATGAATCTTTCGATCGAAATTCTTACGCGTGACACAAAATGTGCATTCTTGAATTAACAAGTCGAACTGTATTTTATGTATGTTTGCATCTCTTAAGGTAAATGAATTGAAATAAAACCGAGTAAAATGTTATATAAATACTAAACCAAACTTCAAGTTTTTATAAGAACTACTTATGCAAGCGGAATGTGTGCGCACGTGGAAGCATTTGCCGGATGCCTCATATGGACACAACAGTGATCGGCCGAAACCGATCACAAAAATTCATTTTCATGTATACCGTATAAAAATAGCAGGAAACTCCCTACCCATCATGCTTTTTCCCAGAGAAAAACCCCCCTGGATTTTATACGAAACTGTGTTTAGCTACCTTAGGGAAGGGGTACGCTACATTCCTACAAATGAATTTTCTTCCTTTTATTCAAGAAGGCACTTGATATCTAAAGGTGGAATAACACACCAACACAAAATGGCTGACCTCTGGTCGAAACGACATTTCGTTTTATTAAAACGATTTTATCAACATTAACAAGTAGCTTAATGCATAGCCGAGTGGATAAAGTGCCAGGCTTGTGATCCATACATCCCAAGTTCAAATCCCGAAGGGGCTTTTGTTGTTAAATTCTATTTTTTAATTTTTTTTTTTAGATATTTATTTTTTATCCACAAACTGCAAATTTTTTCGCTTATTTGACATATATACAGTTTATTTATCATTATATCTTTCATAATCGAATAATTTACTGTTAAATTGAGTGACCTTCTTTCAGGTGTGTTATTCTACACATTTCTATAAAATTTATTCTATTCTATAAAATCTACAAATAAATTACAATAGATCTTTAACTCCTATAAAGACCTTCCCCATATTGATAGAGATGGGGTTGGTTTTTATAAAATGTTTATTTTAGATAATTTTTCGGACAGAGGGTCAAAATCAGAAATATGTCATCATAAAACGTACACAAAAAAGAGAGGGGAACTGTTTTCGCCGATTTCAGAATTTGTTATTCAGAAAGGCAAACACTATTGTAGAATCGGCACTGTCTCCAGCGTTTGCCTCATACATGTAACTAATTTTTAATTAAATGAAAAAAACTCGATTGCATGAGTGTTGGTGTATTGTTAACAATTATGATCATGATACACATATTTTCGGCGATAAGTATATATAAAATCGGCGTAAAAATAGGATGAGAATGAAATTTACGCTCAGTCCGTTCTGTACCAATATCCACACGGGTAATAGTATTTTGCGGAACGGAACCAGAATTTTAAAAATTAGTAAAGTACTGCTGACATTGTAATTTTAAAGATGTTATACTTGGGAATGTGTTTGGTTTGTTCTAAAGCTCTAACTAATATATAATATTCTCTTGCTAGTTTAAACCAGCTAGTAAGTTCTGCCGTGATAGTATTGTAATGTGTTAATACAAGAGTAGTCAGTAATATATGTATATTTTTCTTTTAATAACGAATTTAAACATTAAAATTTAAGATCAATCTTATTTTGAAATGTAATGAATAAAAAATGCTCATTTTTATAAAATTTCTATTCCCCCATTGGGTGACCCTTTACTGGACATTAAGTACCAATAGCCCCTGGATCATTTGGGTAAATTAGCTTACCATTTCTATGTATAGATAAAGGCCGAGGGTATCCGTGTTCGCATAACGTAATGATGTTTCGACATAAAGTAATGGAGCGTGTACATCATTGAATAGAGAATTGACCTACAGCGAAGACTTATTCACATCACGTTATTAGGTTTAGACATAACGTAATAAATTTATGACATCAAGTTATATAGTGTTGACATAATAAAACGATGTATTTACACCATGTACTAAATTGTTGATTAAATGTAAACACATATTGATATCATGTAATAAAATATTGTCATAATGTAAGGATAGATTTGCATTTATTTATGCAGTATTGACATAATATAAGAATACATTTGCCCCATGCAATACAGTGTCGATATAATGTCATGATGTATTGACTTTGAGTTCTACAATATTGGCGTAATGTAAGGATAAATTTACATCAAGTTATAAAATGTTGGCATAATGTAAGGATGATTTTACATCACAACGTTAAAAGTTAACATTATGTAAAGACATGTTTACTTCATGTAATGTGCTTTTGACATCACGTAATAAAGATTTGACCAAGTGTAAAGATATATTCACACCACGTAATGGACTTTGACATCATGTAATGATAATTTGACATAATGTATCTATACTTTTATGCTATAAGGCAGCGATGGCGTTCCATAGAACTGTTTGATTCTGATTGGATAGAGTGTAGCATTATATATTTATAATTATGTACATATGTTTTAACTGCTTATAATTCATTTGAATTTTAGCAAATAAACAATACAATACAATACAATACCTGTATGGTCACTTTAATACCTGTGCACATGACCAGGTGGTTTACTATAGCCAATAGAATCCTTTAATCTCTATATCTGAATAAATGAAGAACCCTTAAGTGGACTTGTTAATCTTTGGGACAACCCACTATCACAGTATCATTCACCTTGGGACTTAAAATTGAGTCTTTTCGATATAAAAAGGTACTAAATTATAGCATACTAGTATATATACATGTAATACATGTTGTTGAAAAGTAACAGAATTTTAAAAAAATGACTGAAAACTGCAACATTGATTTAGGTTTAAAAAATGTGTATTACTACATTTATAGAATCATGCATTTATTTCTTCTGAATTTATTTATCCAGGTGGACACAGGTACATTCTACCTGTACCTCTTTAGAGGACCCCATAATTGCCTAAAATAATTAGGTGTTTGTTTTGGCGAGTAGCCATTCGGGGAATAAACCATCAGAAGTCTTATATTCTGCCTATTATTCAAGTTAAAATTAATAACAATAAATGATTAAAATTAAATGTTTATCCTCCACACCCCCCATCAGATTCAGAGTCTTCTTTAAGGTACCCCACTACACCCAGACTTATACTTTTTAAGACACTACGTCACAAGATGACGATTTAAATGTTTTGTTAAGCTGTTAATATCGTTCGATTCGGTTGTATATCGTTGTAGCTCAGTGGTTAAAGTATTGGGTTTCTGAACCGCAGATCATGAGTTTGAATCTGCCTGGAGCTTTTGTTCAAGTTTACTGAATTAAATTTTCTAAAATGTAATTTTTCATCCAAAATTGCACATTTTTTTGCCTATTTGACCTAAATACTTCTTATCCATTATGATATATATCATAATCAAGTAATTTTCTGCTGATTTGAGAAAATATTTCAAGGTGTAGTTAGCCACCTTAACACATTCTAACATGTGTACAGTAAGAAATTTTAAATCATTTCTTGATTGGTATTTTTCTCTAGATGCACATAAAGATTTAGGAAATTGCTTTTTAATTCTTATCGATAAGATAAACAAAATGTTATATGTATTCGGGGCAATTGTAATCCTAAACAAAGCAGGGTCATCAATAGGCTAGAAATTACCCACATGTATTAAACAACTGAAGAGAGTCTTGGTAAAATGGGTAGGCAAACCCGGGCCGGGGCAAAATAAAAGCCGGGGCAGATCGATATTTTTTAATTTTCTTTATTAATAATCAACCAATCTCGTTGAAATTTTCAGAATATGTTACGGACCGGTATATCTGTATTCGCTGTAAATATTGCTGCACAATAATATGTATTTAGAAATTTATCGACGATTTTTGATTTCCAAGTTGGTAAAATGGGTAGGCAAACCCGGGTCGACATTTTACGGTTTTGTGGACATATTTAAGAATAAACTTAATAATTCATGTTAAATTCCGTTAGAACATACAAAAAACTTTTTAAAAATAAAGATTTCTTTGATGGAAATTGATATTTCTTCCATTAATAACATGTTTTAAGAAAAACCGGGTCATTAAAACCGGATCCGATCACCCGGGACAAACTTGATAATTCCGTAATAGTTGCATGTCTATGTTATCCCACATAGATATTATTTCTGTTTTACTTATGTTATTTTTCATTGCAATAATTCACATAATTAGTTGAATAAAGATTAAAGATACTGTGCTAAGCTTTAATATTAACTTTTTTAATCACACATAATCCATGTAAACCTGCCTGCTTGATCAATTAACAGCTGATACATCTCGTTATGATAATTAGCTAATAGAAAAGAAGCTGACATCTCATTTTGATAATTAGCTAATAGAGAGGAAGCTGAGGAGAAGGTTGTTGTGATGAACAATTGTTTTAAAGTTCAAAGTGACATCTTTTGAAAATAATTATTATATAATGAGTTGAGTGCTTTTCAGAAACCCTTTATATAGCTTCCACAGAACTTACTTTTCTCATTCAGTACATGGGCATCAATCTGATGTCTGTTCTGTAGTTTTCTTAAAAAGTAGGTATAAATTATGTATAGGTGTATTTTGTTTGAATAAATAAATGTTGTGTATATCTTGACTTTTCATCTCATCGGGCAGGAAATATTGAATTAATTATGCTGTACATGCCACGGTTGGGGTCTCAATTATAACAATGGGAATAATAATTTAATCATAATGTTGTAAATTAATTCTCCTTTGTAAATAGACAGCATATTGATTCAATCAGGTACAGTATAACATGTATGGATACCTAACGGTGACAACTAAGTACATGTTTTTTTCTTATTTTGTGTTTCACATCCTCACGCTCCTTCCATATCTGTGTCCGAGTTCCTTCTGGGGCTCCTGGGAGGAGATAATGCTGGTAAAAACTAGTACCCGGTAATGCGACCTGTAGACCTGTGTTGTGTACGTAACTTCGGACAAAGATCGTTTTCTTGTAACATGCATGTTTTTTCATGACTTTATTCTTTTAAACCCCTTGTACTGTTTTATTCGGTAAAAATATGTAAAGCACACATTTCAGCTTTAAGGTGGTACAGGACACCTGCATATTGTAATGAACTCCCTATTGCAGAAATAAACAATAAAGTATAAATATAATAATTCCCATCAAAATAATGTTACCTAACAGTGAAGTACAATGGGTTAGAGCGTTAACTACATGTCTGTAGAGAGTTCAAATGCTGCTGGGGCTTTTCTATTTTTTACTTCAGATTCCAAAATTTTAAAAATTTATTTTTTTTGGCTACATACTTGTATTGTAAAAATTTAAAATTATAAAACCTCACTGTGAAAGAATTTTGATTATAATGCACTTTACTACATGTACAGGCTTTCGTTGTTATCAAAATATTCTGATGTTTCTTTATCCATGAGAAGTGTGTGTGTGGGGGGGGGATGGCAAAGTAGTATGTAACTGTGTTTGCAGGGGGTGGGGGGATTGGGGTCCGAGATGTATTGTTTGGTAATTTTACTACATGTATTAATATAAATTATTTTTTTCAAGGGTGGGAGGGTCTGGACCCCCCCCCCCCCACCCACTCCAATCCCTTCTCTAAATCTGTGCACGTGATGATGTTGGCACCTAGAAGCAAATCTAAATTAAGCCGGTGTCGTATAATTTAAGGTCCGCCCCGTAAAATGGTCCGGGGCGGACCATTGATGTTAACATTTAGGGTCCGCCTTTGCTCTAAAAGGGTCCGGCCCGTATAAGAAAAGGTCCGCCTAACATAAAAGGTCCGGGGTATATTTTCAGTTTTATTTTTTCAATTTCGAGTATTTTGTTACAAAATAAGAGGTATTATTTTGTAATTCTTTTAAAAGAGGGGGTACAGACGTCTCGGCCTAACGACACCTCGGCCCAGAGTACTACCTGAAGTTAGTAAATATCCAGCACAGAGTATAAATGAAAATACATATAATACATGTAGCTTGGTGTACACAAATAAATCACAATAATTATGACAGTTTAAAACTGGTTTTTCATTTCAAATTTAATTTTGCCGGTCGTTCTTATAGAAACAGGAAATGAAACTGATTGGTGTCATTAATTAAACAATAGCTTGAACCAGGTGTTGTATACACACACCACCCTGCAGGTGTGAAGGGTTCACACCTTCTGGTGGTTGACTGTTTGAAATTATCATGTAAACAATGGATATTTCACACGTCCTCTTTTTGCACATCTTCCCAATATCATACACGCTTAAAAACGTTTACTTACCCATTTTAAAACCAAATATTCTTTACAATTCAATTAAAACGATACCTGCAAGCGGTATCATTGCTATTTTTATTTGCACTAGGGCATATGTGTAAGTTATGCTAATTATTATAAGTTGTCATTTCTTCGATCCTACTTTTCTATAACTATATTTTTGAATCGGACCTTTGCCTTTGTTAAAATCAAAGAAGGGGAGTATCCAAAGGAATTGAATTGTCTATAAGAAATTAATACATGTAAGATTAGTAAAGAGCTCTATTCCTTCGGCTGTATATGCATTTTGCATCTGGCAAAGAATTTAGGGGATTTTCTTCTTAGAAAGAAAATATCACAGGTGCTTGAGGACAGGACACCCCCACCCACCCCCATTTAGACCCCCGGGGTAGTTGACGCTTTTTTTATACAGAAATTCCTTTAAAGTCAGGAACACAACAAGTTTTATATCAAATATCTGAAAATTAATTGAAAATAAACGGTTTATTCAAAACAACCCCAACCTGCATATAAAAGATCCTCTTTTCAAATGCAATGGGGGTGTTTTACATTAATCGTTTATTTTCCGTTAATTTTTAGATATTTAAAATGGAACATGTTGTGTACATGACTGTAAAGGAATTTCTATCAAAAAAGTCACCTATACCGGGGGTTTAGATCGGGGGAGGAGGGGTGGCTGGTTCCTGTCCTCAAGCACCTGTGGAAAATATTTGTTTAAAGAAGGCAAATGTTCACACCCCGGCAAAATTTTAATCTAGACTCTGCCTGCTACCCCTATATATAGCATTAACTATAACTATTTTTTTCACAAATATCGTATGAACATCATGACATGCTTTTTTTATTGTCTTTAGATGGGATGCAAATAGGACAAACCTACCTTAATATTTTAAGATTATTTCAACGAAACGGACAATCGTTTGGAATAGATTTCATGCATTTGTCTCATTTTTAAAAAGTCGTTGGATAAAACTCAATTTAAATATGTTTTACTACTTCTCTTACTTAGCATTACGCTAATTTTACGGTCTTTTTTTAAGGACATAATACATATATATGTACATGTACCGGGTCTCATTCCTTTAATTGAAATATTTTATGATGAAAATCATTTATATAAATATTATTAAAGATAATGTGTAACTACTCTGAATACATTTTAAAAAATAAAACAATCGCTGAAGTCAATTTCATGTCCACTCCAGTGACCAACATTAGAAGATCAACTGAAAATTATCACTACAAGAATCTATATTAAACTCACTACATCCATGTATGACCAGTTCTTTTAACGAGGCGGACGTTTTCTTGAACTATAAATATTGGGTCCTACCTTTTGAAACAAAGGTCATCTGGTTAAAATACTGTGAATTTTTTGCATACAGAATTTCAATGGGGCGGACCTTTTCTTGTACTATGATATTGTGTCCTACCCTCTGAATCAAAAAAATTACATGTAGATATCGATGAACATCAATACATTACCAATATGTATTAACTACTATAGTATAGTACTTCATTCCATGTTTAACTACATGTATTAAAATGTTTTTTTTTTACGGGCGGACCTTTTTTTAACCATAATATTAGATCATCGTGGTAAATCAAAGCAAGTATCAATAATAATATTAATTATCTGCATCCAGCATTTCAACAGGCGGACCTTTTCTTGAGCCATAATATTAGGTCCTACCCCTAAATTAAAAGAACATCGGGGTCAATCAAAGCAAGTATCAATATTAATATTAATTTTTCGCATTCGATATTTCAACAGGCGGACCTTTTTTTGAGCCATAATATTAGGTCCTACCCCTAAATTAAAAGATCATCGGGGTAAATCAAAACAAGTATTAGTATGAATATGAATTATCTGTATTCAGTATTTCAACGAGGCGGACCTTTTCTTGAACTATAATAATGGGTCCTACCCACTGAAACAAAAGATCATCAATAAATGAAAGTCAATACAAGTGTCAATTTGATTAATTATTTTCCTATTTAACAATGATACCATTGCTGCATCGAGGCTGATCTTATCTTGGGATATGAAATTAGGCACTTCTCCAACATGGAAGTCAGAGAGAGAGAGAGAGAGAGAGAGAGAGAGAGAGAGAGAGAGAGAGAGAGAGAGAGAGAGAGAGAGTTATTAATCTATACCAATACAAGACTGCTACTCTTAGACACTATCCCTTTTAATAAGGACGTCAATATTTTACTACATAAAGATACATATTTTTCTTAAATTAGCAAGGATATTATTTTTTAGGCAGTTTACAATACATTTCAGCTGCATTAAAACGCTTTGTAACATAGCAATTTTATCACAAATCATATACCTTGCATCTAGTTATTTTCTTCCTCGACGCAATTTTTGTAAGTACGCTGTTAGTTCAGCATTTAATTTTTCATAAATGTGCTTACAGAGAAATCCTAACTTAACCATATCAAAAATTTGAAAATTGTAAACTTAATCGATGGAAACAGATTCATTTATTAAGTACATGTATTTACTTGTTTCCAAATTCTTGCTTAATTACATGTGTGCATCATTATATACATGTAAAAATATTGTACGTTGTATTAAAGGAAGAGGGAATAAGTCTTTGAGAATAATAAAGTGATCAAATACGGTCGGGAATAAACTCTTATACTTTTTTAACAATATTGCATGCACATTATGAGTAAAAAACACAGAGAGAGAGAGAGAGAGAGAGAGAGAGAGAGAGAGAGAGAGAGAGAGAGAGATATTATTTCAACATTATCACTTTTATTACTTTTTTAAACACTTTACCTATAGTCAATTAAAACATGCTTATTAATTATAGGTACTCGTATCATCTAATTAATTTCTTCTGTCTTTTCACACCCTTATAGTTACCACAGTTACGTTTACACTATATTGTCAATGTATACCCTCTGTTAAGGTAATCCACATATGCGACCTTTTATTATTTATCTTAAACTAGTGATAAATTTACCTAGAGACGTATAAATTTTTAGTATATTATCATAAGTTTCTAATCTACTGAAAATTAAACAAAGCACGAGCTAAAAAGACAGTCTTAGTTGTGTAGAACACTACAGCGGAGACATTTTTTTCTTTCTCAGTTCAGGGGTGTATTCTGATTAGCACAGGTGTAAATGCCTGCAGGGCTTCTTTTACCCGTGTTTACCTGTTGTGAAACCCTCTGCTAATACATATATACCAGAAGAGATTTAAAAACAAAGGGACTAAATGTTGTGTGCAAATTATTGTCAAAATACTCCTGGTTTTCCTTTTTCCAGATTCTTTAACAATTGGTTAAAATCTAACCCGCTTTCAATATTTATTATTTCACAAAGTAATTTGTTTAGTAATACGGTCATACATGTATCATACGCAAATGCTTGATTGGATTTTGTAAACATAGACATCTTTAAGATACATATACATGAGCAAAAAGAATAATTACTTTAAGAGAAATATTAACAAGTGACTACGAATAGGACCTTTTCTTATAGGGGAAAGCCGGACCTTAAATGTTAACATTAAAGGTCCGGCCGGATCGTTTTACGGGTCGGACCTTAAATTATATGACACCGGCAACTGCCGAGGGAAGGGGGCATAATTTAATTTTGTTTGTAATAATTATATAGACCATACTTTCTATGAAATGAAATGAAAAGATTATTGATTAACTGAAAATTCACATGCAAACAGTTCAACCACAACTGTACATAAAGGGCCGCTCATGTGTATTATCATCGTCGGAACCCACAGGTTTTCTACCTGTTATACTGCAGTGTAACGGATAGAAAACCTGTGGGTTCCGATGATGGTGTATTATGTGCACGTGGCCTTCGTTTTTACTAAAATTGGTACAAAACAGTGTTATTTAGGGGCAAACACTTGGTGCGGGTATTACTGTCTAATGACAGCATCTAGTTATTAATTATTATTATAGTGATACAATATTCAATAATATTAATATTGAGTATCAAATAATCAGCAGCTTTAAGCCTCGTATAAGGTAAATGACAATTTATATACTAATGGTTTTGTCATGTTGTAAATTTTGAATTTACTGGGTGGGTGTAAATACAAAATTTACAACATGTTGTCATGTTGTAAATTTTGTATTTACACCCACCCAGTAAATTCAAAATTTACTGTCATTGTCATGTTGTAAATTTTGTATTTACACCCACCCAGTAAATTCAAAATTTACAACATGACAGTTTAAAGACTCTCCCTTCTACGTGTAAACTAATAAGTCTTTAATGAGATGTTTTATAATGCATGTAACAGCTTTGGCGCATGTGAAAGATCAACCCATGCAATCTTACTTTATTGCATAATGGCACGAAAACCTTCTGTAATATACAAATTGTAAACCCTAAAAACTAAAAAAGGAATTAGGTAATAAAACAATTATTTAATGCCTGACCAGTCAATAGACCAGAATTTTTTCCCTCGGTGCAGGGAACACTCAGTGTGTTATATTGCCCTCGGCCGGCCGTTGGCATGGTTGGCCGAGGGCAATAGAACACACTGAGCTGTTCCCTGCACCTCGGGAAAAACATTTTGGTCTATTGACTGCTCAAGCATTAAATAATTGTATAGTCTAACACGTATTATTGGAATTACATGTATTTAAAAAGCTTTCTTTAGTGATTTATTCGGGGTATGAAGGTAGCGACATTGCAGAAAAATACATAAATCGCGTTAGCGGGTTATGTAATTTTTTTTCTGCAATGATTGCTACCTTCATAACCCGCATGAATCATCAAAGAAAGCATTTTATTGTTTATATTAACATCTTTATTTTAGTTAATTAATAAATTGATTATGAAAAGTAAGTGAAATTAACTAAATTACTGTTAATGTACATAAGTAATTTACCTAAAAGATACAGCCAAATGGTCTCCTATGAGACTATGAGTCTGACATCATCATGATTATTTCGTGCAGTCCGTGATTTTTCTTAGGTCGTGGTAGGTTCGACCAATCGATAAACAGGGCGTGTCCATTTCAGTCCTGTCAGTTTCTTGTCAGTGTCAGCCGCTGTAGATTTCGACCAATCGATAAACGGGTCGTGTAGATTTCAGTCTGGCTGTTTCTTTAGAGCCATGAATTAACTATATAAGTTTCCGTAAGAAATAAAGGGTAAAATACTTGGTAGATGTAAATATTTCATTGTAAAGGCTTACTCTAACATGCGACTTCTTGAGATTACATGTATTTCATTCTTTATGTTTTAACTTAAGTTAATTATCTTAACTCTGTATACTTTTAAAGCAAAGCAAATTTCAATTTAGGTTCAGTATGAGAAGGAGGAAAATTTTAGTAATATATACAAGGGTACATGTAATATGTGATGTCTGATAAGCAATGTTTTAAGACTAGAGGTAGGCAAGGAAAGGAAAAAAGCGAGTAATGTGGAGCTCATGTAGTTTACTGTAATGTACATAAAATTAAAAAAAAAAAAAAAAAAAAGATAGCTGTGTCTGTGTTGAAGAGATTACCCCCGGGCCCTGGAACCTCTGGACCCTCTACTTAATAATTCACGGTGCTTTATTAGGCAAATAATATATATTTTCATTATAAATGCATATAACGTTAACGTCAGCTGCCTGTGCATTGATAATTTACGTTATATTTCAATGTCAGTTGAAAAGTTATTCTGTATATTGAGTATAGGTAATGCATTCAGCAAACTTTATGCTGAAGTAATATGACAAAATATGTGTAGTCAATTATCTGCTTCATTAAAAAGAGAGGGGGGGGGGGGTAGTGCACGGTCCTGTCCACAAGCACTGACGATTTCCAGACAAACGATATTGCGTTAGACCATTTTTTTTTTCTCGTAACCCAATTTCATGCAATTTTCTTAATGCGTTTCGTATAAGGCTTTGCATGATACATTAAAAGACACACAGTGTGCACATATGAAGAGACCAACTGCAAAAGAACATTTGTATGTCACGAGATTTAGACATTCACAATACACGATGGAGCGTATCTTTTATCAGTGATATCGGGGTAATTTACGATTTTTTTTTTTAATTTCAACTTTAATAAAATTATTTTATAATTAAAAGTAATTACTCTCTGATACTGTAAGTCGTCTGACAGTATCCTATAAATCCTGTTTCAGAGTGTGAATTTTTTTTAAAAGTTAGTATTTCGTTATATTCTTGTGATTAAAAATATAGTACTTATATGATTGTGTCTTTGAAAACTAACTCATGTGGGGAAAAACGTCAAAGAACCTGGGGGTACGAAGCCAGGGAGGGGGCAATCCCGTCACCAATTGCAAGTACCTGTGATGTGAACCTGTGTAAAATCTCTTTAATAATTATCTGATATGTATCGGGTTTTTCCAAGGCTAAAAATAAAACACAAAAATCCCCATTAATGGACTCTTAACAGGGCAAAACAAAAGTAAGTAAAAATTTGTTAAACAAAACACTTATATTAAAATTGTATTAAGACACGATTAGAACAGACATGAAGAATTGTACAATTAAAACTTTTCAGTAAGATGGCTGTTCAGAGTATATCCGAGTCAGTGTATGTGGGGATGTGTCTCAAGATAGGGACCCCACAACAGGTGGCCTCCAGGAGAGATATAGTGGATATTGCAGAGATGTTGAAAAACAACGCAATGTTAAATATACCGTTCACAGAGTCAGTGATGCTGAGTGGGAGTCGTAGAGAAGGACTCAGACTGAGTGGATCAGACTTTGACTGTATGATTTGGCCAAACAACCACCGAGTGATCTGGGACTTCTCTCAGGTACAGTGTTACAACACACAAGAACACGCATTGATTCTATGTGACAGTTCTGATAGTCCACCAGGATTCACTTTACTATGGTTACCAATGGATAAGACAACCAGAAGTGTGATGTCGGCGTGTGTAATGATGAATGGAATGCCCTATATATCAAGTTCAAAGTACAGAGAGGTCAAGTGTGGTTTAATTTTTCCTGGTTCTTCACCTCACGGACCATGTAGCAGTGGCCGATTACATGAAGTAGAATACGATTATGCTAATTGCTTTATCAGTGATATCTGGCCTCCGTCTGCTTCCTCATGGATAGATAGGTGTCACGCATGGCCATCACCTCATGTTGTCAGCGACATCATTAGAAATGGGTGTCACTTTGTAGCTATAGGACACAAACTAGGAAATCATACAGACAACGAATGGAGAATTTCTTTTTCACAGGCTGAATACAAACTTGTGTATTCAATGAATCACACACAATTCTTAACGTATGGTTTGCTGAAATTGTTCTTAAAGGAAATACTTAACAAAGGATTGAGAGATGAAGATAAACTACTGTGCTCGTATCACATGAAAACGACCGTTTTCTGGGCGATTCAACAAAATACACTTCTTCACTGGTGTCCACAAAATATCCTGGCAGGTTTCTGGGTCTGCTTTAAACTTCTCCTTAAATGGGTGTACGAGGGAGTGTGTCCTAACTTTTTTATTACAGAGAATAACATGTTTTTGAGCAATATCTATGGTGAAGCACAACAGACATTATTCACGCGACTATACAGATTGTATGAGAATGGTATAACAATGCTGCTACACAGTCCCTCCATCAGGTCCTACATTATTAATGTTCTGTGTAATCCCAGACTCACAATTTGTACCGTTGAACACACTCTGATTTCTGAGGTTGAACTTGATCAAGATATTTTTAATGAAATGTTAATAAATGATCCAATAGTTCCACCTGACCTAGGGATATGCAGAAAGTACCTACATACGGTAGAACAGTTGATAGGTTTACCCCTGACACAGTATAGCATTGTCATGTTACAGAAACTTACAGCCGCCATCCTTCAGCGTACCCCATTTATATTACACAACTTGTACACTAACATAGGCTCTAACAAACAGTTGTATATTACAAACAAAATATCATGTCACATGCTGAAATTAACTGCTAAGTTTGGGCTTGTGTCTGACACGTTATACAATGCCATGTATTATTACAAGACATTCAGATACAGGGAAGCTTTATCAGTTTTAGAGTTAACAAAGGTCGAGTTAGCACAGCCATGTCTGATGTATAGGAGTAATGTAGACAGAGAGAGGTATACTGAGGCTGTAGGGGGACAATCCTTCTCTACAAAGATGAGACAAGCTGTAGCAAATGATATCAAACTTCACAATCATACTGTCCTTTATATCAATGAATTAATTCCAGAACGACAGTCTAGTATACACAACAGTTTGCTTACATTGTATATTCCACCCCTCGTACTGTTGTACATGTTAGAGTTTTTGTGCTCTAGACATGTCGACACAATGAGAGCACAGAGAGCTTTAGATGATCTACAGGTCCTAGTCCACCATGATCAGGGGGAATTAATACCTGTAGAACTCAGAGACATCTCCTGGGAGATCCTGGGGATCTGCCAACAGATATCAGGAAACCTCCAGGCTGCCCTGTACTCATACCAACAGTCACTCAGACAATATCCACTCAATAGAATACAAACTGCTACCTTACAGAGAATTCGGGATCTACATTTATAATCCTATCGGCAAGTATATAAAAAATACCCTTGTATGTCAAAGTGTTTAACATTGACAAATTTGTGAAATGGAGGTTTTGAACTTGGCGTCTTCGTGTGTGTGGTGGGGATGAGTGTGAGGGGGTATATTTTGGTACAATAACTATAATTAGTATTTATCATGTAGATACATGTATTTTTCTCTTATTTTTGTTAATATTGGTAACCTGCCCCTGAACATGCAGATAAATGTGTTTTTCACCTGTCATTCTAGTAATTGATTTTGTTGAAATTCATGAACGTGATACATTTTCTTTATACCTAAACCCCTTTTTTTACAACAAAGTAATTTGTACATTTTCAATTATGTCTTGATTATTTAAAAAATAAACAGATGATACAATATGAAGTGTCTCAATTATGAATAGTGAAATAAAGTTTTCTGCTAAATGTATCATTTTACACACAATCCTGTGTCTGCCAATCAGGACTTCTGTCAACTTGTTCTTGACCACTCTCATTTATCCAACATAATCAAGATAATACGCTGTGCGCCTACTAAATGATGCACAATCAAATACAGTTTATACATGTTGAATTTCCTTGAACTAACTCTACCATAAACAACCATTTACACTATTGATGGCGTAATACTGGTATACATGTTTTGAAGTAATAAATGATTACCGGTAATTTAAAACACAAACTATATGTCATGGTTTTCATAAAGTTTATATTAATGTAAATGTATATGCAGAGAAAATAAAATAATGGAACAAAAGCAGTATATATAAACATGTAAATAAAATCACCATTTTCAAAATACACCATCATTGTGATAAAAAAAATAATTAGCTCTGTACACAAATTCAATAAGTTAATTTCTAATTTCATTTACAGCAATCTGTAACACTAATCAATAAATACATGTGCATGAACTATGAACTTGAGCACTTATTAAACAAATACATGTGTATTTAAATAGATGTTAATATACCCTGTATGACATTATATAGATATTGAAACATTTATCAATAAATATCCTTAAATGCCCTCAGAAAATGTCCCTATATGTAAGTCCTTTATAAAATTACTGTATTGTATTAATAAATAATAATCAATGATTTGATAAATTATCTACAATTTTGACTCATGAGATGGTCCGCATTGATGGATTTCATTTCCATGGAAACTGCCTTAGACAAGAATATACATGTACAATGTTAATAATGGATTCAATAATATAATGATTCAAATTTGTTCACGGATATGTCAAGAGTTATGGTTCTTGATGACTATGGTCTGACTCGGCATCACGTGTCCATGTTGGCTAGGATTCGTGTGACCTCTGACCTTTGACTCGGGGTCATGTGTTGTGTAATGTGGACAATGGAGTCCATAGCAACCTCAGGATTGTCTTGTATCAAGCTGTCAACAGAAAGATTTTTACTTAAATTACTTTTTATTCAATTTAAACTGTCTTCACTTTTTTCTTCAAAAGATTCAGACACAGAATGATATATTTTCTCTTTCATACCAAAAAAGAGGGTTTTAAAAATACATCTCATAACATGATGAGAAAGCAAACATTTTGAGAAACACGTACTGTACATAATTCAAATCTTGCAAACTTTATTAAGCCTGCCCATTAGTTACAGATCTATAATAAATGTAAAAGATGAAATTTCAAGAAATATCTAAAAATTGTTCATTACTGATTTTTTAATGGGAAGACAACAAGAATATATATAAAATATAGGAGAACATATTTTGGGGTAAAAGTGCCTGACCTTCTGACTTGTTGTAGGACATGCTCTCTCTGTAGACACCGGATGTTGTCGGACACGGCATTGTCCATACTGTCCTCTCGGATCTGTTCCGTCAACCATTGAACCATGGCTTTATCATCCTCCCACATGTAGGCCTAAAAGAAAATGGCAAGTGATGGTTTGGCAAAAACATAAACAAAAAACTAAAAGAAAGCATTACATTTTAAAAATGTAAAGTGAAATCTGACAAGTTGAAAATGTGCATCTCGATGATTAATATCAATACAAGTCAATCGTAGATGCATCTAGTTTATTTTTCAATTTTATAGCAAATGATCATAAAAAATATTTATAGATAAAAAAAATTTAAAATGAAAACCAACAGCTGTCTTTCAACTTCAATTTGAAACACAACAATTATAAAATATCACCTATTTAAGGAGGTTTCTTTTAAGTTCATAGACTTACATTTTATTTGAATGTTGAACAAAATATGCAAAAAGTATATTAACTAATTAAATAGAAAAACACGTGTGTAGTGATGTGAAGAATTATCTTACATTAACAGTGCCCCTGTCCTCCACAAACCAGCGGTGTAACATGGAGTTGAGCTCCCCCTCCCCCACATTGTGGGTGACCGGCTTCATCTTCCTCTTCAGCTGCCTCTCCAGAAGTCTTCGCTTCAGATGCCAGTAAAAAAACTCTCGGCTACTTTGCCATTTCAAGATGTCCTTTTTGTCATTAAAGAAGAGAGAAATATTAAAATATCGTATCAAAATTCATGACTTTAATGAACTACCTTACAATTTTTTTTATGTGTGACCTAAAACATGGTAATTTTCATGTTAGAATTTTTTAAACAAATGTGCTTCAAAAGAAAAGTATTCACATTAATATTTTCATTTATTTATTATTTATTAACGTATTCCCTATTCCACATGACTTGACACTTACGGTAATAACACCCATCTCCTCCATTCGGCCTGGAGTGTCATGGAGATCTGCAAACTGGATAGCCACCTGGTGGTACATGGGAAGTAACTTCTCTTGGCGGGCTGCCAATCTTTTCTGGAGTTCAGCTTTCTCCTCTGGATTCAGCTGTGGACTGGTCAGTTTCTCCACTATTTGGATACAGGTTTTATCCAGACGCTGCATGGTCTTCTCCAGATCTTTCCGCCGGAACTTTATTTCCACTGTTCCCTCTGGTTCCAAGACTCCTCCCCTAAGTAGAACATTTCAATGAAAAATTAAAATCTCTATTTTCAGAAATAGCAAATCAATATATTTTCACTAAATACTGTTCCCAAATATTAGAAATTTTTTAATAATGGTCAATTTATTAAGAAAATTGTTTGCGGTTTTCTTCAAACTTTGAACATTATTAAAACTCTGGCATACATATTGAAAATAATGATTTCCCAATTACTGTATATCTGTTTCTTTTTGCGTGTCACAAAATTTGTGAAAATGAACAAAATGTGAAGCGTCAGTCAATTTATGCGATTTAAAAAGTTTCTCATAGAAAATAATAACGGATATAATTTCTGCGTATTCAATAATTTGCGATGTCAAAGAAATCGCGCAAAAAGCGAAAAAATTAGACCATCGCAAAAACTACTGGATATATGATACTTCCTCTTAGCATAGTATTTTTGAATTATCCAAACTCTCTTACCTGCTGAGTTCATCAGCGTACATTTCCATGTGGGTGGGGTTAATGGTGGGGTCTACAACAACCCAGGCCCCGCCCCTCAGCTCAGCATAGGGAGGAATGTAGATCATGATTGGTTGATTATACTCTGTGAGGGCATCCACTATGTAGGAACCAAACTTCAACACCTGGTCATGCATGTCTGAAAGGCAGGTACAATGATTCAAAATAATATTATTAATTATATATTGCATTATACCAGTAATGTGCATGTAGATCATGTCATTCATGGATGGCAAACATGCATTCTTAGTCTTAATTCAGTGTACTTTTATAAAATTTGATATGCAAGCAATGCAATATACATGTACTGTACATGTAATCATATCAAATATCATGTTAAAAAAATCAACAACAAACAGATTTCCATGCACACATACCCTTCATTCCTCCAGAGAAACCTCTCCAGTTAGCAAAGATCATCAGTGGGAGCTCTTCTCTGTTGAAGTCCTTAATAGCCTGTGCTGTCTTGTAGGCGGAGTCTGGGAACCACACCTGGCCTGCCTGTTGTATCACCTGCACAAAACATTTAATGATTTTCTTTTCTTTTTGTTGACTAAACACAGACCACACAACTATAGTCATTTGCTGATATTTTTTCACCCAAAATTGAAATAAATTGGAACTAAATGGATTCCAGAAAAATGCTGGTAACATAGCAATTAACGTTTTCTTTTGGATTCTTGAATATTTAGCATAAGATTGTAAGTATTTGGTTCTGGTTTACGGAACCTGGTCTCTTAATGAGTACATAAAAGTATAAGCACAGTTTTAGTAGGCTAACCTTGGTCTCTGAGTCCAGGTTAGCGGGGTCAGCTGGTATGGTCATTTCCACCGTCCTGGTCTCTACACAGATCACACCCACAGGAATTCCTCCCAACCTGACCAACAAACAACATGTTCCAGTACTCTAGTCCTATCTCATATTGATATTCATATTTTATCTTTTCAACTTTATTAAGAATTCATTAAGAATTTCAGCTAGTCATCATTCTATTTGGTACATAAAATGTTACAGCAAGTTAATGTGGTTTACTATAATAATAAAATTTCATAAACTTCCAAATCAAGGGAGACAAACCTTGCTCTGCCTGTGACCACAGTTTGAGCCCAAGGTTGTAGAATTTCATGGAAAGATTTATGGTCAAAGAAACCTTTCTGCCAGCAATTCTTGTCATCTACAATTACAAGTCCATAATACTCCAACACCAACATTCTAAATTCTTGAAATCTAGATATTTCTAAACTGTAATTCATCAAATTAGTATTACCCCTTTTATCGCTTTTAACTTGATTTTTGAAAACAAAAAGGTTGCTATACCTGGATTCTGCCTGCCATTCAACATCCACCTGGGGTCATAAGGGGCCTTGGTGGGGACAAATTCCACCTCTCTGTCTATAGAATCTCCTGTTTCCAGTATTGGTAATGGGGAACCTTTACACTGAACAAGAAAATCTAGTATATTAATTTCTTCCTCGCCATTTCTGCTGTATAAATTACATTTCCCTTTTGCATTAATAGCTACTGTTGTTTTATTAGCTTACTGCCAGGTGGCACATATTATCCTACCTTAGGCATATAGGACAGCCACTGTATGATCTTGTAGACCCCATCAAAGTCATCAGCTGTGACATCATGCGTGACTCCATTAGTGTACATGATTTGAATGCCTCCCAGTTGATTGTTACTGGTGTATACCTCCTTCCCTAGCACCTGAAATTAGAAGAAATACAATTTTTATTTAAGTACACAAAGTGTTTTAGCATTTTGTGTCATGATAACATTGTGGTTACTGTTGAAAAAAACCATGTATGATCTTAAATCTTCAGAGCATTAAATGGCTGAACTTTATATCCAGGCCTACAGTTCTGCAGCAAAAGAGTTGCGACAAATACATGTAAATGTAGTTATCAAACTTAATATTGAGAATAAATCATTAATTTTTCTTTTTCTTCTTTCTCAAAACCCAGAATCATCAAATATGTCATCATCATCATCATCATCAACAACAACAACGACAACAACAAACGACATCATTTTAATTAGTTAGTTAATAGGAGAACTGTAATCATCATCATGATGATCAGCAACAAAATTGTTTTCTACATCATTGTTATAACTATTATCAACAACAACGTCAACAACGACGACAACAACAACAATTACGACAACAACAACATTGTTATTAACATAATCACTATTAAAAATACTATCATTATCAAACGTCATAATCATCGTTGTAAGTTAATAGGACTGTAATCATCAATCATGATCATCATCATCATCAAAATTGTCATCTACATCATCATTGTTATAACTATCAAGATTATCATCATCATCATCATCATTAGTTTACCTTATTGAGAGCACCTGCCCCTGTAAGGATGATGTGGGAGTTTTCTACTTGTATAGTCCTCTGCCCAAGTCTGACCAGGTAAGCCCCTATACCTATAGCTCTACAGGTAACCTACAGAACAAACATTAATTGTATACAATATGTAAATAAATACAAAAAGCCATTTCATACTAATATATACATAAACATAACAAACTATAATACAGTTCAAACATTTAATATTTTCAAGTTCATTCAATGAATGTTAATGAATATAGGGGCCTCCTACTTCTGGATCAAGCATGCATGAACTTTGACCCAGGAAGTAATTATCTTACTGACCAGGTTGATGGTGACGATCTCGTTGTAGGCTATGGAGGATTCACCGGCGATCATTCCAGACCCTCTCAGATTCTCCACCCCAAGACCTTCCTCCCGACCTATAAACAGAGATACATTATGTTATACACCTATAAACAGCAAAAGGTACATGTAACAGCAAATTGCCTTTGTGTATAATAATCACAATATATACATTTCTTTATAAAGTTAACCATTAAATGTCTTATTGTCGATATCTCATGTAGAAAGCATCCATTAGAACTTACCAATTATGTCAATGATCTTGTATCGTGGCTCTCCTTCATCTTCAATTAATTCAGCGTGGACGGAATTCATGGCACTAACTTTCTTAAAGTCTACTGGGGTAAGGTAAAGATATTTGAAACCCTGCAATTATAATAAATAAGCAAAACTCATTCATAATTCAGAAGTAAATTCATGATGCATTTCAAATGTTTTTAAATTAAAGGACACTGTGTTTAAGAAATGCATTTTTATAACTAAACACAAAATTCAATACACTTCAAAAATATGTTACTAAATTTAAGGTAACATTAAACCAAGCTTATCTTGAGCCAATGATGCCCTCACCTTCTCTATGTCGCTGGGGTCGTTCCATGCAACATTAAACAGGTGTTTGATTTCCTCGGCAAGCCCGATCCGAGCCCCGCTATTGGCTGACACAAAGATACGAGGCAGTCCCTCTCTTCTAGCTTTCTCTGAGGCTTTCTGCAGCAAAAAAATAAATTTAAGACAATTTTTTTAACTTATTGTTTTCTACACAATTGTAGCCACATTTAATAGGCCAAGTACATACATGTTAACCTCCAGTGATGAAAAATAGGTAGATTTTGAACCGAAAAGCGGTAGCATTGCAGGCGGCCGTTTTCGCGTATATTTCAAAGCACAGATTTTTATGTAATACATTATGTAAAAAGGGTTTTCAATTAGTAATTAACAATATCAACTAAAATATAAAAGACTTTTGAAATTTAGTAATATCAACACATGCAATAAAAATGTTTGCATGCATTTACCATCATATTGATTACCGGTATTAATGCTATTTTGGGGGGAGGAAAAAATATTTGAGTGCAGAAACTTTAACAATTGCCTTTGTTCAGAAAAAAATAAGTTAAGTTGCCAAAATTTAACATATAAGAGAAGTAAGGACTAGTAGGAAATCGTATATTCTTTTTCAATATCAAAACGATGTTTACATGCTTATCACAAATCCTGCAGCTTTGCAAGTCAGGTTTACTGTTATGGTCAAGTTAAAAGATATATTCAGTCATCGTTAAAGCCACGTGTGGAATTGCAAAGCTTCCTTTTCCTTGGCGAGAATAATATCGACATGTAATGTAATCACGGGAAGTGTGGCTTCTTTCATCGTTCAATGTAAAACACATGCTTGAAAACTTGTCATTCACCCGCCTTAAAAAAGCGTTTGTGTGCCTCCGATTCAAAGTCACGCGCTAATTTCAAACCCGACGAGATTTTTTGACCACAATGGCTTCCAAAATGGCTATCTATCAAAACAAAGAACGTATTTTGAAGAAAAGCGGTAGATTTTTAAATAAAAGCGGTAGGCGGGAGAAAGAGCTAAAAAGCGGTAGACTTCCGCGTAAATCGATAGAGTTAACATGTATGCCAAGTATCAAATCTAACCATTATTTGAATTTCCAATTAATTTGTTTTATGACTTTCAATCTTATTGTCATTCATCTTTCAATTTCAAAATCAAATCATGAGTTTCTAAACACATGACTGTACGAGATAAAAGTCATTGATAGTCTCAGACCAAAATCATTAACCCCAAATCTTCAGACTCTATGACATTTTATCAATATTAATGACATTCTCAGACCTGTTAAAAATCTTGAGAAAATTTCTTATTCCTACAAAACTGAATCAGATAACATGATGAACTTCTGACCTTGAAGAGAAGATCCTCTGCTGGTCCAAATGACCCAATCTTGTAGGTGATGTCATTGGATATCACAATGATGTCACGACCTTCAGGACATTCTGGTGTCTTCAAGGTCATCTGCCAGGCTACCATTCCAATCTGAAATGGAGGCACACATAAAGCTTATAAAAATATGTCAAAGTTTCATCATTGAAAACACTGAAGTCAGTATCCATCCTTCTGAAAATTTTTCTCCTAACTACATTTGGTTAAAATGTTGATAGTACATGTACACTGTCTAGAATAAATTCTCAGTATGACCTGATTTTCCCATTACAGCATGTTATAGTTTAATTCACAATGTCCCCATTCTCTCCTTACAGCCTGTTATATGTTTTATTTTGTCTTCTATTACAGCCTGTTATTCATAAGAAGTTTACAGTCTGACCTCTTTCTCTCCTTACAGCCTGTTACATATTAATATATTAATACAGTTTGACCTCATTCTCCCCTTACAGCCTGTAATAACACTATAATAAAGTTTACAGTCTGACCTCAGTTTCTCCTTACAGCCTGTAATAACACAGTAATAAGTTTACAGTCTGACCTCATTCTCTCCTTACAGCCTGTAATAACAGAGTAATAAGTTTACAGTGCTACCTCATTCTCTCCTTACAGCCTTAACATATTAATATATTAATACAGTCTGATCTCATTTTCTCCTTACATCCTGTAATAACACAGTAATAAGTTTACAGTCTGACCTCAATCTCCCCTTTGGCTTACAGCCTGTAATAACATAGTAATAAGTTTACAGTCTGACCTCATTCTCCCCTGGCAGCCGGTTCTGTTTACACAGATTGTTGTCTTTGTCAAGCACCAGTTCTATACAGCTGAAGGCATCTGGAGGAATCTTATTCTCCTCTCTGTGGTCCTTCCAGAACTTCTGTAATGCCTACAAAACCAAAGCGAAAATAGGGCTTCTGTAAATCAATTTTAAAATAGAATTCTTATTTTTAAACTTTTAATTTCCTTCCCTGAAAATTTCTGCTTAAAATGTTTTTCCAACAAGTGCAACAGAGGTCCTGTTTAATGAATCGGTTTTTTAAAAATCAGCTATATCCAGAGATAAAGAGGGTAAAAAATGTAAAATAATAAATTTGTTAATTTTTCCAGTCCATTTCTTATAATTAGTTGTACACTTTCATAATTTTGTTTTGCTTGCATTCTGTACCTGAGTGAACATTCCTGGGAAATCATAGACATATGTGGTTCCACTTGACTGGGCCTGGAATCGCTTCAGCTGGAGGTGGTCCTTGGTGGGATAAGGCGTGCTGATCAGCAGACCGTGAAGGGCTCCCTGTTTCGTACCGTAAGCTTGGAACATCACCTGTTTTTATATAAGACATTATGGAGAATTTCTCAGTGTAGAATAAACACACAATATTTGACAATAGAAAATTTCAATCTATTATTTACATTGGATTCCGTAGGAATAAGACTTGTATCCATTTTAATTGACCCATGGATGTGAGACTTTTACCAAAAAAGAAAAGAGATTAGATTTATATCATTTCATTGAAACTTGTCTACAAGAAGTAACATGCTTGATAGTAGTTATGTACCAACAGTGCTAGTACACAAAAGTTTTGAAATATTTTCCCAAAAACTTAAAACAGAAAATGTTAGTTTCCCAGGCACACAACAATTTCCCAAACCTTCTTGATTAAAAAAAAAGTAAAAGCATTTATGATAAGGTGCAACACAGAAGCTCCATCTTTAAAAGGTTACCAACCTGTCCAGTGTTTTGATCTGTGACCTCTTTGTACATGCTCATGTCTAAGTAATACCCGCTCTCATTGGTCAGATACAGACGAATCGGAATGCTTGTATCACTTGAGGCAAACCTGAACAGAAAATTTTATAACGAGTTAAATGTAGAATGCAATTCATTAAGCAAACATTAGTAAATTCATAAGATAGGAATCATTTATTGAATTTAATGATGAGTTTAATAACGAGTTTAAAGAATCTTGTAGACTTACTTGATGGTAAACTTCAGCTCTGCATTGAGCACTCTCATTTTCATCAGACGACTGCCATACCTCATCACCATGGCTCTGACTGTTTCTTCCAGCTGTCAACAGTAACACAGTACAGTCTCAGAGAGAGAGAGAGAGAGAGAGAGACAGAGACAGAGAGAGAGAGAGATGGGGAGGGGTCAAGACAAAGAAAATGAAAGAAGAGACCAGCATATGTTTCATCATCATTTGGGTAGACATTCATGAGGCATGTAAGTCATATTTGTATAAACTTGCCCAGATTTGTATTATGCAATCTATTAATTTCAAAAGATTGGCAAAATATCTACATTTATATGGTCGGGAGTGAGACCTGCATGATATCACTGTACATACTGAGCATAGAGTACACCTGTTTTTTGTTACCTTGCCAGGTTCTGGAATGGTCAGTGTTGGTGCAAAATTCAGGAAAATGTAGTTACAATCTGTCTTCTTAGACTAAACAATAAGAAAGTATCTGAATTATTGGAACTTCTTTAATATCAATGGCATGTAGTACCTTACATTTAAATGTAAATGCATATTCATACACTATACCTACATGTAATATAAAACAGTTGATATGCAAAATTTTCCACTAAACCTCTACTCTGTTGTGGTTAACTAATAGAGCAGTGTACTGGTCATATAAATGAGCCCCACTTACCAGTGGATGTGAGAACGCCACTTCCAGGGAATCCAGGGCCTCCAGGAGAGTTCTCTCTGCCTCATTTTGTAAGTACTCAAACGACGCTTCCTAAACGGCACAAAACAGGAAAAAAAGTATAGATTTCACGTCAACAAGAAAGAACTATGTCTGACTCATCATTGGTTCAATGTTGAGAATGTTACCTTGGTGACCAGATTCGAGTGTCGGATGATGACCCGGACAAAGAATCTGTAATCCGTCACTTCCTGCTCAGCAGCTACCTGTTATTAAAAATAGAGGTTAAAGTTCATATTACTACATCAGGTCCACTTCTTTTGTTAGTTTTGTACTGGTACACATCCTGAAGCGTACTATTACATGAAACAAGAGGCCCATGGGCCACATCGCTCACCTGAGCAACAACAGGCATGATAAGATCAGCTTAATGGAGTCATAATACAAAATATCTGGACAATGTGGTATAATACATGTTGATCCTGTATAAATAAAAATCTATTTTCCCCCTGGATATTCGTATGTTTATAATCAAGTCCCTTTTCTAACAGGATGATTTTATAGTCATAGCACATGTTGAGCATTGCAGTTCTAAAAAAGATCCTAAACAATTGTATATATATATGATATAAACCTACATCAAACTCTGAACCCCTTGTGAGGCCCAAGAATCGTCCAGGGGCCAGAGTCTAAACAATTTTAAAGAATCAGCAATATGTCAAAATGCTTGCAAATAAGTAAACCATATGTGATAATATTACAGTTTTTGTGAATAATTAAAATGTTTTCCTTTGTACAATTGGATCCCCAATGTGGCCCCACCCTACTCCTCAAGATTTTGATTTAAACAAATTTGAATCTACACTATCTGAAGTTGCTTCCACTAAAGTTAACGCTTTTCTAAGCAAATGATTTTTTAGAAGAAGATTTTTAAAGATTTACTCTATATATTCCTATGTTAAAATTTGACCCCCCATTGTGGCCCTACCCTACCCCCAGGGGTCATGATTTTCACAACTTTGAATCTACACTACCTGAGGATGCTTCCACATAAGTTTCAGCTTTCCTGGCTGATTGGTTTCTGAGAAGAAGATTTTTAAAGATTTACTCTATATATTCCTATGTAAAAATTTGACCCCCCATTGTGGCCCTACCCTACCCCCAGGGGTCATGATTTTCACAACTTTGAATCTACACTACCTGAGGATGCTTCCACTAAGTTTCAGCTTTCCTGGCTGATTGGTTTCTGAGAAGAAGATTTTTAAAGATTTACTCTATATATTCCTAATATTTAGTATGTAAAAATTCGACCCCCCATTGTGGCCCTACCCTACCCCCAGGGTTCATGATTTTCACAACTTTGAATCTACACTACCTAAGGATGCTTCCACATAAGTTTCAGCTTTCCTGGCTGATTGGTTTCTGAGAAGATGATTTTTTAAAGATTTACTCTATATTATTCCTATGTAAAAATTCGACCCCCCATTGTGGCCCCACCCTACCCCGGGGGTCTTGATTTTCACAACTTTGAATCTACACTACCTGAGGATGCTTCCACACAAGTTTCAGCTTTCCTGGCTGACTGGTTTCTGAGAAGATGATTTTTTAAAATTTCAGGAAATTTTTCAATAATTTCTAATTATCTCCCCTTGTAAAAGGGCGTGGTCCTTAATTTTCACATCTTTGAATCCCCTTTGCCTAAGGATGCTTTGTGACAAGTTTGGTTAAAATTTGCACAGTGGTTCTTGAGAAGATGTTAAAAATGTGAAAAGTTTACGCACAGACGGACAGACAGACAGACGACAAAGTGTGATCAGAAAAGCTCACTTGAGCTTTCAGCTCAGGTGAGCTAAAAAGCATGTAACTTCTGTGCCAGGTACCCTTTGTGTATCATGCAAACTCATCTGTTGTAAATTTTGTGAGAACCCTTTTCACCCCTGTTACAGTGAATAGTGGAGTACAAGATGTCTTGGTGTTCATTTTTCATGTAGAGTGCATCTATCAGAACTCACCAGTTATGTCAATAATCTTATAAATCGTGGCTCTCCTTCATCTCCAATTAATTCAGCGAGGACAGAATCCATAGCACTAACTTTCTTAAAGTCTACTGGGGACAGGTAAAGATATTTAAAACCCTGCAAACAAAAGCAAAAATCAGCATTTCTTATCCATATAAATTTTTAAAAAATTCATATTACTTTTCAAGTTCAAAAGAGCAGAATATTATCATACATGTATTCATGATTACATTGTAAATGCAAAGCTAAGTACACTGCAAATGAATATCTGACCAAGATGCAGGTCCTTATAAATTAACATTCGTTATTATACCTCTGTGAATATTTTCTATGTAAAATTACAATGAATAAACATGCTATCCTATCTAACCTAGTAAGTTGCAAGAACTTGTGTTCGAACCCTTTGTATATTATATATACAATAAAATATGTTCAAACCAACCATGAAATAGTTTCCGTGCTATCTGCCCATGGTGAATAGTCATCGAAACTATTCACTGGCGGCATTCGATTTCCCTCTTTTTTAAACTCGGAACACCTCTGACGTAATCCAATCGCTGCATTAAATTCAAAGTCTGATAACTCTAATTTGTTTATCATCAAGAAATTCTGCATCGCCAACAAATTAAGTTTTTCTTCAGTATAATAAAATACCTATTTACTGACTATTCGGACGATAGCAAGTTTATTGTCCCCATCGACAGCAACTATTTCCCTAGGCTTCGCCTTGTGAAATAGTTGCTGTCTTGGGGGACAATAAACTTGCTATCGTCCTCATAGCCAGTAAATAGGTATATAATAGAGTCTGGGTTCCTCCATTTTGAAATTGATTCAGCTATTTACACAGTAGATTTAACAGGTCAACATATACATATATTAGATCTGTGATTACCGGTAACTTAAACCAATCTACACTGACGCCCTCACCTATTTTATGTCGCTGAAGTCATTCCATGTGACTTTAAGTTCAAACAGATCTTATATTTCCTCAGCAGGCCTCATCCAAACCCCTCCATAGGCCGACACAAATATACGATGCAGGCCCTCTCTCCGGGCTTTTTCTGACAGGTTCTACAGCTAAAAGTGAATAATTAAACTACAAGGTATATCCCCAACTTTAGCCAAAATCAATTACAGTTTACAATAACAAAATTTATTTAACAATTATTTTGTTTTTATTAACCTTGAACTTGATGTATGTTTACATTTTTCTATCTCCAAGCATGAAATTCTAAAGTCTTATGTAAGGTTAAAGTTGTAATAAGACCAAGAACATTTTACTATAATACATGTGCATGACTGGAATTTTATGACTAACACAATATCTGAACTTTTTGGAGTCCCCCTCCCCCTAAAAAAAACTCAAAACAGATGAATACTTTGTATGATGGAATACCTGACCATGAAGTAAGATCCTCTCTAGCTGCCGCTCCAGATGACCCGAACTAAATAGCGCTCTATGCCAAATAACCGTTAGACATCAAAACGATACTGAAGAAGGTACGTCCATCATTAGTACATGTATACCGTCGCACGCATAGAAAAGCCATTATAATCATGGTATCATTTATTATACTGGAGCGATGATTTCCCATGTGACGCGCGACGATTCTAGTTCTACTTTCAACTTCATCTTAATTCCGGTGCGTTCGTTTTAGTCATCTCATTCTTCAGTTTGGTGAATCAAGGAATCAAGAAAAATTCTATGCTATGAAGTGTTAAGGCAAGAGTTTAGATAGTACCATTTTAACAAGAGCTTGGACTTTGGGTAGTTGTGTCAAACAGCAATGGGACGGAGGCATGTCTATTTCATTGCTTGCCACTCAGCCATGGCTCTTTGAAATCAACAAGATTTGTCTGGCTTTTGAGCTCAGAAGACGCAATCGGTGCATATTTGCATGGCTTCATACCGCGTCATTTTTAACTTGTTTTGACGCTACGTCCTAATGAAAGTACAAGGTCTTGTTAAAATGGTTCTAACATTCATTTTAACCAATTAATTATTAATATATGATTTTGTTGTTGTAGAGTTTAAATAATGCACCGATGAGCCTGTGTGGGTTTTTTTTTGGGGGGGGGGGTAATCTGAGGTTTTATATTGTTTGACCACAGTCAATAGAACTGTCAATAGTAATCCCATTCAATGGCATAACCAAATCACACAACTCACAATCATTGTGAGTTTCACTTTAGCTAGGAGTTTTATGAAAGTTCATTGCAAATGCTCAGCTTGAAGCCAATGAAGGCATTTTAGATTATTGTTCAGAAACGTGGCGGCGGTTTTTAAATTAAATAACACACAGACAGAATGCTAATAGGAGCGGGGCAGTACTGGGCCTGTATGTACAGACAACCTTTACAGACACACTATATGGTGTGTTAAGTCTATATAAAGATATTTGTAAGATATTTATTTATAAATATCTCTGCAGATTGTCAAAGTTTTCACCATTTTCCCGTCGGCCCTGACGCTGAGTCTCTGTACGTGGAGACAGTGGACGAAGGACAGCGCTAACTCGAACACGTATTATTGAAATTACATGTATTTAAAAAGCTTTCCTTAGTGATTTATTCGGGGTATGATGGTAGCGACATTGCAGAAAATTACATAAATCGCGTTAGCCGGTTATGTAATTTTTTCTGCAATGATCGCTACCTTCATCGCGTTAGCGGGTTTTGTAATTTTTTCTGCAATGATCGCTACCTTTATAACCCGCATGAATCATCAAAGAAAGCATTTTATTGTTCATATTAACATCTTTCTTTTAGCTAATTAATAAATTGGTTATGAAAAGTAAGTGAAATTAACTAAATTACTGTTAATGTACATGTATAAGTAATTTAGCTAAAAGATACAGCCAAATTGTCTCCTATGAGACTATGAGTCTGACACCATCATGATTATTTCGTGCATCCGTGATTTTTCTTAGGTCGTGGTAGGTTCGACCAATCGATAAACAGGGCGTGTCGATTTCAGTCCTGTCAGTTTCTTGTCAGTGTCAGCCGCTGTAGATTTCAACCAATCGATAAAAGGGGCGTGTAGATTTCAGTCTGGCTGTTTCTATAAAGCTATGAATTAACTATAAGTTCCGTAAGAAATAAAGGGAATACTACTTGGTAGATGTAAATATTTCATTGTAAAGGCTTACTCTAACATGTAACTTATTGAGATTACATGTATTTTATTCTTCATGTTTTAACATATTAAGTTAATTATCTTAACACTGCATACTTTTAAAGCAAAGCAAATTTCAATTTAGGTTCAGTATGAGAAGGAGGAAAATTTTAGTAATATATGCAAGGGTACATGTAATATGCGATGTCTGATAAGCAATGTTTTGAGACTAGAGGTAAGGAAAGGAGAAAAGGTAGTAATGTGGAGCTCATGTAGTTTACTGTAATGTACAAAAAATTTAAAATTAAAAAAAAAGATAGCTGTCTCGAGCTCTGTGTTGTTGAGATGACCCCCGGGCCCTGGACCCCCTAGACGAGTTCGTTATATTCGAGTTGTGCTTCTAATTGATAATTTACAAGGTGCTTTATTATGCAAATGGTATTATATTTTTATAAAAATGCATATATATAACGTCAGCGCTGCCTTTGCATAGATTGTTTACGTTATATTTCAATGTCAGTTGAAAAGTTATTCTGTATATTGAGTATAGGTAATGCAATCAGCAAACATTATGCTTAAGTAATATGACATAAGACGTGATCTTTTAAATATCCGGTTCATTAAAAAGTGGGCGGGGGGGGGGTGTAGTGCACGGGCCTGTACACAAGCACTGACGATTTCCAGACAAACGATATTCCGTTAGATCATTATTTAGTTTTTCTCGTAACCCAATTTCATGCAATTTCGTATAAAGCTTTGCATGACACATCAAAAGACACACAGTGTGCACATATGTAGAGACCCACTGCAAACGTACAATTGTAGGTCACGGGATTTAGACATTCACAATACATGACGGAACATATCTTTTATCAGTGATATCGGGGTAATTTACGATTTTTTTTAATTTCAACTTGAAATACTTTAATAAAAGTCATCACTCTCTGATACTATAAATCCTCTGACAGTATATATCCTATAAATCCTGTTTCAGAGAGTGTGAATTTATATATATATATATATATATATATATATATATATATATATATATATATATATATATATATAATATATATATATATATAAGGTTAGTATTACGTTATATTCTGGAGTTTACAAATATAGAACTCTATGATTGTGTCTTTGAAAACTATTTAATTCATTAAAAAAAGTCAAAGAACCTGGGGGAACGGAACCCGGGGAGGAAGTGGGGGAGGGGGGCAATCCTGTGATGTGTACCTGTGTAAAATCTCTTTAATAATTATCTGATATGTATCGGGTTTTTCCAAGGCTAAAAATAAAACACATAAATCCCCACTAATGGACTCTTAACAGGGCAAAACAAAAGTAAGTAAAAATTTGTTAAACAAAACACTTATATTAAAATTGTATTAAGACACGATTAGAACAGACATGAAGAATTGTACAATTAAAACTTTTCAGTAAGATGGCTGTTCAGAGTATATCCGAGTCAGTGTATGTGGGGATGTGTCTCAAGATAGGGACCCCACAACAGGTGGCCTCCAGGAGAGATATAGTGGATATTACAGAGATGTTGACAAACAACACAAAGTCAAATAGACAGTTCACAATGATGCTGAGTGGGAGTGTTAGAGAAGGGTTCAGATTGAGTGGATCTGACAGAGACTACATGCATGGGACAAATAACCACCGAGTGATTTGGGACTTCTCTCAGGTACAGTTTTACAACACACAAGAACACGCATTGATTCTCTGTGATAGCTTTGAGAGTCCACCGGGATTCACTTTACTATGGTTACCATTAGAAATAACGAGCAGTAGAGTGATGTCAGCGTGTGTAAGGATGAATGGAATGCTCTATATATCAAGTTCAAAGTACCGAGAGGTCATGTGTTCTCTGTTTTTCTCTGGTTCTACACCACACGGGCCATGTAGTAGTGGGATATATCATGTATATGGTGGTGAAATAGAATACGATTTTGCCCATTGCTTTGTCAGTGATTTCTGGCCTCCGTCTGCCTCCTCGTGGATAGATAGATGCCACTCATGGCCCCCACCTCATGTTGTAAACGACATTATTAGAAATGGGTGTCACTTTGTAGCGATAGGACACAAACTAGGAAATCATACAGACAACGAATGGAGAATTTCTTTTTCTCAGGCGGAATACAAACTTGTGTATTCAATGAATCACACACAATTCTTAACGTATGGATTACTGAAATTGTTCTTAAAGGAAATAATTAACAAAGGATTGAGAGATGAAAATACACTACTGTGCTCGTATCACATGAAAACGGCTGTTTTCTGGGCGATTCAACAAAATGCTTTACTTCAATGGGGTCCAAAAAATCTCTTGAGCGGTTTCTGGGTCTGCTTCAAACTTCTCCTTAAATGGGTGTACGAGGGAGTGTGTCCTAACTTTTTTATTCCAGAAAATAACATGTTTTTAAGCAATATTTATGGTGAAGCACAACAGACATTATTCACGCGACTGTATAGATTGTATGAGAATGGTATCCCATTGCTGCTACACAGTCCCTCCATCAGGTCCTACATCATTAATATTCTGTGTAATCCCAGACTCACAATTTGTACTGATGAACACACTCTGATCTCTGAGGTTGAATTCGATACAGATTGTTTTAAGGAGATAAGTGATAATGATGCAATAGCCACACCTGACCTACGGATGTGTAAAAAATATTTACATATGGTAGAACAGTTAATAGGTTTACCTCTGACACAGATCCGTATTGTCATGTTACAGAAACTTACAGCCACCATCCTACAGCGCACCGCATTTATATTATATAGCATGTACACTAAAACAGGTTCTAACAAACAGTTGTATATTGTAGACAAACTATCCTCCCATTTGCTGAAAATAGCAGCCAAGTTTGGGTTTTTGTCCGACATGTTGTACATTGCAATGTATTATTACAAGACATTCAGATACAGGGAAGCTTTATTTGGTATAGATATCACAAAGGTCAAGTTAGCACAGCCATATTTGATGTATAATAGTCATGTAGACAGAGAGAGGTATACTGAGGCTGTAGGGGGACAGTCCTTGTCTACAAAGATGAAACAGGCTGTAGCACAGAATATCGCACTTGACAATAAAATCTTTAATATCGATGAATTAATTCCAGAACAACAGTCTAGTAAACAAAACAATGAGCCTTGCTTGTTTATTCCACCCCTCGTACTGTTGTACATGATAGAGTTTTTGTGCTCTAGACATATCGACACAATGAGAGCACAGAGAGCTTTAGATGATCTACAGGTCCTAGTCCACCATGATCAGGGGCAGTTAATAGATGTAAACATCAGAGACATATCCTGGGAAATCCTGGGGATCTGTCAACAAATCACAGGGAACCTCCAGGCTGCCCTGTACTCATACCAACAGTCACTCAGACAATATCCATTCCATAAAATACAAGCTGCTACCTTACATAGAATTCAGGATCTACATTTATGAACTTACTGACAAGCACGTATATATAAAAATACCCTTGTATGTCAAGGTGTTTAACATTGACAAATTTGTGAAATGGAGGTTTTGATCTTGTCGTCTTCGTGTGTGTGGTGGGGATGAGTGTGAGGGGGTATATTTTGGTACAATAACTATAATTAGTATTTATCATGTAGATACATGTATTTTTCTCTTATTTTTGTTAATATTGATAACCTGTCCCTGAACATGCAGATAAATGTGTTTTTCACCTGTCATTCTAGTAATCGATTTTGTTGAAATTCATGAACGTGATACATTTTTTTTTATACCTAAACCTCTTTTGTTTAAAACAAAATAATTTGTAAATTTTCAATTATGTTTTGATTATTTAAAAAATAAACAGATGATACAATATGAAGTGTCTCAATTATGAATAGAGAAATAAAGTTTTCTGCTAAATGTATCATTTTACACACAATCCTGTGTCTGTCAATCTTGAAGGACTTTTCTCATCTTGTTCTTGACCACTCTCATTTATCCAACATAATCAAGATGATACGCTGTGTGCCTACTAAATGACGCACAATCAAATGCAGTTTATACATGTTGAATTTCCTTGAATTAACTCCACCATAAACAATCATTTCCACTATTGATAGCGTAATACCTGAATACATGTCTTGGGTATTCAGCAATTAATTTAAAACAAAAACTATATGTCATGGTTTTCATAAAGTTTATATTAATGTAAATGTATATGCAAAGTAAATCAAATAATAGAACAAAAGCAGTATATATAAACATGTAAATAAAATCACCATTTTCAAAATACACCATCATTGTGATAAAAAACATAAATTAGTTCTGTACACAAATTCAATAAGTTAATTTCTAATTTAATTTACAGCTATCTGTAACATTTAAACAATAAAATGCTTTCTTTGGTGATTCATTCGGGATATGAAGGTAGCGACATTGCAGAAAAAATACATAACCCGTGTTAGCGGGTTATGTAAATTTTTTCTGCAATGATCGCTACCTTCATAACCCGCATGAATCATCAAAGAAAGCATTTTATTGTTCATATTAACATCTGTCTTTTAACTAATTAATAAATTGATTATGAAAAGTTAGTAAAATTCACTAAATTACTGTTAATGTACATAAGTAAGTTAGCTAAAAGAAACAGCCAAATCATCTCATGTGAGACTTTGAGTCTGACATCATCATGATTATTTCGTGCAGTCCGTGATTTTTCTTAGGTCGCTGAAGGTTTCGACCAATCGATAAACAGGGCATGTCAATTTCAGTCCTGTCAGTTTCTTGTCAGTTTCAGCTGCTGTAGATTTCGACCAATCGATAAATTGGGCGTGTAGATTTCAATCTGGCTGTTTCTATAGAGCTATGAATTAACTATAAGTTTCCGTAAGAAATAGAGGAAATAATACTTGGTAGATGTAAATATTAATTAATAAATACATGTGCATGAACTATGAACTTGAGCACTTATTAGATAAATACATGTGTATTTAGGTAGATGTTTATATACCCTGTATGACATTATATAGATATTGAAACATTTATCAATAAATATCCTTAAATGCCCTCAGAAAATGTCCCTATATGTAAGTCCTTTATAAAATTACTTTATTGTATTAATAAATAATAATCAATGAGTTTGATAACTTATCTACAATTTTGACTCATGAGATGGTCCGCATTGATGGATTTCATTTCCATGGAAACTGTCTTAGACAAGAATATACAATGTTAATAATGGATTCAATAATATAATGATTCAAATTTAATTGTTCATGGATATGTCAAGAGTTATGGTTCTTGATGACTATGGTCTGACTTAGCATCACGTGTCCATGTTGGCTAGGATTCGTGTGACCTCTGACCTTTGACTGGGGGTCATGTGTTGTGTAATGTGGATGATGGAGTCCATAGCAACCTCAGGATTGTCTTGTATCAAGCTGTCAACAGAAAGATTTTTACTTATTAATAAATTACTTTCTATTCAATTAAACTGTTTTCACTTTTTTCTTCAAAAGATTCAGACACTGAATGATATATTTTCTATTTCATAGCAAAAAAGAGGGTTTTAAAAATACATCTCATAACATGATGACAAAGCAAACATTTTGAGAAACACTGTACACAATTTAAATCTTTCAAACTTTATAAGGCCATTAATTACAGATCTATAACAAATGTAAAACATGAAATTTCAAGTAATATCTAGAAATTGTAAATTACACATTTTTTAATGGGAAGACAACTTGAATATAAATAAAATATAGGAGAACATATGCCTGACCTTCTGACTTGTTGTAGGACGTGCTCTCTCTGTAGACACCGGATGTTGTCCGACACGGCATTGTCCGTACTGTCCTCTCGGATCTGTTCCGTCAACCATTTAACCATGGCTTTATCATCCTCCCACATGTAAGCCTAAAGTACAAAATGGCAAGTGATGGTTTGGCAAAAACATCAACAAAAAACTCAAAGAAAGCATTACATTTTTAAAATGTAAAGTGAAATCTGACAAGTTGAAAATGTGTATCTCAATGATTAATATAAATACAAGTCAATCGTAGATGCATCTAGTTTATTTTTTCAATTTTAAAGCAAATGATCATAAAAATTATTTATAGATAAAAAAAATTAAAATGAAAACCAACAGCTGTCTTTCAACTTCAATTTGAAACACAACAATTATAAAATATCACCTATTTAAGGAGCTTCTTTCAAGTTCGTAGATTAAAATTTTAATTAAATGTTGAACACATTTGGCAAAAATTATATTAACTAATAGAAAAACATGTGTGTAGTGATGTGAAGAATTATCTTACATTAACAGTGCCCCTATCCTCCACAAACCAGCGGTGTAACATGGAGTTGAGCTCCCCCTCCTCCACATTGTGGGTGACCGGCTTCATTTTCCTCTTCAGCTGCTTCTCCAGAAGTCTTCGCTTCAGATGCCAGTAAAAAAACTCTCGGCTACTTTGCCATTTCAAGATGTCCTTTTTGTCATTAAAGAAGAGAGAAATATTAAAATATCATACCAAAATTCATGACTTTAATGAACTACCGTAACAATTTTTTTTATGTGTGACCTTAAACATGGAAATTTTCATGTTAGAATTTTTTTAAACAAAATGTGCTTCAAAAGAAAAGTATTCACATTAACATTTATCAATCTGAATGTATTCTTCATTACTCATGACTTGACACTTACAGTAATAACACCCATCTCCTCCATTCGGCCTGGAGTGTCATGGAGATCTGCAAACTGGATAGCCACCTGGTGGTACATGGGAAGTAACTTCTCTTGGCGGGCTGCCAATCTTTTCTGGAGTTCAGCTTTCTCATCTGGATTCAACTGTGGACTGGTCAGTTTCTCCACTATCTGGATACAGGTCTTATCCAGACGCTGCATGGTCTTCTCCAGATCTTTCCGCCGGAACTTTATTTCCACTGTACCTTCTGGTTCCAAGACTCCTCCCCTAAGTAAAACATTTCAATGAAAAATAAAAATCTCTATTTTGAGAAATAGCAAATCAATATATTTTCACTCAAAACTGTTCCCAAATATTAGAAATTAATTTAATAATGGTCAATTTATTAAGACAATTTTTTTGCAGTTTTCTTCAAAGTTTGAACACTATTTGAAACTCTGGCATACATATTCAAAATAATGATTTCCCAATTATCCCTTTCTTTTTGCCTGTCACAAAATTTGAGAAAATGGACAAAATGTGAAGCGTCAGTCAATTTATGCGATTTAAAAAGTTTCTTATAGAAATAATATAGGATATAATTTCTGTGTAATACATGTTCTATTCAATAATTTGCAATGTCAAAGAAATCGATCAAGAAGCCAAAAATTAGATCATCAAGAAAATTACTGGATATACTATACTTCCTCTTAGCATAGTATTTTTGAATTATCTAAACTCTATTACCTGCTGAGTTCATCGGCGTACATTTCCATGTGGGTGGGGTTAATGGTGGGGTCTACAACTACCCAGGCCCCGCCCCTCAGCTCGGCGTAGGGAGGAATGTAGATCATGATTGGTTGATTATACTCCGTGAGGGCGTCCACTAAGTAGGAACCAAACTTCAACACCTGGTCATGCATGTCTGAAAAGCAGGTACAAATGATTTAAAATATTACATGTATTATTAATTATATATTGCATTATACCAGTAATGTGCATGTAGATCATGTCATTCATGGATGGCAAACATGCATTCTTAGTCTTAATTCTGTGTACTTTTATAAAATTTGATATGCAAGCAATGCAATATACATGTAATCATATCAAATATCATGTTAAAAAAATCAAAAATAAACAGATTTCCATGCACACATACCCTTCATTCCTCCAGAGAAACCTCTCCAGTTAGCAAAGATCATCAGTGGGAGCTCTTCTCTGTTGAAGTCCTTAATAGCCTGTGCTGTCTTGTAGGCGGAGTCTGGGAACCACACCTGGCCTGCCTGTTGTATCACCTGCACAAAACATTCAATGATTTTCCTTTTTTTTTGTTGACTAAACACAGACCACACAACTATAGTCATTTGCTGATATTTTTTCACCCAAAATTGAAATAAATTGGAACTAAATGGATTCCAGAAAAATGCTGGTAACATAGCAATTAACGTTTTCTTTTGGATTCTTGAATATTTAGCATAAGATTGTAAGTATTTGGTTCTGGTTTACGGAACCTGGTCTCTTAATGAGTACACTAAAGTATAAGCACAGTTTTAGTAGGCTAACCTTGGTCTCTGAGTCCAGGTTAGCGGGGTCAGCTGGTATGGTCATTTCCACCGTCCTGGTCTCTACACAGATCACACCCACAGGAATTCCTCCCAACCTGACCAACAAACAACACGTTCCAGTACTCTAGTCCTATCTCATATTGATATTCATATTTTATCTTTTCAACTTTATTAAGAATTCATTAAGAATTTCAGCTAGTCATCATTCTATTTGGTACATAAAATGTTACAGCAAATTAATGTGGTTTACTATAGTAATGAAATTACATAAACTTCCAAATCAAGGGAGACAAACCTTGCTCTGCCTGTGACCACAGTTTGAGCCCAAGGTTGTAGAATTTCATGGAAAGATTTATGGTCAAAGAAACCTTTCTGCCAGCAATTCTCGTCATCTACAATTACAAGTCCATAATATTCCAACACCAACATTCTAAATTCTTGAAATCTAGATATTTCTAAACCATAATTCATCAAATTAGTGTTACCCTTTTTATCGCTTTTAACTTGATTTTTGAAAACCAAAAGGTTGCTATACCTGGATTCTGCCTGCCATTCAACATCCACCTGGGGTCATAAGGGGCCTTGGTGGGGACAAATTCCACCTCTCTGTCTATAGGATCTCCTGTTTCCAGTATTGGTAATGGGGAACCTTTACACTGAACAAGAAAATCTAGTTTCTTCCCCCGCCATTTATTGCTGTATAAATTACATTTCCCTTTTGCATTAATAGCTACAGTGACTGTTGTTTTATTAGTTTACTGCCAGGTGGCACATATTATCCTACCTTAGGCATATAGGACAGCCACTGTATGATCTTGTAGACCCCATCAAAGTCATCAGCTGTGACATCATGCGTGACTTCATTAGTGTACATGATTTGAATGCCTCCCAGTTGATTGTTACTGGTGTATACCTCCTTCCCTAGCACCTGAAATTAGAAGAAATACAATTTTTATTTAAGTACACAAAGTGTTTTTCAAAACAGCATTTTGTGTCATGATAACATTGTGGTTACTGTTATAAAGAACCATGTATGATCTTAAATCTTCAGAGCATTAAATGGCTGAACTTTATATCCAGGCCAACAGTTCTACAGCAAAAGAGTGGCGACAAATAGATGTAAATGTAGTTATCAAACTTAATATTGAGAATAAAACATTAATTTTTCTTTTTCTTCTTTCTCAAAACTCAGAATCATCAAATATGTCATCATCATCATCATCATTATCATCATCAACAACAACAACGACATCATTTTAATTAGTTAGTTAATGGAGAACTGTAATCATCATCATGATGATCAGCAACAAAATTGTTTTCTACATCATTGTTATAACTATCATCATCAACAACGTCAACAACGACAACAACACCAATTACAACGATGACAACAACATTGTTATTAACATAATCACTATTAAAAATACTATCATTATCAAACGTCATAATCATTGTTGTAAGTTAATAGGAGAACTGTAATCATCAATCATGATCATCATCATCATCAAAATTTTCATCTACATCATCATTGTTATAATTTTCATCATCATCATTGTTATAACTATCAAGATTATCATCATCAACATCATCATAAGTTTACCTTATTGAGAGCACCTGCCCCTGTGAGGATGATGTGGGAGTTTTCTACCTGTATAGTCCTCTGCCCCAGTCTGACCAGGTAAGCCCCTATAGCTCTACAGGTAACCTACAAAACAGGCATTAACTGTATACAATATGTAAATAAATACAAAAAGCCATTTCATACTAATGTATACATAAACATAACAAACTATAATACAGTTCAAACATTTATTTTCAAGTTTATTCAATGAATGTTTAATGAATATAGGGCCCTCCTACTTCTGGATCAAGCATGCATGAACTTTGACCCAGGAAGTAATTATCTTACTGACCAGGTTGATGGTGACGATCTCGTTGTAGGCTATGGAGGATTCACCGGCGATCATTCCAGACCCTCTCAGATTCTCCACCCCAAGACCTTCCTCCCGACCTATAAACAGAGATACATTATGTTATACACCTATAAACAGCAAAAGGTACATGTAACACCAAATTGCCTTTGTGTATAATAATCACTAATGCATACAAAATATACATTTATTTATAAACCATTAAATGTCTTATTGTCGATATCTCATGGAGAAAGCATCCATTAGAACTTACCAATTATGTCAATGATCTTGTATCGTGGCTCTCCTTCATCTTCAATTAATTCAGCATGGATGGAATTCATGGCACTAACTTTCTTAAAGTCTACTGGGGTAAGGTAAAGATATTTGAAACCCTGCAAAAATAAATAAGCAAAACTCATTCATAATTCAGAAATAAATTCATGATGCATTTCAAATGTTTTAAAGGACACTGTGTTTAAGAAATGCATTTTTATAACTAAACACAAAATTCAAAACACTTCAAAAATATGTTACTAAATTTAAGGTAACATTAAACCAAGCTTGAGCCAATGATGCCCTCACTTTCTCTAAGTCGCTGGGGTCGTTCAATGCAACATTAAACAGGTGTTTGATTTCCTCGGCAAGCCCGATCCGAGCCCCGCTATAGGCTGACACAAAGATACGAGGCAGTCCCTCTCTTCTGGCTTTCTCTGAGGCTTTCTGCAGCAAAAAAATAAATTTAAGACAATTTTTTTAACTTATTGTTTTCTACACAATTGTAGCCACATTTGATAGGCCAAGTATCAAATCTAACCATTATTTGAATTTCCAATTAATTTGTTTTATGACTTTCAATCTTATTGTCATTCATCTTTCAATTACAAAATCAAATCATCAGTTTCTAAACACATGACTGTATGAGATAAAAGTCATTGATAGTCTCAGACCAAAATCATTTAACCCAAATCTTCAGACTCTATGACATTTTATCAATATCATTGACATTATCAGACCTGTTCAAAGTCTTGAGAAAATGTCTTATTCCTACAAAACTGAATCAGATACCATGATGAACTTCTGACCTTGAAGAGAAGATCCTCTGCTGGTCCAAATGACCCAATCTTGTAGGTGATGTCATTGGATATCACAATGATGTCACGACCTTCAGGACATTCTGGTGTCTTTAAGGTCATCTGCCAGGCTACCATTTCAACCTGAAATGGAGGCACACATAAAGAAGGTGTTGCAGTTCCTATGCTAATTTTCCCTATAGGAGTTGCAGATAAAATAGAATCAAAGTACTGAAGTACTGACGGGAGTTGATTTTATCCATTATTATTTATTTTAGAATCAACGATATGTTATTTAGCATGACAAGTAATTTCTAATCTCTATTTAAATTACGCACATTTTATTAATTTGAATTCTCAGACTTTTTCGACAAGAATTTCGAGAAAACCCCATATGAATCATGTTGTGTAATATTTAAAGATATAATTAATTCCATCAAACTATGTATCAGTAATCGAAATATTTCTAAAAATTGTACACATGTCTGGATTCAAGCAATATTGAACTCTAATATCGTTCAACCAGACGCTCGGCTGTCTCCATTATTCTCCGACTACCGAAAGAGACTCTCTGCTTGTCGGAGATTTACGGAGACAGCCGAGCGTCTGGTTGAATGCTCTGGCGTAGGAAAACATACCATTACAAAAAAATATCTAAATTGTTCGTACTATTTAAAATCTGGCTATTTTCAAGGTATTTATAAATACATTTTCTTGAAAAACAATGGTTCAGCATACATTACACCGCATTTATCTATTATTTCAAGAATTAACTCTTGTCAGCGGTGATGATTTGTGCTTAGGTCCAAACACTGTTTCACTTTCGGTTTGCCAGAGTAACTGCATAGGAGAGTTGATTAAAATCAACTCCCAAAAATCAAAGTTACAGAATTCGACTTAAATCTTTTTTTCACGCAACGTTGTACATAAAGCAGTGTAGAATTTTATTTGGAAAGTTTGTAGTAACTTATTTATGACCATGACATAAATTTGAAAATGTTTACACAGACAAATGTGGCAGAATTCACGCTATATAAAAAGGGAATCCTCATCATTGTGAAAAACTGCCTCCTTGAAACAAAATTAATTTAATCTTAACGTTTAGAGTAAGACAACTTCTTGAAAACTGCCATTTCCGATTTTTGTTTCAATGAGGCATATTTTTAATAAATCTGACTTTTGGAAAAAATCATTAATACCTTTGAAATCTTAAAACGATGTATTAAATTTTCCATCCTTATATCATGTCTAGATTAGTCGAGTGGTTACGCAGTTAGAATAGACTTGAACCATGTCTTATATTTTTGACTGGGTTCGAATCCCGAAAAACTTGGAATTTTTTTTTAATTTCATTTCTTTTAATCGCATGCAAAGGTAATGTATAGAGATGATTTAAGAATGTCAGAATAAAGTTATTTAAACTCTTGTTAATGTAATATTTTGCATGCCTGCTTAATTTTTTTCAACATTACTGTGTGAAGTCCCCTTTATAAACTTGAAAATCATTTTCTTCTGAACAAAAGATTTTAAAACAATGTACTCAAGTATGTATCAATGTAGAAAATTGATTTTTCACCCTTTTTATGAAATAAACAGGTATGCTGATTTCAAAGATACATGTACAGGTTGTTAAAAGCAATCAAAATTATTTTAAAAAGTTTGAATCGGTGATGAAGCTATAGGTTACTGAAAATATGTACGGATAAATTTGTTCTACCTTTTTATCTAGACTTTTAGCGTTTATTTAGATACTATAGAAACATAGGATGATTATAATTACAACTCTGACGGTTTTGAAGAGCCAGAATCAGATTTATTCATGTATCTTAAGAATTATATTTTGAACACGCTGGACAGTAGAAATCAAATTCTTACTGTACGAGGGTTGTTCGGAAATTATTGAGACACCTAAAAATTTTACCTTTCTAAGTGACGAATTTGGGTGAAAATTGACATAAACATTGAAGAAACCCAACAAATAATTATACAAAGTATATATATATATGGTGGCTGCCGTGTTCGATAGAAATGCGCGTAAAAAAATGTTTGTTTATTTTGCCTCCGTACGGAACATACCCGCTATGTAAATATAGTACTCTATGTAATGTGTCTATATTTAGATATGGGTCTCAAACGATACTGATATTTAAAGGTCCTTTCCACGTTAGGGAATAGTCCCGCTGTTTTGCAACACCTTCTTTGTCAAAGTTGAAAACTCTGAAGTCAGTATTCATCATTCTCAAAATTTGTCTCCTAACTACATTTTCTTAAAATGTTGATAGTACATAGACACTGTCTAGAATAAATTCTCAGTATGACCTGATTTTTCCATTACAGCATGTTATAGTTTAATTCATGAAATAATAATAAAATAAATAATAAAAAGAGTTTACAGCATGTCCCCATTCTTCATTCCAAGCCTGTTAATATATGTTTTATTTTGTCTTCTATTACAACCTGTTATTCATAATAATTTTACAGTTTGACCTCATTCTCTCCTTACAGCCTGTAATAACACAGTAATAAGTTTACAGTCTGACCTCATTTTCTCCAGGCAGTCTGTTCTGTTTACAAAGGTTATTGTCTTTGTCAAGCACCAGTTCTATACAGCTGAAGGCGTCCGGGGGAATCTTATTCTCCTCTCTGTGGTCCTTCCAGAACTTATGTAATGCCTACAAAACCAAGCAAATAGGGATTCTGTAAATCATTTTTAAAAAAGAATTTTTTATTTTCATTAAACTTTTAATTTCCTTCCCTGAAAATTTCTGCTTAAAATGTTTTCCAACAAGTGCAACAGAGGTCCAGACAGCTTACACTAAAGCTTTTAAGACAGTCATACAAATATAAATTTTGTTTAATGAATCAGTTTTTAAAAAATCAGCTACATGTATGTCCAAAGATAAAGAGGGAAAAAAGTGAAAATTTGTTAAGTTTTCCAGTCCATTTCCGATAATTAGTTTTACATTTTCTTAATTTTGTTTTGCTTGCATTCTGTACCTGAGTGAACATTCCTGGGAAATCATATATAGACATATGTGGTTCCACTTGACTGGGCCTGGAAGCACTTCGGCTGGAGGTGGTCCTTGGTGGGATAGGGAGTGCTGATCAGCAGACCGTGAAGGGCTCCCTGCTTTGTACCATAAACTTGGAACATCACCTGTTTTATATAAGGCACAATAGAGAATTTGTCATGGTAGAATATACACACAATATTTGCCAATAGAAAATTCCAATCTATTATTTACATTGGATTCCGTAGGAATCAGACTTGTATCCATTTTAATTGACCCATGAACGTGAGACTTTTACCAAAAAAGAAAAGAGATTAGATTCATATCATTTCATTGAAACCTAACTAAAAAGAGTAACATGCTTAAAGGAAGTTATGTAGTAAAAATAGTAAAAGGCAGCATTTATAATCAAAGTACTGAAGTACTGAAAGCCGGGCTCTTTTTCTTTTCTTTTCTTTATGCATATTGTTTAGAAAAGAATCTCTCTCTCTCTCTCTCTCTCTCTCTCTCTCTCTCTCTCTCTCTCTCTTAATGTCGGCAAAACGTCAGAGAACCAGAGACATAAATAACATTATTTATGTCTCTGAGAGATCAACAACTTAATTATGCAAGTGGCTATTACAAAAAATGACTGTACGTGTGATAGAAAAAAAAATCAACAGAGCATTGAATTTTGAAACAAGCATTATAAAATCAATCCCCAATTTCTTCGATGTTCAGCCGAATACCAATGCTATGTAAAGTAGTACATGGAAATTCATGCGCTATGTATATGTCCAAAATGCATAGTCTTATTTTTAAGGATCCTCGACACCCCGTGACTTCTACTTTTTATGACAGTACGTCACAACATGGCGATTTTAGCGCATTGTGAAATAGTTTATATCGCCAAAATCTTTTGTCTATCTTTGTGGCACGATGGGTGTTGCTTCGGTCTACCAACCCGCAGGTCCCGAGTTCGAATACAGTAGGGACTTTTATTTTTATGAACAGCGGTAAAATTTAAAAAGTTGACTTTTTTCCCCAAAATTGAAATTTGTTTTGGTCATTTTCAAGTCGAACACATGCTGAAAGTCTATATCTTTAAGTAATTTTGAAGAATGGACTTGTATGCAGAACTTTCCCCGGGTGTGTGGAGGACCCTTAAAACATGTAACTAATAGAAAAAAAAAAAGAAAAAAAAACTCCCACGCTAAATTTATTCGCAAAAAAACCCCAGTACATTTATCAAAATGAGACTCTCTATTTAACCATTTGGTATAGCGGAAGGTTTTACTTTGACGCTGTTCGGTTTTTTGTTTACTTTTGAAGTTGTGCTATTTATAGAAACATTGGTGAATTGCCTGCCTACAGCCAGGACTGCTTTCAGCAGAGCCCGGCTAATAAGGTGCAACACAGAAGCTCCATCTGTAAAAGGTTACCAACCTGTCCAGTGTTTTAATCTGTGATGCTTATGTCCAAGTAATACCCACTCTCATTGGTCAGATACAGACGAATCAGATGCTTGTATCACTTGAGGCAAACCTGAACACTCGTCAGAAAATTTTATTACAAGTTTAATGTAGAATACAATTCATTAGGTGAACATTAGTAAATTCATGAGATAGGAATGATTTATTGAATTTAATGATGTGTTTAATAAATTAAATGAGTTTAAAGAATCTTGTAGACTTACTTGATGGTAAACTTCAGCTCTGCATTGAGCACTCTCATTTTCAGTAGACGACTGCTATACCTCGATCATCACCATGGCTCTGACTGTCTCTTCCAGCTGTCAACAGTAACATAATACAGTCTGAGAGAGAGAGAGAGAGAGAGAGAGAGAGAGAGAGAGAGAGAGACACACACACACACACAGAAACAGACAGAGATGAGGAGGGGGAAGAGGTAGATAGAGAAAGTGAAAGAAGAGTGAAGCAGATGTTTCTTCATCATTTGAGTAGACATGCAAGTCATATTTGTATAAACTTGCAGTTTTGTAAACATGTAATATATCTAAAGATTTGTATAAACTTGCAGTTTTGTAGATAATTATGTAATGTATATCGAAAGATTGGCAACATATCTGCAATAATATGGGAGTGAGACCTGCATGGTTGTACATACTGGGCATAGAGTACACCTGTTTTTTGTTACCTTGCCAGGTTCTGGAATGGTCAGTGTTGGTGCAAAGTTCAGGAAAATGTGGTTACAGTCTGTCTTCGTGGACTAAACAATAAGAAAGTCTCTAAATTATTGGAACTTCTTAAATTTCTATGGCATATAGTACCGTACATTTATATGTAAAATTAATGCATTTCCATATAATACTATAAAACTGTGGAATATGCAAAATTTTCAACTAAACCTCTACTCAGATGTGCAGGTTAACTAATGGAACACTCAGCAGTGTACTAGTAATATCAATGAGCCCCACTTACCAGTGGATGTGAGAACGCCACTTCCAAGGAATCCTGGGCCTTCAGGAGAGTTTTCTCTGCATCATTTTGTAAGTACTCAAATGACGCTTCCTAAACAGGACAAAACAGGAGAAAAAGTTCAGATTTCATGTCAACATTTTGAAATTGATTCAGCTATTTACACAGTAGATTTAACACAACATATATCTGTGATTACCAGTAACTTAAACCAATCTACACTGACACCCTCACCTATTTTATGTCGCTGAGGTCATTCCATGTGACTTTGTTTAAACAGATGTTATATTTCCTCAGCAGGCCTCATCCAAACCCCTCCATAGGCCGACACAAATATACGATGCAGGCCCTCTCTTCGGCCTTTTTTTGACAGGTTCTACACATGTACAGCTAAAAGTGAATAATTAAACTACAGGGTATATCCCCAACTTTAGCCAAAATCAATTACAGTTTACAATAACAAAATTAATTTAACAATTATTTTGTTTTTATTTAACCTTGAACTTGATGTATGTTTACATTTTTCTATCTCCAAGCATGAAATTCTAAAGTCCCTTATGTAAGGTTAAAGTTGTAATAAGACCAAGAACATTTTACTATAATACATGTGCATGACTGGAATTTTATGACTAACACAATATCTGAACTTTTTGGAGCCCCCCTCCCCCTCAAAAAACCCCAAACAGATGAATACTTTGTATGATGGAATACCTGACCATGGAGTAAGATCCTCTGCCGCTCCAGATGACCCGAACTAAATAGCGCTCTAAGCAAAATAACCGTTAGACATCAAAACGATACTGAAGAAGGTATGTCCATCATTAGTACATACCGTCGCACGCATAGAAAAACCATTATAATCATGGTATCATTTATTATACTGGAGCGATGATTTCCCATGTGACGCGCGACGATTCTAGTTCTACTTTCAACTTCATCTTAATTCCGGTGCGTTCGTTTTAGTCATCTCTTTCTTATCGAAAGCAACGGAAGTTGATAAAAACTCTCCATGTAATCACTGAGGCGATCCGAAAGCATACGATAAACCAAGAGGAATATCTTTTCGCGGATTTTTGCTCTCTCTAGACTTATCATATGCTTTCGGAAAATCTCAGTGATTATACGGAGAATTTACGTCATTCAAATGTAAACTTCCGTCGCTTTCGATAAGTTTGGCGAGTATCTAGTACATTTCGACACGATGCGTTTATTCTGCGGCACACATGTGTAGTCAGACGACAGGGATAAGTAATTTGATCATTTTCCAACCGGGCTAGATCTCGTCAGAAATCGTTGGAGAAATTGGAGAACTTGTTTAAATCATAGCGTGAACCGAGGACCCCCTATAAATCCAAGATGGCGAGTGTCGTCCCTTTACTTTTTTTAATGTACATTGAATACACTTTTTTAACATGATTGAAACAGGGGTTTTTGGTGAATATTTTAAATGCAATAGACAGAAATACATTTAAGATTACTAATTTTAATCATTTTAGTCCTTGGGAACAAATAATAAAAAAAAATTCCACTATCCGACAACCGAGCCCCTGTGGTGTTGTCTATGTGAGGGTGGGAACTTCATAAACTTGGGATTTGACACAGTTTCCTTCTTGACCGCTTTGTATTTGATTTCAAATAAAAGTTAAAATGGCTCGTACATATTTGATAGTTGTTGTATTTAGCGAGTGCAACACACGGTTTAAGGCCTACTTCAGATAAAATAATACAAACATGATCCGAGCCGAAATTCACCAGGTGCTGTATTTCTTCAGAACAGTCTAATTCACATCTCCCAACGAAGCTGCATTGCATGTTGGGTACTTTCTTTTAAAGTTATCAATGTAAAGTCATACAAGGTTAGCTTTTTAAAAAGCTAAGAAAGTCAGCCAGCGGAATTTTAATTTTCAGGTCAAAAGTTAATACACAATCTATTAAAATACAAGATAAATAGTTTCCATAACAATAATAATATGCGGGTACACATTTAGATTGCACCTGTACATGTACATGTAGGTGAGGAGATAAGCGTGTAGCGGTGTACATGCAATGTATGACTGCACACCTACTTATTAACTTTGCAAACATAGCTCTCTGAATTTCATGGTCAAACCACTACCAATATATTTACTTTCCAATCTCACTAAGAGAGTAGGGAAGATATACGCGGACTCCGGACTGTAGCTGCAGACGATTCCCATTGACAGTCTTCCAATACATTGATGCGCAGTTTGACCTAGAAAGTGACCAGTTTTATAACTTTCTTCGAATTTCTCTTACACGAACTGTCTAATTTCTTCCCACAATTCCAATTTACGCAAGCGCAATTGAAGTTTCATCCTAACATAATTAGTCAGCCCGCGGGCTGACTAAAAAATACTGTAAACTGCTATAAAACAAGTAAAAAACGAAGGTTTGTATAAAGATACTCCAGACGACAACTGTCTTTACGGGGTACAGACGTCTCGGCCCAACGACACCTCGGCCCAGGGCAGTTGACACCTCGGCCCAGACGGGTCGGCCCAAATCTATTGACACCTCGGCCCATATAAAAGACACCTCAGCCCAATGAAAATTTCGGTTAAAAATGTTTAAATTTTAAAAAAAACATTGGCAGATAATTACTGTATCCATTCATTTATGTGGTTATAATAATGTAGCTTCATCAATTAATTTTAATTTCTTGTCAACATTCTTTAATTTCGTGCGTCTTAAAAAGTACTAAATCTACATGTACGGTAGCTGACGTGCTGAGCTGACCACAGGTGCATATCTACGGTTTGTGTCTTTCAATTTCAATTTAGCTAAATATTTCCGATCAAAGTAATATAAGAATAATATATAGTTCCTTAAGAAATACTTTTCTCTAAATTGGAAAACTGGGTTGTTCAATATCCAGGGTATATGTCCCATATCTCAACAATGATTCTTAAATCATTTGATAGACAGTCAAACCTATGTTCTTGTACTCATTAAGACCGTATTAATTCAGCAAAAAAAAGGAAAAGAAATAGGATTACTTTTTTTTATTGATCATAATAAATATTGAAAAATAAATAGAAAACAAAATGTATGCATAGAAAACAAAAACATATACAAAGAAACATCGTCTATGTTCTATTGATTGGTTATCGTCTCATACTGATTTACAAGCAATCCTCATTGTCACCCCTGACACGCGTTTGAGACTCCAAAGGAGACTGCCACATCCTCTTGTTTGTTTCACTATTAGCACTTAATTGTCGTCATTTTTATAATTTTAATTTCTTGATTGCTTAACAATTAGCACTTAATGGTCTCGTTTCTGCTAATAATTCAATTTCTTATACAAGTATTTGATATGTAATATTTTAATAATTCCAGCATATTTAATTACAAAACTATATATAAAAATTATGTGTGTGTGTGTAACAAAATAAAATAAAAACATGAAAATCATTTTAATTTTATTTCAATTTTGCTTGAGCCGAGATGTCTTTTAAGTGAGCCGAGGTGTCGCAAATCTTGGGCCGACCCGTCTTGGCCGAGGTGTCCTGGGGCCGAGGTGTCGTTGGGCCGACATGTCTGTATTTCGTTTTTACCTTCTTTCACTGTGGTCACTAGAGAGTTTCACAAAGGGCGACAACTCTTTTAGCCAAAACCAACATTTCAAAGTTTTCATATGCATTTCTTTTTCTTAATACACAAAACACATATCCAAAATGATAATAAATAATAAATAAAGTATGTTTACTTTTGAATTATTGCTAAAATTTTATAAACTTATCTTGGGATATTTCATAAAATGACACTGAAGTGTTGATTGTTTAGTCTGTTTGCTATGGGTTAGACCTGAAATGAATATTTCACCCATAACCCCCAGGATGTGTCTCAACCAAAAAAAATTTCATACATAATAAATCTCATATACATATACACTTTTGATTTTTCATATAAGTTTCATTAAATTTGGTGACATTCATTTGAACCCAATCCGAGGTCCTTACAGAAAATGACTTAAAATACAACAGTTTTCAATCATGTTGAAAACACATACATGTATATTAAACATTTCCATATACAACAAAACATTATTTAAAACTTCACAGAACTATTCTTCACAAAATGATTAAGGATATAAACCACATTACTAACATAATTCAGTCATAACATATTAAGAGTTCACAGCATCCCAATGATCACAGTATCACAGTTTTCAAGGGTCAAATTACATTGAGGATAAAAGAAGATACTTGAGAAAAACCGCTCATTTTAGATACTAGAATACTAATTCTATATAGAACAATTTAGTTTATGTTTCCACAATATCACATTTGCATGGATAAACTCAGAAACGATAATACAAATACGTGTAAATTTTCGGGTGAGCGGTATGCATGTATCTTAAAATCTCAGTGGAGATGTAATCGTTCCCATGGTTTCGCAATAGTAAGACTAGTACACACCCAATGATTTAAATATCGTATGATAATATAATGTTAAAATGACAGATGTCCTACGGACCCGGTTTAAGGATAGAATTTGTCCCATATACTTGCTTTGCAGCAAATAAAAAAAATCGCACTGTATCTGGCCTAAATTTCATAATTTGTCTGATGCTCTTTTAAAACGTGTGTTTTAATAAATTTTAAAATCCATATTTGATTTGTGAATTGATATTTCGTCATTTTGTGGAGTATGCATCATTTCCTTCTTTAACGAATTCTCTATCTTTTGATGTACACTTAGTAGATTTTAAAATCAGTCTATTGTGTTTATTCATATATACACTGAACTTGCTCTCAGAAAAACAGAAGATGTTAGCAGACATAACCTTTAGTAAATGCAAAACGCAGTACACGAGTAATGCTCTCTGATTTCAATGACCAATTTGGCAAAATTCTTTTAAATACCGTATAGCCGTATTTTTTGCGGGACACAAATTTGACGTATTTGGGCCTACAAGGTATACCAAGTCCATTAATGTTTGCGAATATATAGTTTTGATGAATCATTTTCCCTCGTTATATATCTACTGCCAGTTTATCTTTAATAGCTGAGAAGTAAATGTACTAAGCAATAATTCTAAGTTACCATTACAAGAGGGTAAAATTATTTGATGTCCGGTCCTGGCTTCGCACACTTCAATAATTTCAACAGAAATAACTCAATAGTACATAATATATGCACGAAAAACTTATACCTATTAACAACCAATTCTAATTTTATTGTTAATAGAAACGATAAATCATACAGTTATCTGCACCTGAGTCGATCATGGATCTATATCTTGCGTCAAAACAAGTTAAAAATGACGATGGTTTCGAGTGAAATATACACAAATGTGTTGTCTAAGCTTAAAAGCCAGACAATTCTTGTTGATTTCAAAGAGCCTTAGCTGAGTGGCCAGAAATAAAATGGACAGACCTACGTCACAATGCTGTTTGACACAACTACCCAAAGTCCAAGCTCTTGTTAAAATAGTTCTATTTTCTTTAAATACAAGCAAACGCCCCAATCGCTGGGGTTAATTACACACACTTCAACAGGAAAAAGTGTTATGATGTTTAAACAATTAAAATTCTAAATTATATTGACATTTAGTTTTTATTCTTTTACATTATTTTTTATTTATTGTGAGTTAATGTACATTTGTATCTGTAACACTGTGTGCAAGTACCATATGCAGTTCTCCGTTTTTTAATACTCACATACTTTGCGTTAAAGAATATGCTTTGAAACTACATTGTTTTCAACAAAATCAACATAGAAGTACTTTAATTTGGTGATTTTAATTCTTGTGAAGTTTTAAAAATCGACAATTGCAAAATAGGCAAAAAATATACACCCGCCGAAAAGAACCAGCAATACAGTAGCTTTTTCGACTAAAGCTCATATAGCAACTTTATAGCGTTTTATTTGCGTACTGTGTGAATCAACGTACGTAATCAACACTAGAATTTATATACTAACTGCCTTTGTTGAGATATCTGAACAGATTTACAATACCTTAGCACTATTTAGTAAAAAGTGACCCTTTTTATTTCCACATTTTTCAGTGTCAAAATGTTGATGACAAGATAATTAATCAAAAGTTCTAAGAAACCCCTCGCCTATATTTTTTTTTTAAATTATATTCAATGAAATTTTCTAATTTGACAAGGCTATACATATATATGTTAATGGTCGTGTAAATTAAACATTTATTAGAGTAAATTAGCCTAGATCATTTTTGACAACTTCCTTGCCAAACGTCAACAAAGATAAAAATCTAAACATTGTCATCTTGATGTTAGCCAGCTCCGTGATAGTCTATTGTTACATATGTAAAGTCAAACCAGGTTTACTATTTATTCTAGAGAAAACAAAATTTCTTTCTGGGTCAACTTGACGTTCCCAGACCCAAATTTAACTGATTTCAATGTGAAAATACTGGACTCTGCCCGTGAAATACATGTAGTATCCACGTTATTGGAAGAAAATTTGGCGTTTTGACCGGGCTCCCTATATGTATTAATGGTCTGTTCCGTTGAACGTTTAAGAGTCAACTTGCAATAATTGTCTTTTACATAATTACAAATTCCGTAATTGAGAAACATATTGGAAACTTGGGAAAACCTTTTTTTTTTGGTTTCCGCACTCAAAGATGTTAAGTGATTTCCAGTCCACAAAAACCTAGTGGAAATTCCATGGTTCTATGTTGGAAATTACTGGGAAGCCTGTAGGACACTCAAGTTTGCAAGTTAATTTCCCTAGGTTTCCTGGATTAAAAAACTACAATTCACCCATTAGCATGGTATACTTAAAATAAAAGTAATGAAATTACTGAAAAGCGCTAAGCCTGGAAGAAAGTGTTAAAATCGGTTGATATGAAAATACAGGTAAAAAATCATATTTGAATCGGGATCTATTACATATAGTATTACATTACTCGACAGTTATACTTTTTATAAATTATATTCAAATCATTGGTTTTGGGTAATTATCAAATTACAGATCAATGCAAATTAATAGAAAAATATTCCTGAAATATTGCATACAGAAAACGAAGCCTAAAATAATGTTAATAAAAAGCAGCACAAATTATCGTAAAAAAGGTGTTATTCGAAACATTTTGTATAAACAAATTCTGAATTTTTATATAAAACATGGTGTTTATAACTGTAACATATTACATATAGCTCGAAATATCATGGGTAAACGTGGACATTGTGCCCAAAGCCGATATAATGAATTTTAATAAAATCACCAGTACCAAATAACAGGTGATTGCATTGTTTGAAAGGGCTTAGGCGACATTTTTTTTTTTCAATAATTAACACTTTTAATAAGATACGGAAAGCAATTAAGTGTCTACTGACACTTTAAATTTTTTCGTCCGGATAGGTTTAGCAATAATCGTAGTCCATACATAATATACAGAACTAATAGTTCATGCTTGTTTTGAAGTGTAGCAATGTTTCTTCGTTGAAGATTTAATCGTCGAATTATTTTGTGACTACACCACTGGCATTAATTAGTTTTGATGTATTCATACATACTGAAACACAATCGCTAGCTCCAGTTTTTGCTGATTATCAACGTAAATATATTTTGTTCCTGTACTTTCTCCTTATAATTCATACATGAATTTTTATAATCATAGAATCAAACGATATCTTTATCTTTTTTTTAAATATAACCTTTGGAGTTAGTTATATAATGTAAAGAGTGTGAAATGGTTTCATTGTGACGTCATAAACAAAGGTACACAAAACGGCCGCTCGAATCGTCTAATTTGCGTACAGAAATTGATGACGAAAGCAAACCCGCGACCCACCTTAACACCTAAAACAAAACTCAATGTATATAACATCTATTTTTTATTCAAAATTTCAATTCGAAAGAAATCATCATGGTATGGTTTGGAGCACACGTATCCGATATAAAATAATGACATTAAAATGAAACTTATTGCCAACTTAATACTGGTAGATCAAATTAATGTATCTGCATGCGGTGATAACTTGAAGATATTAAGTTATCCCTACTGCATATATAGTTATGAGTTTTCCAGATACGACTTCTCAAGGGTACGACTTCTCCAGCATCCGCCAGTAGGTGGCGGTATAAAGAAAACGCGAAAACGAAAGTGGAAGTAGGTTTAGAAAAGCGCTGCAGCTATGCTTAGCGCTTTAAAAAGCACTAATTTTGCTGACAATTTAATTTCTGTTCAAAACAAAATAATACTATATTATGTTATATATATGTACATAATTCTTCATTGAAATTAATGATATTTAACAATACTTCTAAATGTCTACATGTATTTTTGCAATAAAAATGAATTGCAAACATGGCATGTTCAGGATGAAAGTCTTCCGAAACTGGTCTTGCTATGGAATGCCGCGCTTCATTTCAAACATGTTCTGTGGTCATTTGCGCCTGCTTTACTGTTATGGTTCATAGTATTTAATATATTTCCATCCTGAAATGGGAAGAATTATCAAACCTGTTATACTGGGCTAGACTGTAACTTTTATTTCTTTTAATAAAGGATTTTTTTTTCAATTTTTGAAAATTGTATTTCTTTTTTGAAATTGGGCATTTGTAGGAAAAAGTTTGTGTGTATTTGGTTAAAAAATGTATTTGGTGATTCAACAGCGGGTAATGACTAAAGAACATAGTTTTCGACATGTTCCTAACGGCTTGTGATTTCTGGTGGCTGGTAACTGAGAAACACAATACATGTTATCTTACGAACAGAATGCCTTAATACATACCAATATATTACATAAAAGCACACAGTCTTTTTTTAAAAAAGCTATTCGCTTCACAAGTGATCTTTTCAGTTTAAATGATAGAACAGGGCAGGTCATTGTTGATCTTGAGATACATGTGTTTAATGAGGACGGTGCGTATTCAACAATATATCTTATGTATCTTTTTATGGGATCAATTCTGAAGGAGTAAAGAATATAATCAATATCCTTTGACTCCCATCATGGTTTAAATTGGAATTATTGTTTTACAAAAAGCGCTTAGGTGAGCTCTAAGATAAGAGCATATAAAAATGCTGACCTTTTTATCCCAGTTTTTCTTAAGCTTTAAACGAATAAAGAAGTTTTATAAATCGATGTAAGTACATGTATGTGTTTAATTCGTAAACTTGGATTTTTTTATTGGCACAATTATTAATCATTTGAGTAAGTGTTGATGACAGTTGTTGCAAAAATTGAATCAGATTTCGTTTTATTTTTTGCGGTGAGTTTCACTGAATATACCTTCATATGAATAGAGAGCTCATAAAAACAGATAGTTATATTTTGTACAAAGATGTTTATGCAGCTTTGTTTTTCCCTATTCAGACGATACTTTAGCTTTAATCATTATTATTTAAAGAAGGAAATCTTTCTGAAAACGCCCTCAATAAGCTTACGAACGCATTTTAAAATAGACAATAAATATTTCGTAATGCAAATGCCATTAAAGTTCACGAATTGTATTTTATGATAATTGTTTCAAAATATTTGAAATCGAAAAACAGATGTAAGATTTTTTATGATATCCGTTACAAATATGTTCTACTTATTCACCTAGTTACATGTTGGAAATGAATTGTTCATGAAGAAATTTGATGGAAATATTTCCTTTTTATATTTTTTGACAAGGAAGCGTTTACCTTAGTACTCTTAAAATTGTTTAAAAATAACGAGCCCTTTCAACAGATAATATTTGAACTATTTTATAAAAAAAAAAACCGCTATTTATCAATTGAAAGATATGATTCTTGTACTTCAGAAAGGTAAATGATTAAATATGAGTAATTTTTAAAAATATAGTTAAACAAAGCTATAAAATCTTTCTTCGGAACCTTAGCTGCCTTAACGTACCCAATACAGTACAAAACCGTTTTCTTTGTTTTTGACATTATTGTTTTAAAACAAAAGAATTGATCTTAGTAGTGATAATCACTTAGAGGTATGACGAGCAGTGACGCACGTCTATGAATCTGAATTATAAATAGAGTCTATTTAATCCGCCATTTTTTTATGCTTACTGCCAAAATTATCCGTTTGTGAAATAGAAACACTTGGCCAATAAAGAATCTAATACTTTGGCAGCGACTTGTTCATTGTCTAACTAAAAGGTGGTCAATACGAGATGTTGTTAGATCAATAACGGTATCTAAATAATAAGCAAATTAGTGTGCAGAGAGCAATTAAGCAAATTAATTGCAGGAAAAGTAAACAAGTAAACAGTCTTTAAAGTTGAAAAAAACGATATTTCGATTAGTTCAATATTTTTCATTCATTTCTACCAATATGATTTGAGTAGATATACATTTTGTGTTTTAAACAATTTCAGACAATGATGAGTCTAAGATAACACCATTTTTGTCTATGTGGGAATGACGGTAGACCAAGTATAGAAATCTAAAATTGTGTAAGAAATGAAATTATGCGATATAATTTAGAGATTATTTCATCAAATCGGACCAAACAGTTTCAGCCTATTAAAGGCATTAAAGGTACAACTTACATGAAACGAACATAAAATGTAATATATAATACAATTTCCCTGTGTAGTCATTTAAACATTTATGAATATAATTTTGATGGAAACGCTTTCATATTAAAAAACAATTAAGGTTTAATACTTTTTATGTAAAAGTAAAAATATTTAAGTAAATGATGTTAGACGGAAATGATATGTTGACTGACGTATTTATTACAGACATATGCCTAAGTAGCAATAATACAGAGAAGCAAGAATGGAGGAAAAGGAGGCCAATGGTAATGATGGTAACCAACATTCACATCAAATTGTGGACTGTACTAACTGTTTACCCAAATTTTGTACTAGGAAAAGTGGAGGTACGCTTATATTCAATGTCGTTAAGAATGGTTTGTGTTAAAAATAACCACAAAAAAAGAGTTTCTCATCAGACGTTTTTAAATGTATCATATTTTGAGATTAACCGATAATAAATTATCAATGTTCATAAATGATTTCAGAAATTGAACTTCTAATAGTGGTTTGCTGGTACTTTTGCGTGCTGAATGTTTCAGGTAGAACTAAAAACGTTATGTTATAGTATTAACCTGTTGTCTACCTGAAACGTATATAATTTACTTAGAAAGATGTACAATGATGATAAAATAACTGCATATAGCTGAATTCACATAGCAAACTATGCAGAAGAACATTCCATTAAATTAATTTTATTTGTATATCTTTGATTATCAAGAGTAATGTACCGCCGAGATTTCCACATGGTTAAAGAAAAATATGGAAATTATTAAATATAGATGATCAACATTTTAAGGAAGAGGGATAATAAGAAATACAGCTAATATCTTTGAAATAAATATATTTTGCAGGTCCTGGTGGGAACAAAAAGATTAAAGAGATAATTAAGATTTTTGAGAATGTACTGAAAGTTGGAAACGAGAATGCAATCGTTGAGCATCTCAATAAACTGATAATGAAAGTTAATTTAGCTGAAATAGATCAACTAAATGAAGAGCTCAAAGAGAAAAACAATGGAGAAACATTGTTGCACATAGCGTTAAAGTTCAAAAATACCCATGAATTCACTAAAGAATACTTAAGTAAGCATCCTAAAGGTTTAAAGGAAAAGAGAGCAAACAAATACAAAGGCCAAACACCTTTACATGTTGCTATAGTAAAAGGAAATATCAAGGCCGTCGAAATAATTCATAAAACTGCAAATGAACATAAATTCTCCAAAAAGCTGTTGAAAACGTGTGCAGTGGGTAAAAAGTTCAAAAACACAGTTTTAATTGGACAGCTGCCATTTACTGTTGCTGCCCTAGCATGCAAAAACAAAGACTTTCAAATCATTAAATATCTACTACCAGAAGTTGATGTATGGAAAAAAAACAAAGACGGTGACACTGTGTTTCACTCTTTGATCAAATATGCCGACATTTATCCGGAGAAAATGGAAAACATCAGACCAAGTTTTGAATATGTTTGGTCCGAAGTCTTTCAAGATTACATCTGTGAATCTCAACGTGCATTTAAAAACACAATGGATGGTCATTTTTGGAAGAGAATGGAAAACAGTTCTGGATTGACCCCGCTACATTTATCAGCAAAACTCGGCGTTAGTGAGCTTTTTGAATTCATTTTAAATACTCAAAATGTTATCGCTTTACAAATATTAAAGATGGTCTATTTGACATTCGAAAATACGATGTAACTGAATTTGACCGATTGATAAGCTATACAAGGATTTACATGTGCCCTACACAGAAAGAAGATAATTCTGAAAACAAGCAAAATCACCCTTTAGACACAGACAATGGCTCCTCAAACAATTCTATACGCTCAAGTAGTTCCAAAAAAGCGAAAACACAAACAAATGCCCACGGGCAGAAAATTACAATATTAGAGAGTCTCTTTGACTCAAAATGTACTCATAAGGAAGCATTTCAAATCCTTAATCATCAACTTGTACAATTCATCTTGCATAGGAAATGGCTGGCTTACAGAGCAATCCTTCTAGTTTGGATGCTAGCACATTTTATATTTATAATTTTATTTACAATATCGACGATGGAAAAATCCAGGCTTTTTCTTTGTTCACAACACACTTCATCACCTTGTGAAGTTGGCGAGTTATCAAAGGCATTGGTTTCGATAAATTTTGCGGTTGGAATAATATACTTTATTTTCGCTGTTTTGTGTATATTGAGATTAGTTAGACGGTGTACAGCTGAAAAAGGCTTTAATATTGGATTGATATGGCATAATCTTGACTATATTATTTGTTTGCTATTCATTGCAATCGGAGTACTCATCGAATCCATTCTTATATATCTTGAAATACATTGGGACTATCATTTAGTTCTTGCACTGATAGGTGGTTGGTATTTCTTGCTTTACTTTACTCCTTTTAACAAAAGCCTCGTTTCTTTTACATACATGATTAAATCCGGATTTTTTGAAGATTTTCTTCCCTTTGCGTTAGTTTTTCTTTTTCTATTGACTTCATTTACGGCAATTATGGATATGCTTTTCCGTGGCACGGGTGTTGAAGAGTTCAAATCATTTGGAAACTCGTTTCTTACAATGTTTAACCTTGGAGTAGGTCTGAATGATATAGGTGTATTTTACAAGTCTAGAATTCCTTGGCTTGCATATACATTGTTTGTTATATATGTAATTCTGTCTTTCATTCATTTATTCAATGCTTTGGTTGCAGTTATGTCCCAAACATTTTCTGGTGTACACCAAGATAAAAACGCTTATCAAAAATATAACAAACTAAGAATGATAGAATTGTTTGAAGACATATTTTTAGTTAAAATAGGAACAGAAAAACTTCTATTTCTGAATTGGGCAAAGCACTGGATACAAGAAGATAACCGAGATGAAGAAGAAAAAAGTATCACAAATAACGACAACGAAAAGAAGAAAAACGATGATGATAAGGAAGACAGTAAAAAGAAAAAAGAAAGCATTACTAAACGAGGCAATAAAATAGCTAAAAAATCTAGCAGAAAAGATGACGAAAGAAATGATAACGATAATAACGATTCAAATGAACAAAACAATGGGCGATTCTATTCTATATTGCAGTTGTTAGATGACTTAGATGACTACAGAGATGACAATGAAGAGAAAAAAATCAATTACGGTGTGAGATATGTAACAGAATATTTGCAAAGTCGAATTAGAAAGAAGAAAAATACAGCTGGTTTAAAGAAACACAACAAAACCAATCCTGAGGGGGACGTAACCTTTATTCAGCTTCAGAACAAATCATCTCAGTATCCTTAAAGTCATTGACCTTATTAGTAAAAGTCTTATCTTCTGAAAATTACATGTAATTTTTAACCATTTTGATTGCTAGACATTCGTTTTAAAATTATGCATGAAAGTCAACGCATTTGAATTCTTGATAAATACATCCATTTTTAAAACTTTTTTATTTTTACATGTTTGAAAATGTTTTGAATAAAAGCTTTCTAGAAATTTGCTTAAATTTGTTGACTCGTTGAATACTTGTTAAACGGGTTTGATATAACTATCTACTCGTATTAAGATAATATTATAAAGAATGTGACAATCAAAAACACCAAAATATGTTATAGTGTTAAACGATTAGAAATACAAGTGAATAAAGCTGCCTGCAGTAGTTCATAAAACACGTTTCAAATAAATGTCATTCACCGTTCAATAATTTCTATTTTAAATCCATTTTGTCAAATAGAAACGATAGGACAATGAGTGATATCTCTTGGTTTGAACATATTTTGCTGTTTATAACAAATCGATTAGAAACAATCTCTTACAACTTAAACGTTCATCTTGAAAATATTTGTTTTTTGGTTTTTTTTTTAATAATACATTTTGATCCGTAGGCAAATTTATTATATTTTTTACAGATTATATATTCCAAACAAGTCTCGAAAAAAGTGAAATTAAAAAATAACCAACAATATCTTAAAAATAAAAATGCGCTTAAACCAAGTTCACATCAATCAATTTTAACACAAAAATGTACGATGATTGTCTCTTTGTTTACCGCTTAATATGTACATGTATTTTTGTTTTCATTTTAAAATCTGTTCACGTTTGAGGAGTGAGAAATAGTGGTATTTAACGTTTACAGTTAAGTTAGACTTCTGTATAGTTCATTTCATTAACGTAGATACATACTATAGAAATGACTCGATAGCTTTAACATTGATAACAGTATAGATTGGTTTTGCAGTGAGTGTTACATCAACTAAGAAACGATTTAGGATATATGTAACTGTTCAACACTGGTTAATAAATACTTATATTTACATCCACCAAGCATGCTTTCCTTTTTATTTCTTACTTAAAATGATTGTAAATACATAGCTCTCTAGAAACTGACAAGACTGAAATATACACGCCCCTTTCATCGAAGTGTTGAAACCTTCAGCAGCCTTAGAAAACCACTGACAGCACAAACTAATCATGCTGATGTCAGACTCTTATTTCTATAGAAGACGATTTGGCTGTTTCTTTTATCTACTGTATTGGTATACATTGACAATAATTTAGTTAACTTTTTTTTTTTTACTTTTGCGATCATTTTATTTATTTGTTTAAACAAAGATAAAAAAAAGAACTCTTAATTTATGTGCATTAGATACTGTGATGGCGCATAACAGGTAATAATTAACTAGTATACACTGCACCAGAGAAATTCGTACTGTCCCCTGGAGAGTATAGGAGGATTCATTCAAAATTGCGTAAACAGATGCGATATAACCACTCTTTTTTAATCAGTGCAAAGCGACAAAGCCATAATCATTCCCTGTATTGCCATCAAGACGGTTACATACTATACCCATTCCCAAACTATTTATGCAGCACATATGGGCGATTTTTGAAAATACACATACCTGTGTAAGAATTGCAATTGAAATCAATGAAAAGGAATATATCCAAGATATCTTCATTGACATATCATCCTTTTTTACTCGGAAAAATTCACAAGAATGAAAACAGAGATCTCTTACGGAGATTTATGAGGGAAATCTTTTTTCCTTTAGGAAGTCACTCAGAATGCCTCTCACAATTTTACAAAGTACTTTTTCCGGATACTTTCATCTCGTTTGCTATGCAAAATCCACGTAGGCTTTTTATTTTTAGCTGCGTATTATAACTTTACAAGCTAGAGGTGGCGTTCATAGGGGAAATCTTGGTATTTTTCATACTGTTGAATGAACATTTTCTCTCTTAATAATCTGTGCTTGACTTCTTAATTCTTAACCTAGTTTGTCTTATATTTTAATAACTAGTGGTCAATAATGTACCTTACAGAATGATATTGATACTCCGCGGAGTGTAAATCTGCTTAAACATTTATTTTGTTGGTATGTAATATTTTTTATGCATCATTTTTTATACAAAAGAAATGAATTTATGATTAATTTCATATGTCTTCAGAACAAGGGATCCATTTTAATTGAACTCACTATTTTCCGTGTGATTTGATAGCGAGTTCAATTATTTGCCACGATCAGCTTGGGTGTTCGGTAATGCCAACAATCTTAACAATACAGAAAATTTATTGATCATTAAAGCTCATAATTTTTGGTTGATACATTTAAACTGATCATTTCATACATTCTATCAATGATGCAGCAATGATTAATCACTCGGAATTTGTAAATAACAAGAAATTCCGCGTATACTTTAATCAATGGTTTTCATACTAGGAAATAAATTCGTTTTCAGGTCCAATCAAGGGTGTACGGGAATTTACGGCCTTCGACGTCAGGTTGTATGGAATACAAACCGGAGTAAATCCCCGTACACCCTTGAATGAACCTGGATAACTCATAATGTACATATCGAAACATAAAGCAATAGATATCTTTTGATGCTTATTTATTAATGAGTACGGTCAACAGTGATAGATATCATTGTTCATGGAAACTGTCTTACACAAGAATAAACAATGTTAATAGTGGATTGATAAAAACGATATCAATGATTCAAAATGTGTTGATGAATATGTCTAGAGTTATGGTCCTCCATGACTACGGTCCAACTCTGCATCACGTGCCCATGTTGGCTAGGATTCATGTGACCTCTGGCCTTTGACTCGGGGTCATGTGTTGTGTAATGTGGACGATAGAGTCTTTAGCAACATCAGGGTTGTCTTGTATCAAGCGGTCAAAAGAAATATTTTTACCTAATAAATTACTTTCTATTCGAACGATTTTCGATTTTTTCTTTCAAAGATTCAGAGTGACACTTAATAATATTTTTTTCTTCATATCAATAATAATTTCAAATTAAACATTTTGAGAGGCACGGTACACAATTCAAATCTTTATAAGGCTATAAATTACAGGTTTATAATAAATGCAAACCATGAAATTTTAAGTTATATCTAAATATTTTATATTACACATGGTTAATAGGCAGACAACATTAGTATGTCTATAATATAGGATAACATATTTTGGGGTAAAAGTCCCTAACCTTCTGACTTGTTGTAGGACATGTTCTCTCTGTAGACACCCGATGTTGTCGGACACGGTATTGTCCATACTGTCCTCTCGGATCTGTTCCGTCAACCATTGAATCATGGCTTTATCATCCTCCCACGTGTAGGCCTAAAATACAAAATGGAACAAGAGGCCCAGGGGCCACATCACTCACCTGAACAACAATAGCCTTATATCTGATCAAATTAGCATTACAGTATCAAAATCAAAATATCTTGACAACTAAGTACAGTAGATCTTGTTCAAAAAATTTAAAACATCTGCCGATTTTTATCCACATATTTTTATGGTAAATACATAGCCCCTTTTGTTGTTGTACCTGTAAGAAAATTTTTTTCTATTCCTATATAACCCCCCCCCCCCCACTTTGTGGCCCCACTTTTCTCTAGGGAATCATGGTTTGATCAAACTTTAATCTGCACAACCCGTGCTTTCGCACCAGTTACTACTTTTTGGACTGAAAACTTTCCCAGAATATTTTTAAAGATTTTCTCTATATATTCCTATGTAAAAATTCACCCCCCATTGTGGCCCCGCCCTACCCCCGGGGACCATGATGTAAACAAACTTGAATCTACACTATCTGAGGATGCCTCCACAAAAGTTTGAGCTTTTCTGGCCTAATAGTTTTTAAGGAGAAGATTTTTAAAGATTTTCTCTATATATTCCTATGTAAAAATTCATTCCCCATGGTGGCCCAATCCTAACCCCAGGGGACCATTATTTAAAGAAACTTGAATCTACACTATCTGAGGATGCTTCCGCTCAAATTGGAGCTTTTCCGGCCTAATAGTTTTTGAGAAGAAGATTTTTAAAGATTTTCTCTATATATTCATATGTAAAAATTCATCCTCCATTGTTGCCCCACCCTACCCCCGGGGACCATGATTTAATCAAACTTGAATCTACACTATCTGAGGATGCTTCCACTTCAATTTGAGTTTTTCTGGTCTAATAGTTTTTGAGAAGAAGATTTTTAAAGATTTTCTCCATATATTCCTATGTAAAAATTTATCCTCCATTGTGGCTCCACCCTACCCCCGTTGACGATGATTTGAACAAACTTGAATCTACACTATCTGAGGATGCTTCCACTTCAATTTGAGTTTTTCTGGCCCAATAGTTTTTTGTAAAAATTCATCCCCCATTGTGGCCCCACCCTACCCCCAGGGATCATGATTTAAATAAACTTGAATCTACACTATCTAAGGATGCTTCCACTCAAATTTGAGCTTTTCTGGCCCAATAGTTTTTTAGATAAAGATTTTTAAAGATTTTTTTTCTATATAATGTAAAAATTCATCCCCTCATTGTGGCCCCACCCTACCCCCGGGGACCATGATTTAAACAAACTTGAATCTACACTATCTGAGGATACTTCCACTCAAATTTGAGCTTTTCTGGCCTAATAGTTTTTTAGAAGAAGATTTTTAAAGATTTTCTCTATATACTCCTTTGTAAAAATTCATTCCCCCATGGTGGCCCCACCCTACCCCCGGGGACCATGATTTAAACAAACTTGAATCGACACTATCTGAGGATGCTTACACTCAAATTTGAGCTTTTCTGGCCTAATAGTTTTTGAGAAGAAGATTTTTAAAGATTTTCTCCATATATTCCTTTGTAAAAATTCATCCCCCCATTGTGGCCCCACCCTACCCCCGGGGACCATGATTTAAACAAACTTGAATCTACACTACCTTAGGATGCTTCCATACAAGTTACAGAATTTCTGGCCTAATAGTTTTTGAGAAGATTTTTGAAAAATAACTACAAATTTTAAATAATTCTAAATTATCTCCCCTTTAAAGAGGGTGTGGCCCTTCATTTAAACAAACTTGAATCCCCTTTACCCAGTGATGCTTTGTGCTAAGTTTGGTTGAAATCTGCCCAGTGGTTCTGGAGAAGAAGATGAAAATATGAAAAGTTTACAACAACAACAACGCCAACGCCAACGACGACAGACAACGGACAAATTTTGATCAGAAAAGCTCACTTGAGCTTTCAGATCAGGTGAGCTAAAAAGTGATGTTCTAACAAAAATGTAGACAAAAAAAACCTCAAAGAAAGCATTACATTTAGTGTTAAGTGAAATTAGACAAGTTGAAAATGCGCATCCTGATTATTCATACCAAAATTAGTTAATCGTAGATGCATCTAGTTTATTTTTTCAATCTTAAAGCAAATGGTCATAAAAGTATATTCAAGAAATGAAAAAAATTAAAATGAAAATCAATAGAACTTTTCAACTTCAATTTGAAATACGAGTATAAAAATAATACCTCCCTTTTCTCCAATATTTTATAAGTTTATTTTTTTTTTAATTTAAATGATGAACACAACTTGTTTATGATTGTGTGACTGTGCACTTGGAAATTTCTGTGCTCGAATTGTTTAAACAAAATTAATGAGCCTCAAAGAAAAAAAGTTAACATTTATATGTCCATTAAAGTTAAATCAATGCAATCCCTATTCCACATAACTTGATACTTACGCTAATAACACATATCTCCTCCATTCGGCCTGAAGTGTCATGGAGATCTGCAAATTGGTTAGCCACCTGGTGGTACATGGAAAGTAACTTCTCTTGGCGGATGCTAAGCTCTTCTGGAGTTCGGCTTTCTTGTCTTGATTCAGCTGGGGACTGCGCAGCAATGTTAAGGTGTCTCGGAGCTAAAAAACGGCTGAAAAAAAGATATTTTTTTAATCAATAAAAATTTACTTTGACCGGGAGTATTCCTTAAAATCTAAATTACGTATATTTACAACAATGTTAAACATTATTTTTGATGCATTCTTTTAGGTCATATGTACTTCGTTGTCAAGTGACGTGCCTATCCTAACATTGCAAATTTTCTAAAGAAATCGCGTCGGCGCAAGTGATTAATAACATTAAATAATAAATATTTTTATTATGTCATATACTTTGAAGTTCTTGCTTGGGATTGAAATAGATATTTCGTTTAATAAAGATATTGTAAGAACACTTTGCCAAATCATCATAATAAAGCACATTTTTACTAATTGAAAGCGATATACTTAAAATTGGGGTAAATCCGTTGGTTTCCCAAGCATGAATCACATTGGTACTTATATTCTCTATCAATTTAACGTAAAATATTCTTAAATTGTATTGATCTTTCACCTGCGCCACACTGTTTTTTACATGCATTAAAATTCCTTCATTCAGTTATTTACACGTTGCAGGGAGAGTCTACCACTACTAAATAATAAATAGTCTTTTACTTCAAGCGAAGCTTTAAATCTATCTATTATTTGATACTGATTATTAATATGAATAAATTCTATATTCTAGCATTAAGGGCAGCATTTATGTAAAGGAAACAAGAAGTTTTATGACTGTTTTATTATAATTCACTTTTAAAGTTACGACACATTCCCTGACAACCATTGAATGTTATGCAGATCGTGACGTCAAAGTTTATTATGACGTCATATTGTTTGAAGTACAGACAAGTGACTCTCTACACATCGCTGTGGGAAACCTTAACATACCCGCGTGGTCAGTTTCTCCATTATCGAAATACAAAAAATACTGTATGGTTTTTCCAGATCTTTCCATCGGGACTTTATTTCCACTGTTTCCTTCTGGTTCCAAGACTTTTCCCCTAGGTGAAAGATTTATATAGTTATAAACGATACAAGTAACACGTGTTTGAATGTTGTTGTTTTATTTATATTCAATCTCTGATTGGTCGTGTAATTTATTCAGTCGTATCGAAAGTTCCTTGGGTACATGCTTAAAGTAGTAGAGGTTATTCTAGAATTCGCTGCCTATCGTGCAACAGACCCCCACCCAACCACCCACTCCGTTTGTTGTATCGGTGACTGGCACAAATAAAAATGTTACATATTAACCCCATATTCACAAATTTGTGACACTGAAAATATGAATCAACCGTTATGTAAATAATAACTAGTAATGGTCATTCTTTCAAGATAAATTAAAGATTTTCTTTTGGCTTGAATGCTATTTTGAGCACTGAAATACAAATGGTATTTCAACTACTTTCTCATACCAGAGAATTTTTCCGTTCATCCAAATTTTGACACCAACCTCTCTTACCTGCTGAGTTCATCGGCGTACATTTCCATGTGGGTGGGGTTAATTGTAGAGTCTGTAACAACCCACGCTCCGCCCATCAGTCAGCATAGGGAGAAATGTAGATCATGATTGGTTGAATATATTCCGTGAGGACGTCCAGTGTATAGGAGCCACATTTCAACACCTGGTCATAGATATCTGGAAGAAATGTACAGGTGAATTTAACAATTCATTCATACTAAACAACTCACAGGCAAATCAAATTCTATATGAGGGTTGTCCGAAAAGTTCGTGGATACATGTAATTTTATTCAAAATAACGGCGCCATTATCAGGAAAGTATTATATTATTTTAATATAGAGTATAATTTGTATATGTATAAAAATCAGGGCAATGTACATTTTTGTATTGGAGTTATCATTATATATACATTGCCTATACAGGCCGCACGGCCCAGTCTGACGTCGAGTTATAACGACGTTTCTATACCGTCGTAGTCCTAGGTTTACCTGATAGTAATATGCCGCATTCACGGTTTGTTCAGGTGGTACAATCGCATACTCCATCAAATTACCGCTTTTGCCACTGGTGGATAAGTAAACTCGAACTATATCGATGTTTTTCCTGTTTCCCCCATCCTTTGATTTGTTTCTATAGGTGTTTTACCTCAGTCGACACAATTTTATGATGGCGCGTTGTTTCGTGCGGTCAGCTGACGTCGCTTTTTCAGGCGTTTTTAAAGTCATGTTCTTGCCGTAATATCTTTTAAAAGTTCTCTGCTAGTTTGAATAAAGCTTCAAATGACGTTTGAAAATGAAGTATACCATACAGACTACATCATAATAGAAGATTATGAAGTTTTGAAATGTTTTATAAAATAAAAATTCATATCTAAAAACTAAATTACAAAGTTTGGACAATTTTTTCCCTGGGCCGTGCGTACTTTCCGCGACCCTTTGATTCATTAAAATTTTAGTTTATTTTTATGGAAAAAACTCAAAACCACTTTAGTTTGATTTGAAATTTTATGACAAAGATTTAGATATACATTATGTATATATAAACCCATTTAAAATGACAAAAACGCCATTGTCCACGAACTTTTTGGACAACCCTCGTAATCATATCCTGCATGTTCACTATATCATACATAGATAACAAACATGTACTACGTGTATTCTTAGAGATACATCACACGTTTAGATAAATTGTAATGCAAGTTTTAAAAATAGATAAATACAATATGCATGTACATGTAATTATATGAATGATTTTTTTAACAATGATAACCGCACGAGCTTAAAAATCGTTTGACCGTTGGATATTTGTAAACAATCAAACACAGTAAAAACTACTGTGTAAATAATTCTGAACAATTTGCCTTTCTCAAACATATACCGGAATATTAACTTAGTACTTAATCAAATCATCGGAAATCCTCTAGGTCTTAATGGGATTTAATCACGTGACCAACCAAGTTCATATCCCGGAGAATTTTTTATTTTTTTTAAATAAAACCAAGCATCAAAAAGAAGGTTTTCTTAGTTCTCGACCTTTCATTCTTCCTGGGAATCATCTCCACTTGGCAATTTCAGAGGGAGTTCTCTGTTAAAGTCCTCAATAGCACCTACCGTCTTGTAGGCGGAGTCAAGGAACCACCACTGGACCGCCTGTTGTATACATGTAACAAAAATTGAAATGAAATGGAAAAAAAATTATAATACGCACGACCAACAACAAATGTTAAGCAAGTAAATTTAATCAAGTCAACTGGAGAAAAATTTTCCAAAGATATTAAAGTATTCAACTTTGATTAGGACATATATTTATCTTATATGAAAGTATGGCTATTTCCACTGTCCTGGTCTCTACATAAATCACTGTCTAGTAGTTTGCTGCAGGGTTAAACATTAATTACATAATTACACTGCAGTTGGTCTTTCATATACATGTTACATAGAATGAAATTATAGCAAATAAATGTAATTACAGTATAATTCTAATATAAATTGCGTCTCAAGGAAGATAAACCTTGATCGGCCTATGACAACTTTTTGAGCCTAGCGTTGTATAGTTTCATGGAAAGATTTTGTGGTCAAAGAAGTTTATCTGCCGGATATTCTTGTCATCAACAATAATATGATAACAAGTCCATTACTATTTAACATCAACATTCTAAAATCTTGATATCTAACAACTGTTTAATCTGAAATAATTTTTGAAATTAATATCTCTCTTATCTCCATTAAATGCATAAATTATACATCTATACTTATAAATGAAGACTTTTTGCCGGAAAAGTATAAAATGCCTGCACAAGCAAAACAGCTTACACCTTTGGTATTTCAACACGTGTTATATGATGTCCGTAAGCTTTAGTTGAATTTTACCTGATAAGTAATGTTTGTAAAATTAATTAAAAACTGACTTTCATTTTCAATAAACCAGCTCGAAATAGCAAAAAAATGAGAGTAAGGTTACCGTAGTGGACCCACTTTGGTGGATCCAAGTCAGTGGGAGTTAGCATTAAAATATATCCTCGTAGTGAAATAATATTAATTGATTACGAGAACAGTAAATATATTATTAGGAACTTACTTGGATTACACATAGAATTTAAGATTTCACAAATGCGTAATTAATAAAATAAGGCAATTCGTTTCTTGAATGCGCGTTTTTTTTTATTCTTTTTCCAATTTTTACAATCTTATATATGATCTTATAACCAATGAAATAAATGTATAAGATTCTTTTTTCATTCTCACTTTCACACTCTTTCTCTCCCTTTCACACTACATTCTACGCCTCGTTTATCGGTTGGTCGAAATCGACAGCGACTGAAACTGACAAAAAACTGACAGGACTGAAATTGACACGCCCTGTTTATCGATTGGTCAAAACCTACGGCGACCTAAGAAATATCACGGACTGCACAAAAAAATCTAAACTTGGTGGGATAATAATATTGAAGCTGTATTAAATAAAGAAGATTTTTTTTATCAAATTGTGCAAAAAGGTCAAATCCAATTTATCATTGGTACATGTACTAGTGAATTTGAGGGGTTTTGGTTTGTTTTGTTTTTTTAACAATTATAACAATTCCAAAATGTACAAATACACATAAATATATCAAAGCATTTCTTCGCAGTAGTAACGTTTGAATTCATTATTTTCTCTTTTTTTAGTGCCATTAGCAACTTGTTCAATCCAAAGTTTTAAAATGAATGCATACAACTGTTTTGGAATGAGAACTAAGAAATGTGACCTCTACTTTCAGCCGGGTAGCTTTTTGAAATTCTAGGCAGGTGTTTAACTTTTGGGTAAAATTAACATGAACAGACTGGTATACAACAATTATTTAGTCGGACTTAGTCACACCTAATACCTATATATATTGTCACAATGAATCTAGCAGAACAGTCAGACATCACATCCTCTTTTTAAAAATGTATTTTTAAATTACTCAGCTGACTAACTTTCAAGCATTTTGTACATATTTGAATAAATAAGCAGTGCACAAGAGTGAAACGAAATACATTTCATTTATATGTACATGTATCAATGCTATGTTTACACAATTTACATGGACAGTGTTATTTTGTATTATTGCTAAGTGATGTTAGTATTTGCATGTTAACAGTAGATGTTAACAGTGGATACTGTTGTACTAATTAATATATTTAATTATTTAATTATATTTACTCAAGATCTTGAGACCTCTTTACATACAAATTAACTAGGCTAGTATAAATTACTTTTACTTTGTATGACAAAAAACTATAATAGATGAAGATATCAAACTAATAATAACATTAAAATTAAATTAGTTATCTTAGAAAATGTGCAGTAGAAATTTGGAATAAATAAACAGAGAATAAATTCATGCAAGATAACAAATTTATTTGAACATTAAAATGCTAAATGATAACATGTATACAGTGCATGATGCATGAAGACAAGTTCATTCTCTCTCTCTCTCTCTCTCTCTCTCTCTCTCTCTCTCTCTCTCTCTCTCTCTCTCTCTCTCTCTCTCTCTCTTGTGGTCAATCCGGCAAACTTCAAAGTATCTTATTTAAGTATTGTTTCATTCTTTATTCATTGAAGATGCATGTGCAGATGAGTAAATTGTGAAAAAGGAATTCCAAGGAATTCTTCTGGAAATTCAACCACTCCTTAGGAAAACATAATGTGGTCATTATAATGACTTGCAAATCTAGTTAGTCCCTCTGCCATATCCTTTCAAATTACTACTCCACATAATCCCTGAACCCCCTTCTTGATCTTCTTTCTTATTGGGCACACTTGTACTATTTCATATGCAGGAATATCATTTTTACCCATGATATCAGATACTGGAAAAGTCATCCACATCCAGCATGCCCAGCAACTTGGTTTTTTTTCTTTCAGCAATTTTGTATTTTTTTTTCTATGTTTTATCCAAGTCATAGAAGGACAGAATTTTCCAAAAGAATATTCTATTTTGCACTTCTCTAAAAAAAAATAGAGAAACACATAATAAAAACAAATACATGTACCCTAAATGTTAAGATCTTAAAATTAATAATAAATATTGTGGAACACATATGAAGATTCCATTTCATGTTCTGATTAGCATTAGCAAAACTAATATCATACTGGTGTGTGAAATTGTTTATTTACATCTCTTGTCACTTGTCAGATATGTACTCTGACCGATTGCCAAGTCAAAAGCTGCTGTGTTAAATAATATTTCTGCGCTAACAATAAAAAATAAACCCGCATTTTTTGCTGTGTATGTTATAAAAACTTGTCATTTCATTACAAAATCATGTGGTTTCAATTTTTAACAAATCCATGGTTTTTCAATTAAGAAAATTAAAGAGATGAAGAATTAATTGACCTATCAACGGAAAAAAATGGACTCCACTTCTCAACTCCATCCTATCTAATTTTTTTTTGTAGGATATTTTCCCAATTGATATTAGCCACATGAAAAACTCTATGATTATTGTTGTACTTTCTTTTTACAAAGAATTATTCATGAAATGTTTATGCAAATTAAATGTGCAAGTAAATATCTGATATTAAATAATATAAATGTAAGAATGTCTCTCTCTCTCTCTCTCTCTCTCTCTCTCTCTCTCTCTCTCTCTCTCTCTCTCTCTCCACTATGCATGTTATTTACCTGACCCCTCTTGAACTACCCGTTTGTCAAGAAATAACATGTCATCTGTCGTCATCAGGTGAATACCTCTTGCTTTTTTCTTTGAGGAGTGGATGTGTACTGGTTTTGAAATTTAACTGCACTGAATATTTTTTTAAAATATATTTCAGCGTTAAAAAAAATTATGTCTATCATAAACAATTAAACTGAATTTATATGAATTATTTATAGTTGAAAATGTATTGCTTTTATTTTTTTTAAAGTTTTTTAGCCTCCAAATATTCATTTGGCAAGGGAGGTAACTGAAATTATCAAAGATTGACAAAGTATATTTGTCTACATTTTTTTTACGCACGCTTTTCCCGCTGATTTTATTTTATCAATAAAGAGTCAAAATATTTTTGTCATTTATAAAAAATACAAACCCTCACCAATAACAATGTATTGGATTTTAAAGCTCACAGTTTGGTACATGGTTTCAATGATTTATAGATGCTAGATAAATATGCTATAAATCAATTCTTAAACAGTTCTTATATTAAGTTTTAAGGAAACTAGGAGTGACACTATATTTTGGATTTTTTTGCAATTATTTATATACCGGTAAATCTTAACTATTTTCGAAACTAGATACTTACCCATCATGAAGAATACAAAATGCAAAATACATTCACTTATTATTTGCAGTTGGAAACTTCATTTCTGCAAATTTTGAATATTGAGAAAGAAATCGATACAGTATATAATGAGTTTGATCATAATATACATCAAATTTTAAACAGGTGAACAGAAGAGTGGGTCTTTCCCCAGGAAAGCACACAAGAAAGTTTTGCTATCTTCGAGACTCACAGTCCCGGAAAAGACAAGCCATTGCACGGACGAAGAAAGCAAAGTGGAGAAGAATACAACTGAAAGCTAGGAAGTGAGTCTCTCTGATATCTTTCTTTTTATTTTTTAATAATAGGTTTAATTTGTAAAATAATTATGATATTGCATGTTTATATGAATTAAAGTACTTTATTATACTTTCATGTTAAATACTGAAATCTGATTGGTTTAGACGAAGTTGACAATCCGTTCTAATACCCTCAGCGTTAGCAACACACTTGGCAAAGGGCCGATAGAACAAATTGTTACATGCACGTAAATTATGCGCGTACGGTTCGCCGTAGAACTCACGTCTTTTCTATATAAAAGCAGTAAAATTTGCCATAAAATTAAGACATTCAGTATAATAAAATGAATAGTGCCTGTTTGGGAGGGTACCCGTTGAAATTGACACCCCTCGCAAGCCATTGTTAACCTCCGCTTCGCGTCGGTTGACAGTGCTTTTCTCGGGGTGTCAATTTCAACGGGTACCCACTATTTATATAATACACTCCCCCTACCAATTCAAGATGAGAATTAATTCATTGATTATGTCAGACCACTGTTACAAACACTTAGCTATAGTTCTCTTAATACTTCAGTTCTTGTAAAGATATTTATTTGATATATACAGTAATGTTGACAATAAAAAAAATGTGTGCATGCATGTCTGATGCATGCTTAATATGAATTGTTCACTGCTTATTGGTCATTAATGTGAAAATAGTTTGAAATAGTCAGTTATTGATATTGATTATCTTGTTGCCATTGTAGATGCCAGACTACATCATGTAAAGAAATAAGAGAGGGTCCGACTTATATGTCTGGAGTTGGAATTGGTGATCCCAACAGCGCAGTTAAAGAAATACCACCACCGTCATCTGTACCACAACTTCCACAGGATGAATGACCATCTTTAAGTTCTCCTTAAAGATAACTTAAAGGTGCTTAAAGGTAGCTTAAAGACGATCTTTAAGCCACCTTTAAGCTATATGTGTTGCTTAAAGGTGGCTTAAAGAAAGCGTAAAGATGGCTTAAAGGCAGCTTAAAGACTATCTTTAAGCCACCTTTAAGCTATATGTGTTGCTTAAAGGTGGCTTAAAGAAAGCGTAAAGATGGCTTAAAGGCAGCTTAAAGACTATCTTTAAGCCACCTTTAAGCTACCTTTAAGGACAACTTATAGGTCCTTAATGTCCAAACTTCTTTAAGCCACCTTTAAGCTAACTTTAAGCCACCTTTAAGCCATCTTTAAGCCATTAAAAAATCTTTTAATTCAATATTGTGCTTAATTTACCAAAAAAATGTATTAATTATATGATAGAAAAGGTATTAAAAACGGTTTTTGTTCTAGAAAATAAAATGAAAAAAAAAACTCAAAACGCCCAAGACGAGGATTGAACCCGGGACCCTTCGTTTACCAGCATTACCTCACTCCCTCTGCGCCACGGCAACTTACATATTTTAGGAGGTTTTTATATCCTATAAATTAGTGGCTATTGAAACAATGTATTGAGTGTATTTTTTACTTGAAAAGATTTTGACTTCCATTCAGTTTGTAACAATCAATTATATCTAATTTATAAATAAAATGCATGCATGTATTTAGAATGAAATACGAAACTTGGTCTTCAGTGAAAAAAATATATTATACCTAAATGGAAACCGATAGGCTTACTAGTACTTAGTTAATAAATTTAAACCAAGTAGATATAGGCTATGTTCATCTATTTCATAACTAAATGAAATTAAATGCAAGGAAGAAGATGAAACTATTTCTTTTATTAAATGCATTGAAACTATTAACTAGGGTATTAGTTCTACGCAATTTCCCGGTTTTCATGATCACGGCGCCGTTCAAGTATGTATAATTTTAATAATATTGATTATTATACATTTACAACAGATCTAGAATAACAAATGAAATGATATATGTTTAAATGTTTAATTGTATACATGATTTTTAAACTATCAATTCTATAACAAACAATATTACCAATTACCGGTGACGTATTTACTGCATGTGGCGATTGCAAATGATGTATGCATATATACTTGTACATACAATTGTATGATGTACCAGGCCTGGTATGTGACATATTTACCCTTATACATATGTTTAAATAATTAACCCCCATTTATGATCACCGGTACAGTAATTAATTAGCCTCTAGATTTTACTCTTACATACATGTATCTTTAATTTGTAGACGTAACATTTTTAAAACCCATGCACAGCTAGGAAATAATACTTTGAAATGAATTACAAATGTAAACAAACTTTCATTCACTAGACTTATCGTATACACGTACATACTAAGATTTCAACGCCTTTAGAAACCCTGACGTGCACCTGGGCACACGACACACCTGTTGTGTATATCTTGTATATTCTGTGTTAGTTCCAGGGGTTTTCTTAACTTGGACAAACAATAGACTCTAATTAGATATACACAAACGTCTAGACAAACAAAGGGGTAATATCCCGCCCGATATAACCAAGGCAGTTGAGAGTCTTTTCATCTTTAACATGTATCTAGCATATCTAGAATTAGACCTAGAAATAATTAAAATTGAAAAAAAAAAATACATTTCTTAAACCATGCATTATTTGTTCATTTTTTTATTTTGTTTAATAACCGGATGAACTAAAAGAGAGAGAGAGAGAGAGATTTCACCGATTAATTTATAATAGGAAACAAACATACTTTATTATAATTTCATGCGCAGATTTAGATACAGAGACTGCGCTCACCCCTACAATAATTTTGAAACAAAAAAAAATTATAAAGAATTTTATAACGGCAATCTGTGTCCATTGGAGCGGTGTTGACGATAGCGATCTGTGTTTAATGGAGCGACAATTAAAACCGCCTGGAACCCCCCCCCCCCTTCCTTGGAAATTATATCATCACTCGGATCACCCCCTCCCATCCCTATAAAAGAGCTTTTGCATTTAATATATGTTTTTAAGATGAATCTGTTCAGGTTGATCAAACCTGACTTAAAGAGAACTTAAAGATGGTGTAAAGACAACTTAAAGGGAGCGTAAATGCCACTTAAAGATGCTTAAAGGTGGCTTAAAGATGGCTTAAAGGTGACTTAAAGAAGTTTGGACATTAAGGACCTATAAGCTCAGCTTAAAGGTGACTTAAAGGTGGCTTAAAGATTGTATATCCTTTAAGCCACCTTTACGCCACCTTTAAGTCACCTTTAAGGACTTGCTTAAAGATTGTTTTTCGCCCTGTGTTCAGAGTTTGCCAGTCAAAGACCCTAGTCTTGTCTTTTTTGACCTGGAAACAACAGGACTGGGTATTGATGCATATGAATTTTTAATTATTCAAAGTATTAATTTGTTCAATTTGATTCAAATGATTGTTTTTAAAAGTTGACTCATGTGATATGAATGCTAATGTTGATGATTTTTTTTCAGCAAGAACATCACATATTTTGCAGGTGGCTGCCGTCTGTGGGGATGAGACAATGCACATGATGCTGTAGAAGACGTTTTAATGTTACAAAGACTATTTGACACTGTTCATTTTTGTGATGATGAACATTCATCTTCTACATTTACCTTTCAGTATGCATTGAGTGCTTATAGTTACAAAAAGGTTGTGAACAGAAATATCCCGTCTCTGCAATGTCTGGTAGATCAAAACGTTCTTAGTGCTGGAATGGCTAAGAAAGTGGCAGGCAGTGGTCTAGATTTTGAATGTCTCAGACTAGCACACTCAAGAAGTGCTGATGGTATTCATGCTCTATTTTCCGAACAGTGTGACAACAGTTCAGAGTAACAAAGTGTAAAAAAATTATTGATTCTGTTGCAAACTTTTTCATGTCTCTGAATGAAAGCTGAATTAGATATTCAGTCCAATCATGATATCAATTTGTAATTGCTAAACATAATTAAATTCAATGTTTTTATTGGATATATTTTTATATTCACTTGTAATATCATTCATTATATAAATGAATTTTGTTCACGTACATAGGACATACCAAATTGTTAAGTTGCGAATTAGATTAGCTACATGTATATGTCAGCATTGATTTTGTATATTCATCAGTAATTTTTTTTGTGATTATTATTTTATTACATAATATTTTAACATTTAATTAAATATGGGAATGTGTTTTGTATAAATTATGATAGATATGAAGTTTTTTGTTATAGTATTTTGTATTATTGAAATGAAAAAAAATATGTTGAAAAAAATGGAGAAAGACAGAGGAAATTCGAAATTTTGTATAGAAGGATTTTCTTTATTTAAATAGTTAATCCATTATTTTTGCATTAAAAATTATCAAATGGGATGTCAAGAAAAAAAACTTACAGATTTTTCTTATTTTCTTTTGCTCAACAGTTTAAAGAGACAGTACGGCGCATCTTACTAAAAAACCGACTTTAAAAAATTTTCCGATCGGGTTCGGTATTTTTGTACTATTCATAAATGTATAAACTTTCAGAAAATTACAAATTTCTCCGTGAAATAAATCTATTTGTTTCATTAAAATTAATAATTAGGTATAACCTATACATATATACATCGCCACGTGTAACGGGGTTCCAGTTTCTATACCATTACGCATGCGTATTAACTATAAACAAACCAGCATGGCGAGTAAGAGACCGGGTAGGCCTGCTTACTTGACTGAATTGGCAAAGAAAATAAGGTAATAATTGTTCAAAGTTTTTGAAATAACCACAGTTATTATTTTGTAAGCATGTATTTTGCGTGTTTATCATAGGAGTTGCTACAACCTAAATTCATTTTTGTAAGTGAGGCTCCTTGAGGGATAATTTGACATATTTATGTCTGTTAATTTTAAAATGAATTGAAATTGGTAAGCCATTAATAAATTATCGAGAAAGTGATGATGTGTTCCGTTTAGAGAGTCCCTTTTACCTCGTATACCACGATGATCGTAGTCGGGCGAAGATATTGTAGTTTTCAGCTCGTGTCAATTACTGTCAATCAAAATCCACGTGGTACAAATAAACGATATAAGATTATTCGGGTTTGTACGACCCTTAAATTTCCGGAAGCTAATAATTACATTAATTAGGTATGTAAAAGAGATTTTTATGTACTTCAACTGTCACAATCAACGTTATTTCGTATTTCCTAACAATACAATGGATAAATCTGAAGTTATTCACACATGTGTTTTCAGCTGTACTGTCGCTTTAAGAGAATGCAATGTAAATACATATGAATTTGGAAAAAAAACAGAGGAAATTCGGAATTTTTAATAAATGAATATCTCAAAAATTTGATCATTGACAACCACTTTTCTTTTCATTTTCTCTTTTTTTAAGCTGCAGTTTACATGCATATATCATTCATAAAGGATTATCATCATTCAATTTTTTTTAATATTGAAATGAAAATGGTTCATTTTTATGCAATTTTTTTTATGAAACAGAGGAAATTCGAGTTGCGTAAATTAAAAGCAGGCTTGTTTCATATGATGATTTTAGTTGAATTTTAATGATATACACTTAATGAATAGATACACACAATTTAATAAAATGTTTCATTAATGTGATTTAGAAATAAATATTGTTGAAAGATGTGATTTTTAGCAAAAAAAAGTAGGTCATTAACCTAGTTGTTTGAAAGTGGATTTCATCATTACATACATGTGTCTTACTTGTCCAATAGTTATTATATGGATATCATCAGTGGATTTTTTTTTCATTCTGAGTAAATGTCATCCTTAAGCCTCCAAATATTCATTTGACAAGGGAGGTAACTGAAATTACCAAAGATTGACAAAGTATACTTGTCTACAATTTTTTAACGCAAGCTTTTCCCATTGATTTTATTTTATCAATAAAGAGTCAAAATATTTTTTTCATTTACAAAAAATACAAACCCTCACCAATAACAATGTATTGGATTTTAAAGCTCACAGTTTGGTACATGGTTTCAATGATTTATATAAGAGAATGAAATATATATCTTCTCGTCCGAATAACCACTTAAATTATTTTTTCAAACAAATCATCAATGGGTCAAAAGAGAATACAAAGAAACTATTTTAAAGGGAAAACAAAAAATTCGTGAAAATCGATGTGCGGCGTTTTCTTATATAATCGCCTGATGATTGCTTGGACAGCCTCTTATGTGACAACTGTTTCAGCCTAGTGTTGCACAATTTCATGGAAAGATTTGTGGTCAAAGAATGTTTTCTGCCAGAAATTCTTGTCATCTTCAATCATATGATTACAAGTCCATTATAGTTTAATACTAACATTCTAATATCTTGAAATCTAAAAATTGATTAATCTGAAATAGTTTCTGAAATTAGTACTTCAGATCTCTTATCCCAATTTCACTTGATTTTTGAAATAAAAAACGTTGCTACCCCTTGATTCTGTCTGCCATTTAATATCTTTCTGGGACCATAAGGTACCTTTGTTGGGACAAATTTAACCTCTCTGCCCATAGGATTTCTTGTATTCATTATCTATTTGATTTTTACTATATATTGTTACCAAAATTTAAACAATTTATTAGCGAAACAAAACACACAGCTATCCACAAAGGCACGAGAGTTTGTGTGCATCAACGTTACAAATGTGCTTAAAAATCAAACCCGGGATTATTCATCCCCTTCTAAAACAACTGAAATAAAAAATTCAAGAGACCTCGTACATGTACCTTTTTTCACAAAATTGGGAATATCAGACAATTAATATGTTGTTTTTCATCAAAAAAAAAATCAGCCCCTATTGCTGACGGAAATCCCCTTACAACGAAGGGGAACTCGGGAATTGTTTTGCCTTAACCATGTTTCGGGAAATTACTAGTGTAGAACTGCTAGTAATCTAATCTTTTACACCGACAAAAAAATCTGCTCAATCTAAATTTAAGTACCAGCTGGGTTTTTTTTTCAATGGAAATACAGAACACTGTTTCTATAGTAACTGCTTCTTGGACTTATTTAACAAATCTAGGGAGAAATATCAAATATATATGCATCAAAAGATACATAAATGATAGAAAAGTCTATTGTTGTCATTCCTCTAAAAATATTTATCTAGGCAAGTTGGAATATATTTCGTGTAATGTATTTTAGAGCACACGAAATATATTCCAACTTGTCAAGAAGCAGTTACTATAGAACAGTGTTCTGTATTTCCATTGAAACAATACAGCTGGCACTTAAATTTAGATTGAGCATTAGAATAAGTAGACAATCATTTGACTCATGAAAAAATTGAAATAAAAACCTGACAAGTTTAACTCAAATTCCTATGAATAAATACATGAATAATTTATAGCATATCTGTCAGAAAAATAAACATCGGATTTCAAGAAAACCCGGTATGTCTGCACCAGTATCCCAATCAGTCTAAGTATAGCGATCTCGAAAATAACACGGCAGTATTTCATAATCCACCTCATCCCGGTATGTCTGCACCAGTATCCCAATCAGTCTAAGTATAGCGATCTCGGAAATAACACGGCAGTATTTCATAATCCACCTCATCCCGGTATGTCTGCACCAGTATCCCAATCAGTCTAAGTATAGCGATCTCGGAAATAACACGGCAGTATTTCATAATCGACCTACACCAAGCGGGAAACAATGTTCAATTTTTTTGTAATTCTCTCCGGATAGTCGAATTTAATACAATTAATTTAACAAGTAAAATTGTCACGTTTATTGTTAAAAAAAGTATCCATAAGGACAGAATAAGATACAAATATCAATATAAAAATTGTTTTCATGTACATGTTTTTCAATTAATTGGTATGGTCGTAGTTAAAGCTAAATAAATGTAGATATACTTTGACTTTAATCTCTAGTCAGAAAGGACGAGTGCACTTATGGGCGCCGGTAAAAAGTAAAAAAACCCATGAAGATTCAAATTAAGCATAATTATTTTTACCTAACCTCACCTATTGATATCTAATACATAAGAATCAACAAGTTTTAGCGCCGAATTTACTGTATATAAAAAGCACGAAGCTTTACAACATAGTAGGGGTCAGCCGACATTGTGATTTTGTATAGTAAATCGAGGACGGGCATTCAATTCAAAGCCTTTGTTTACTGTCAGCCTAACCGAGTACAAACTTGTGGAAAAGACAAAATACGCATTATACATTTAGAAAACTCTAGTGAAAATAAGAAGTTTGTACTACATTAGGCTGGTACTTAAAAAGAAAGAAAAATGTATGAAAATTTCAAGTTTTTTTCTATAGCAAGCGAGAGCTATTACCTGCGTGACCTATGTTGAACCCACGCTTGGAATTAATTATTTTAATAGTCACGTGGGTTCTATCCAGGTAGACGTTTGTCAAATGTGCTCACTGTAAAACACTGACACGTTTTAAATCGCTTTCCATCGACTTTGTATGGTCTATTTTTGTTTATTTAATTCAGTATTGTAGATTAGTATCGCATTTAAATAATAATCTCGTGATGTTTTTGTACAGGTTGTATATTTTGTAGAAAATTACCATTTAAACTTTTATATATCTAGGGTTTTTGTTTTTGTCATAATTGACAAAGGTATGTCGGTAAAGTAAGAGGAAATAACACTGATTTTTTACAGAATTTTCTACGGAAATAAACCCATGCCCAAACATCATTGTTGCATTGCATTGTTTGTGAAAAACAGGTGCCCCCTATTACCATTTAAACTTTTATATATCTAGGGTTTTTGTGTTTGTCATAATTGACAAAGGTATGTCGGTAAAGTAAGAGGAAATAACACTGATTTTATACCGAATTTTCTACGGAAATAAACCCATGCCCAAACATCATTGTTGCATTGCATTGTTTGTGAAAAACAGGTGCCCCCTAAAGGGAGAATCTCTCAGTACTGCTTGGCACCAGTATCCCAATCAGTCTAAGTATAGCGATCTCGGAAATAACACGGCAGTATTTCATAATCGACCTACACCAAGCGGGAAACAATGTTCAATTTTTTTGTAATTCTCTCCGGATAGTCGAATTTAATACAATTAATTTAACAAGTAAAATTGTCACGTTTATTGTTAAAAAAAGTATCCATAAGGACAGAATAAGATACAAATATCAATATAAAAATTGTTTTCATGTACATGTTTTTCAATTAATTGGTATGGTCGTAGTTAAAGCTAAATAAATGTAGATATACTTTGACTTTAATCTCTAGTCAGGAAGGACGAGTGCACTTATGGGCGCCGGTAAAAAGTAAAAAATCCCATGAAGATTCAAATTAAGCATAATTATTTTTACCTAACCTCACCTATTGATATCTAATACATAAGAATCAACAAGTTTTAGCGCCGAATTTACTGTATATAAAAAGCACGAAGCTTTACAACATAGTAGGGGTCAGCCGACATTGTGATTTTGTATAGTAAATCGAAGACGGGCATTCAATTCAAAGCCTTTGTTTACTGTCAGCCTAACCGAGTACAAACTTGTGGAAAAGACAAAATACGCATTATACATTTAGAAAACTCTAGTGAAAATAAGAAGTTTGTACTACATTAGGCTGGTACTTAAAAAGAAAGAAAAATGTATGAAAATTTCAAGTTTTTTTCTATAGCAAGCGAGAGCTATTACCTGCGTGACCTATGTTGAACCCACGCATGGAATTAATTATTTTAATAGTCACGTGGGTTCTATCCAGGTAGACGTTTGTCAAATGTGCTCACTGTAAAACACTGACACGTTTTAAATCGCTTTCCATCGACTTTGTATGGTCTATTTTTGTTTATTTAATTCAGTATTGTAGATTAGTATCGCATTTAAATAATAATCTCGTGATGTTTTTGTACAGGTTGTATATTTTGTAGAAAATTACCATTTAAACTTTTATATATATAGGGTTTTTGTGTTTGTCATAAATGACAAAGGTATGTCGGTAAAGTAGGAGGAAATAACACTGATTTTTTGCAGAATTTTCTACGGAAATAAACCCATGCCCAAACATCATTGTTGCATTGCATTGTTTGTGAAAAACAGGTGCCCCCTAAAGGGAGAATCTCTCAGTACTGCTTGGTCGACGGGTAGGCGAACATAACTGTATCTGTGGTAAGTGCTATATACGGAATTATAAGGATCAGCAAGAGAAAAAATCCAAATCAGAGAATTCTGGGGAAAACGGTAAAGCCACAGCATTCTACCTCGGAACAAAATCAAACTGGTATAAAGCCATATGTGTAATGAAAAAGAAACAGCGATGCAGAATATCTCAAGAATGCCCCTCCGATTTCTTTTTTAAAACACAATATCTTTTTTTACGACAATGCATGTTCCTGTCCTTCTTATTTGTCGGGTAATTCCATTAAAAAAAATCAAAATTCCAAAAGTACTCTTTCAGACTAACACGTAGGTCGTTTCCAATGTAAAACAATGATCTTTTGCAACAATTGTCAAAATGTAGAGAATTGCTGCTTAAGAAAGAGTGTATAAGAATAGACTTTGATAGCCCTAATTTTCTAAACGATGAAAATTACATTTTTCTTGCCGGCATTTCAAGAGATCAATTCAATACTATTTGCACTTTGGTTGAGAAAAACTCAAGAAAAAGAAAACATTCCAATAGAACTGCAATAGGGATTTTGTTAACCAAATTGAGAACAGGTCTTTCGAGCAGTATTTTGAAATCTTTATTTAATATAAGTTGCTGTAAGTATGTGTGTCGCATAAAGAAACGTGCAAGGGAAGCATTAATGCAATATTTCGTGCCATAATACATCGGTTTTGACCACATTTCTAGAGATGATGTAACTTTAAAACACACGACTACATTTGCACGTGAATTATTAGCATGAGGAGGTAACAATACTGCCATCTTGTTAATTAATGGTACATATATTTATATTCAGAAAAGTACACGTTCCAAAGAAAATCATACAGTATCTATAAAGGTCGTTCTTTAGTAAAGCCCATGATGATTGTCACTTCAGATGGCTATATATTGGACATTCTAGCATTTGCGTGAAGGTGAAGGGTTGTTGAAATGAGCCGAAGAAAAAGATATTTTAGTTTTAGATTGTACGTTTAGGGACTCCTTAGATATGATCGAAACTGTTGGGTTAAAATCAGAAAGTCCTTTTTTCTTACACAAGGGAAGTACACAACATTCAACAAAGAAAGCCAACTTGTCACGTTAAGTTACAAAAATCTGGTGGGCGGTTGAGTCTGCTGATGGTAGACTGAAAACGTGGAAGATTTTGGTAAACGTAGTGACCAATACCCAGGTTCCCTTCATCGGGGACTACGTTAGAATTGTTGCTGCTCTTATGAACGCTTTTCGACCACCGCTATCTAAAAATTCACCAACAGATTCCACTGTGGCAAAGAGAATGTTGGAAAAATAAAAAATTGAAGTAAACCTATTAAATGTTTATCATTAAAGATAATGGAAGAATCTGCCGTAAAAATATATAAAATTGATGCTGCTGAGGCTTTGCAAGATTTCCCTGTTTTAACTCAAGAGTATCTGCGTTCTAACTTTAGGTGTCTATTAGTTAAAACAGACCCTTTCATATTTCTCTGAACATGTAAGTGAAGATGGTGGATATGAAATATTTGTTGGAAAAGAATAATTCAGATATTTTGCAAGCCAAAATCCAGTCTAGGCATGTCTCCTCAAAGTCTTATTATCTCTGGATACAGTATGATTCCGCAGATACAGAAGATCCAGTTACATTATGGTATTGTCAGTGCAGATCGGGTGCGCGGTTGGTTGGATGTTGTGCGCATGTCTCCTCCGTGTTGTGGTACATTGGTATAAAAAGACACGAAACACCCTTAACAAACAAAATAATTCCTAATAATGTTATTGATTGTCGTGAATCAACAGACTGAAATTTTTCATGTACTTTTCCTTTTGGTTACTCTTGTGTTAAAGAGGGGTAGATTTTTTTTCTTGTTGTGGAAAAATAAAAACCAGCACGTGCAATAAATATGTAAAATTAATATAAATCGGCCAGACATCCTTAAGAGTAACCCTTTTCCGGAGGGGGGGGGGGGGTCGAGTAATCAGTAAATACATTATTCATGTGTTTAATGACAAAAATCGCTAAAATTAAAGTGAAAATGTATGCATTTGATAACTAATAACTTAAGAAAACTTGTTTTTGTGTGATAAAAAGCAAGTGTTAATCTTTATACAGCCACATACTTACTTTTATTCTCATCCTTTTTCGTATACTTTTTTTTCTTTCCCCAGCGTTTCTATTATCAAAGTAATAAATCATGAACCCTTTTCTCCATTCTTTTGATATTTTGTTTTTAAGAGTGTCAAAAAAGTTCATTAATATTTAAACCTTCCCCCAAATACACAAACAAATACATAAACCATCAAAAGGTTTTTCAACTAAGAGGCCTTGTCACGCAATTTTTTATGATTAAAAAAAAAGTAAATAAGTTATGCAGTCATATTGTTTGCTAAAGCTGCAAAAACATAATAAATTATATGCCAAGTTGTATCTTATCTTCCAAAATCTAACTTTATTCATGTTGTTCTACTTGAAATAGTTTAGACATTAACTATATATATATTATGACGAACAATTTCTCTAGAAAATTAATTTAATTGAAATATCAAGACATTAAGTCATCAAAACAGCATTTGAATGTATTTTATTTTATGATAAACGAAAGAATAAAGAGAGAGTTTAGTGACATTTGAGATGCATCATAAAAATTACAGCATTGAAAGACGGCAGTATTTTAAGCCATAATACTACGCAGTTAAAATTGCATACACGTTCATGTATTTGATTTGAGAAATACATGTACCCATTAAAGCTCAAACGCTTATTTTTATGTAATAATTTAAATGAATGCATTCTCTGCGTCCAGAAATGTTTGTTTGAACACTCTGGTAAAAAGCAGTTTCAAGGCTTTATTCAATTTTTTCCAAGACATAAAATAACGCATAAATTATAATTCAGCAAACGCGCCAATCGATCCACCAACAAAATAATGTTGATTTAAATTTCTCCTCCCACTGATTTAAATAGACACAACTCAAATAGGTTCCGAACGATTTTTCCGGATTTAGACTATATATAGGTTACTAAAAATCCCCAATTGTTTAAAATGTATGCTAATTTTGGTAAAGTTAAGCCTTCATTTAATCAGAAGTATCCATTAGTGCTTAAATTTTATGGGAAAAAGCAATTTGTTGATATGTTCTACATAAAAACGGCACCGAAAAAGGGCCCATTCACTAAAGCTTAAGCGCACTCGTTCTTTGCACTAGATCTTAAACATACTAGTTGGCCTAAAATCGTAGGTTAGCAAGACCCTAAATAAATTTATATAACTAAGATAAAATGAGACGTATCTTATATTGCAATATTAATCAGTAATTTAAAAAAACCCACAAATTTCCTTTAAATTAATATAAAACCAACATTGATAAATCTAATAAACATTTTAATGATGAACTATTACATTGATATCAATTCAATAAGATTCATTTTCAATGTACAATATGCAATAAAATGTTAAATGAAAAATTACTTTGAATTAAGATATAATCTATTGACGAATACTGAATACAACAATTAAAATTTAAAGGGACTTGGACACGATTTGAGCTCAATTTTTTTCATTTTTAATGTCTAGAATGGTGAATATGGATGTTTTTAATGCTCTGTCAAAATTTGAAAGTCAAATATCGAGTTACAAGCGAGTTACAGAGGTTAAAATTCTTTGTTTTGTAAACAAAACTCGAGTCCTGTTATTGTTTACATATGTCTTGAATTGGTAAAAGTTTCAATCTAATGTTGCATTTTGTTGTTGATAAACTTATTTATGAACACATTTAATAAGTTTATCTTGTTTCAACCAGTTATTTTGTCAAAGAAATGGTAATTTCTTTACTTTACATTATTTGAAACAAATATAAGACTCGATCTTTGTTTACATAACAACGACTTATATTTACATTCTACTGTAAATTTTGTGATCTTTAAATGCCTCTAAATGCAACAACTAATCACTGCGTATGAATTTACATGTAATTTACATAAGTAGTTCCCAAACAGTGATTTCTATGTTATCGGTTAAAAATATATATTTCATAAATGTTGTCAAAGCAACATGTTTTACAATTATTCAACAAAAGAGTTGATTCTGTTGTTAAAAGCAAAATTTCAAGAGTTATTTTTCATGGATTATATTTTCATACTCATCGATCTCAACTCAACAGTTTATATGATAACCAGTTTAAACCGGTTTTTGTAAAACAGCTGTTCTTGCTGTTACTAACTTACTCCCTCCGTGATCTGCAATTTTTATCGATTTATGTAAGTAAATAATTGATTTCATCAGTAAGGGAATGTAAATATAAGCATTAAATGATTTATTTTTGACGTCGTCGTGTCAATAACTGCCGTCAGTTGAGCAGACAAATTATCATAACGCGCTAACGCGCGTTATTCAATTTGTCTGCTCACCTGACGGCAGTTATTGACACGACGACGTCAAAAATAAATCATTCAATGCTATAATATCCTCTGTATCTCGCTTGTAACACGACTTCTAATATTCAAATGTTGGTAAATCATTAAAAATACTCAAGTAAAGTATTTAATACATAACAAATCAAAAATGAAATTTTCATCTGAAATCGTGTCTACGTCCCTTTAAAGCAGTAATCTATAGAACATAGTAATTGATAGTTGTGATTCGAAAATGTTCTGTGAACAAAAATATCTTGCTCTTGATTGCTTCCCAGTTTATGACGAATATTTTAATGAAATATTTACGTTAAATCTATATTTTAAAGTGATTTACAACATTTTTTTAAAAGCAGGTTTTTCTATATGTAACGTATGGACGATTTTGAGATTTTGAGATTAATCCCCGAGAAGTTGAAGATTACTTGAAAGATTTCTTGAGAAATCAATCTTATAAACAATAGGGTATATACTTAAAAATAAAACAATAAGTAAACGTTTTCGATGTACGTGTTTCTGGCAATATGAAACAAAATAAGTCTCAGTCTGGCAACTATATCAACATAAATTAAAATTTAATTTTCCAACTGTAATATCTATCATATCTATTTTTAGGGGGGGGGGGGTCTAATGCACATCACTTTAATTCACAAATTTATTTCTAAACTGATATTTTAATCATTCAATCTCTAGGACTAGTTTTTTTTATGACAAACAACTCAGTTTTAGCTATTTAATTTGTGCCTCTGTTTACATGGTATCTTTTATAACTCATTGTTAGTTATTTCATGTGTGCCTTATTGTATGCCATGCACTATGTGCCTCAGTGTTAGCTATGTGATGTAGACCTCAATGTAAGTAAATCATGTGTGCCTCAGTGTAAGTCATGTAATATGTGCTTCAGTGATATTCACAAGTTTTAATTTCACATATTTTGTAATACAAAGCAAAGTTAATTTTTGTTGCAGAAAAACATTTTTATAGTATGTTTGATGACCAGAGTAAAACTAACTTTGCTGCTATCATGAATTCATCTTGAGTGATTGAGAAACCGCAAGTGATGTACTGTTATTTGCATAAGCTTTCGCTTTAGCTTACAAATCTCTTTCTCTGGGTTGTGTGCTGTATAACCCCTAGACCCCCCCCCCATAAGGTAGCACCCATGGGGACAGTTAGGGGTTATGTTTGAGGATACGAGGAAGGAAAACCAGAGGAGGACCTTAAACCCAAGAATAAATCTGGAGAAAAATACACGTCTATTAATATGGAAGCATATTTTATTTGTGTGTGCATATGTCAAACCATTTAGTATTTATTTGTATATGTAAGCATCATGCATGATTGTTAACGTTTGAATGTCCATTGCAGGTGGATTTGAAAGTCAATGAAAAAAGGATAGCAAAATGGCGGGGCAATGTGATGAAGACCAAGCTAGGGAACGTTACAGCCAGCAGTCTAAAGTGTGTACCGATAAAGTGACGGAACAAGCTTGAATATAGACCTTTAAATAATCTGAGAAAAGTGCTCCTCTATTTATTGTTTTTGACTGACAAAAACCAGTTCTTCAAGACATATTCTATCCAAGGGGGCTTTTTTTTTACACCAGACATTTTCCCGTTTCAGTTCTCCTCATGTATTTTTTTTAAGTTGGGGGATTGAGGTTTGATTTATTATTGAACCAGAATGTGAAGTGAGAGACCCTTTTCCTGAGAAATTTATGAATATTTTGCTTTCATGGAAAACAAAATTTCTTTATAAAACACGTATTACGTGTATTATTTGTAATTCTCAGTAGGTATTCATAATGTCTTATGTAATACATGTATTTTTTTACTTTGCAATTAAGTTACATGCATCTGAAGAGGTATATGCAATTTGAATGTTCAAAATAATATTTTGTCAATATTTTAGTCTAAGATGAAATGATATTCGATTATTTTATTGATTAATAAAACATATGTAAAACCTTTATGTGATTTTCAAACATTGTTTTCTCTTCATTGATGGCATATTTACATCTTATGAATGTTCTGGAAGTGTTGATAGTTCCTACGTTGAAAGAAGAGTGAATTGATTCCCTAGAACCCGACGTTTAATATTTTGCTCGTAAATAAATACAGATGCAAAACTTGTTTTTATCAAATTTTAAGGGACCGACTTTGTTATACCAACAAATCGTTATAAATCTTAAAGCAAATTTGTTATAAAAGTAAACTGATATACAGGGTGAAAAACCATCTTTAAGCAAGTGCTTAAAGGTGGTTTTAAGGTGGCGTATAGGGGGCTTAAGGGAGATAAGATCTTTAAGCCACCTTTACGTCACTTTTAAATCACTCGCTTTGGCCTTCAACTCAACATGCAGGTATATCGACGACGTATTATCAATTAACAATTGTTATTTTCATACTTACGTCGACTTGATGTATCCCAGTGGACTTGAAATAAAAGATACCACAGAGTCTGCGTCATCTGTTTCATATTTGGATATTTGGAAATGGACATTGATGGTAACCTAACAACAGAATTTTATGATAAACGTGATGACTTCAATTTTTCTATAGTCAACTTTCCTTACTTATGTAGCAATATACATTCATCACCTGCATATGATGTTTTTGTCTCTCAATAAATTCGATACGCAAGAGCATGCTCTTCGTATGAACAGTTTTTAAGGCGAGGCAATCTACTGAAAAACAAGTTGATAAAACAGGATTATCAGCATTTTCGTTTGAAGTCATTTTTTCGTAAGTTCTATGGTCGATACAACGACCTTGTCAGCAAATACACTGTACAATCTTCCGATGGGTCGCATGCTGACTGACGTTTTCATACTAATTGTTAGACCATAATTAAGAATGAAAGTTCCTCTTTTATCTAAAAACAGACTATAGCTTACCTATAATTAAATTTTTTTGGTCTCCACCTGCACCCCATTCCCATTTAGCCAACACATATCTACCTGTATTTTAGCTGTATTTTTTCAACATGTTGGCTAAGTAAGAAGACATCGTGACCGGCAGCTGAGGATGCTCACTCCTCCTAGGCACCTGATCCTACCTCAATTTTTTTAGAGGTCCGTGTTGCTCTGCTTTGAATTTGTATTTCGTTTAATAAATTTTTGAGATGGTTGACAGTTTGTTATTGTCATTTTTTTACTTTAAGCTAGAGCTTATATGTCCTTAATGTCCAAACTTCTTTAAGCCACCTTTAATCATCTATAAATGACATTTACGCTTCCTTTAATTTGTCTTTACACCGTCTTTATGTTCTCTTTAACTCAACTTTGATCAAGCTGAACAGTTTCATATTAAATAAATTAAATTTTAAATGCAAGAACTCTTTTGTAGGAGTGGGAGTGGGTGATCCGAGTTATGCTAAAGTTTCCAAAGGGGGGGGGGTGTTCCAGGCGATTTTAATTGTCAACACACACCATGCAAAAACAGGTATCTACACCCAAGTTTTGTTTGTGTAAACACTTAGTCGCTTCATTGAACAAAGATCACAATTATCAGCACCCCTCCAATGAACACAGATCGCCGTTATAAAAAAGATGGGTGAATAAGGCGTGTAAACCTCTTACATGAGGATAGATAAGATTCTGAAAAATTAAGATATGAAAAAATCACATAATTTCTTTCTAAATTATTGAAAACAATGTATATTCAACATAACATAGATTAATAAACCTTAAATATGTTAAATATTTGAAATAGTTGATTTAAACTGGCATGTGCGTGTCAAAACCTCAAAATAGTGTCATTTTAGAACATCAATGCCTTTTCGTTTATAGAGTGGGTCAGAGCTCCATATTTTTGTCATAGTCTATATAAGGTTTAAAGGAAATCAAACCGATTTCAATCAACAAAAACGTGGAGAGATAACCCTCTATACTTTAAACATGTCATTTTGTATCCCAACAATTGCACGTTTTAGAAAAATACTCCAAGTTCGTAAATTCGTGGTTGACGTCGCGTATAGCATTCAACAAGGGAGTTTGTTGTGATTGAAATGGTTCAGTGGTTAGAGCACCAGACATAAGGTAACATTATAGAGCTTGAGTTTTTAGGTTGTGGTTTCGATACCACCAAAACTTTATACATGTAATTTTTTTTTTCTCTTATCGTTTGTTAAAATATTCAAAACCGTCTTGGGGATTTAAAAAAAAGAATAATTTTATTTTATTTTTTAGAGCGAAAACCGTTCTTAGAACCATTGAAACTTGCGACAGAATATACAATAGGCCCGCAGGTACATCACAAAAGATTAATGTAACACTTTGTTTTCTTCATTCTATTGATCTTCCTAAAAATATTAGATATTTTTCTGCAGTTATAGGCACATTTCAATTTATTTGTGCAATCCAAATAGTACAAAAAATATGTTTTATTACCGGCAATTGTTTTTGAAAAAAAATGGCCGCCGTCATCGTGCGAATACTTTTGTCCACAGTCTGTACATTATTTACTTAACAACCGTACATGTTCATGAAGCATCAATTTCTCTTGTTAAAATCGCTGCGTTGTTTGTCTAGACATGCTTTCATTTCTTTGTGTATATCTAATTAAAATCTGTTGTCTGTTAAATCTCAGGAAACCCTGGAAATAATACAGAATATACAGGATATATACAACAGGTGAGTCGTTTGTCCATACGCACGGCTATGCTTTTTTTTAAATAAATACTTTGCATTAAGAAATTCTACCCGATAGTGTCCTCGCAAGCATAGAAACTTATGAAAACAACTACTTGGCAACTAATGTTCATCTTCCCCAAGGGTTTTCAATTAAGGTTTAATATATTGTCCAATGATCACAATCAATTATATTGTCATAAAGTTAATACATTTTGTTGGTAATGGAAGCACAATATTGAATAAAGACTGTTATGATTTCTTAAAAATTGGCTAAAAGGTGGCTTAAAGATGGCTTAAAGATAGTCTTTAAACTGCTTTTAAGCACCTTCAAGCCAGCTTAACGCTTTCTTTAAGCCCCATTTTAGCCATCTTTAAGCTACCTTTAAGCAGGATATATAGTTTAAAGGTGGCTTAAACGTGGCCTAAAGACGTTTAGGCATTAAGAACCAATAAGTTGTCTTTAAAGGTGGTTAAAGGTCGCTTAAAGATAGTCTTTAAGCAGCTTTTAAGCACATTTAAGCCATCTTTACGCTTTTTAAGCCCCCTTTAAGCCACCTTTAAGCAGCATGTATAGCTTAAAGGTGGCTTAAAGATCGTCTTTAAGCTACCTTTCAATACCTTTAAGCTATCTTTAAGGTGAGCATAAAGATGGTCATTCATCCTATGATAGTACTTAAAAAATCGAAGGATATAATATCAATGTCACCAACATTTTACAAAACATGTCAATAAAACTGTTCATGCACTTCAATCAATATTATAAAAATTCTGTATGATATTTGAATTTGAGTATTTTATAAACATATTCCTAATTGAACTAGAGAATTTTTTCTCCGCATTAACTTGTGACAAATTTATCTCTCTAATATTAATTATTGCTTTAAATTTTCGAACAGATGTAAACAAAATGAAATTATGTTTTTAAAAAAAATGACCTTCGCTTTTATATATTTATACGATTTAATGGAAAACGGTCGAATCGCGAAATTAAGAACTCGCGTAAAATAAGGAATTTACAGTTTATTCATATTAAAGGGACTTGGACACGATTTGAGCTCAATTTTTTTCAAAATTTATTTTTTCACTTTTAATGTCTAGAATGGTCAATATGGATGTTTTTAATGCTCTGTCAAAATTTGAAAGTCAAATATCGAGTTACAAGCAAGTTACAGAGGTTAAAATTCGTTTTTTTGTAAACAAAGCTGGAGAGCTGTTATTGTTTACATATGTCTTGAATTGGTAAAAGTTTCAATCTAATGTTGCATTTTGTTGTTGATAAACTTATTCATGAACACATTTAATAAGTTTATCTTGTTTCCACAAGTTATTTTGTCAAAGAAATGGTAATTTCTTAACTTTACATTATTTGTAAACAAATATAAGACTCGAGCTTTGTTTACATAACAACGACTTCTTTCCTTGTATCTCGCTTGTATCACGACTTATAACATTCAAATTTTGGTAAATCATTCAAAATACACAAGTAAACTATTTAATACATAAAAATCAAAAATAAAATTTTCATCTGAAATCGTGTCCAGGTCCCTTTAAAACTTCACGTATCTTCAATTAAAAATATTTGTTTCATCAATTTATGAATACGAAACGACGTTAAAATTTTGACAGCGGGGTCTTTAAGTTACTTCGTTACAACCGTAAATTAGCTATAGTCTTGTTTGTTATATATGGTAATTTTCTATAGGTTTATGCAAGAATTTTGCGGGGACATGAAGAAAAATTCGTTATGACCGTAAATTTCCTATATCTGAGTTCGTTATATGCATATTCGAGCTGTGCTTCTACTTAATAATTCATAAGGTGTATTATTAGGTTAATGAAACAAGCAAAAAGCTACATGGTCAACCCCTAATGATACAAACATTTTTATCATTAAGCGTTGCAATTGCACTCTTAATGATATAATAACATACCAAAATGTAACAACATGATCATTTTTCTAAAACAATCTGGGACATAAAGACAAAAGGATGGATTTAAAGAAATAAAGACAGACATACATGCACGGATATTTTAAATGTTTATTGATTTCACTGTTTTCTGTGTTTATTTTTTTAAAAAATTATTGCTTTTGCAATTGCATTTCTATAATACAAAATTGTATTATAGAAATACAATTGCAAATGCACTATTTTATCATAACTTATAATGCAATACAATCTCGTATCATACGAACAATACCATATTGTAACATATGACACAATACAATATCATATTCTATAATATCGTGTAATATGATTCAATACAATATCATATCATATTTAACAATATCGTATCATATGGTAAAATACAAAAAGAGTAATTTTTTCAGGAATATTTTCTAAAACCACTGTGTCAAATTCAATTAAGGGGGAACAATATAATGCAGCTAAAAAGTTACACAACAAATATATATTTTTTTAATATTTAAAGCCATTAGGATACTCCACTAATGTATAGAAATGTCGTGGCCACTTTCTTGCAATACTCTTCAGAAAGTGTGAATTTTCTGACAAAATCAGGATTTTTTTTTTTTTTTTTTTTTTTTTTTGCTTTTAAAAAACTGAATATACTTACTTTGATGCCATAAGAATGAAAAAAGCAATATATTTAGAATCAACTAGAATATTTAATTTCATATATAATGAGCCAACAATAATATAAAAAATTAACGTTTAAGAGTCTAAAATTTACCAAAAATGCGACATCAAAAAAAAAAATCTCAATTTTTTTTAAAACTAAATATATCACTGCTAGGATGTGTACAATAATGTACAGAAGTTTTATAAATTTCATGACCTCTTTCTTACCAGTAAACGGGAATACTGAGATAAGACGAACACCTTTTTTTAAAAGAATTTTTGTCATGTTTCTCCATTACGAGCAGATAAAATATATTCAGATTTCTACAGTCGATCTTAAACATTATCCAAGATCTTTCTAAGCTTTTCTCCAATATGATAATAAATTCAATATGTGTGTTGGGATATTTTGGTACAATTTGAAAAAGAAAGACGGAAAATTGTGACAATAACTACTTTAGAACCTTAAAGTACATGTTCGAGAATAAAGATCAAAGGATCAAATCATGTGGATAGCAGAATATAAATTAATTGAATTAAGGGTCAATTTCTTTCCAAAAGTGAAATAACTGCGAAACTAACAAAGGACTGATAGGCCAATTCAATTAAGCTTTGGTCAAAGTATCCTATATAACTAGATGAAAATAGCCAATATTGATTGTTTGGGTTGATGAATATATTTAAGAGGTATTCAAAGTTGAACAAATGGGTTGTGCTAAAATAAAATCATATACAAAAGTTCATATCTCTTTTAATTAGCAATATTCATTTTTTCCTATTTATCATCCCTTAAATTAGTGTGTGTGACCCTTCTTTTGTTTAAACTTAAAATCCCCTAGCCCAATAGTGCTCTGTGCAAAGTTTGGTTAAAATTGATCGAGTGGTTTTGAAGAAAAAACTCAAAATGCGAAAAGTTTACACCGACGACAACGACAGACAACGAACACATTTCAATCAGAAAAACTCACTTGAGCTTTCGGCTCAGGTGGGCTCAAAATTGCTTAACCTAAATATTTGTTTTCTTTGTGTCTTTTTATTTTTATTTTTTTGGGGGGGAGGGGGGGGGGCTTTTTTTACAGCATATTAGTATTGTCTACTAGGTCAAATTACTGAGGAATATATTTGAAAAACAAATTTCTGCTTGGTATTCTTTAATCATTATGCTTTAGATACAATCATGCATTATGTCAAAATCTTATAAATCGTGGCTCTCCTTCATCTCCAATTAATTCAGCGAGGACAGAATTCATAACACTAACTTTCTTAAAGTCTACAGGGGGCAGGTAAAGATATTTAAAACCCTGCAAACAAAAGTAAAGATTAGCATTTCTTATCCATATAAATTTTTTTTAAAAATCATATTACATTTCAAGTTCAAAAGAGCATACTATTATCATATTCATAATTACCTTGTAAATGCAAAGCTAAGTACACTGCAAATGAATATCTGACCAAGACAGCAGGTCCTTATAAATTAACATTTGATAGAGTCTGGGTTCCTCCATTTTGAAATTGATTCAGCTATTTACACAGTAGATTTCCCTTATCAAAATGAAATCCATTTTTCTACTATTTTTCTACCATTTATTTTCTGACCATTTTTTTCCATTACTTGAATTTACACCAGAAATGCTGTACAGAGTCAATAGCATTTCTAAACCATTTATTTTACCATTTTCATTTAAAACCATTGAAACACCATTTAAAACCCATTGAAACACCATTTTTCTGGGACAGTTAATATGCAAATTAATCATTTCTTAGCCATTTTAATCCTGAGAGAAAAAAATGAAAAGAAATGGTGTTTTAACAAATGCATTTAATATCCATTTAAAAACATTAAATTACACAATAAAGAAATGATTTTTTATAAAATGTTGGATCCTCCCAGGAAATGTTCAGAAACATGCTCAATACATACATTAAATCGTATGTGCATTTAATCACTTGTTCACTAAAACAGCAGTTGCCCTTTTTCCTATGAAAACACTAATTTCCAATTTTGTTTTGAACTAGTTTGGGACTTTGCGTTCAAGTTCTTCACATTCATTTTCGTTGTCCATGCATGCTTGTACTCTGAAAGAAATGAAAAATGTTACAGATATTGATGTAATACAAATTTTCTTTATTAATAAGTGTATTATAATATATGTTTGCTTTTAACTCTAGTTCCTTAATAGAATGACAGATTATTTTACCCCAATTCTTGTACAGTGCATAATTAAAAAAAACAGGTTAATTATATAAATTAATAAAACATCCGTGTATCAAGAAAAATTTTCGAGGAGGAAGGGGGATTGATTGATAATTATGTTGCCAATTTAAAAAAATAATAATAATGTTATATACGAATTTAATAAATTTCAGTTTTCCCAAAGTTCAACCCCCCCCCCACCCCCCAAATCCGCGCAGGTATTCGATATGAAGCGGGGCATTTCGACCTGAGCTGGGATGGATCACTGCTTTGACTTGTTTACTTCTATAAAATTAGACCTACATAAATAAATCCTACAGCAATCAAAATGTGATGGTAATAACTGATCTCATAATAATGGTAATATGTTGCCATTCCGATGTTAAATACAAAAACGCTGCAAAATTTTTACATAACTAAGGTAAACAGGAAATATAATATGATGCGCGCGCATTTGTAAATTCAAAAATTTAGGGGGGAAGAGGTCATCTTGAAAATAATAAAATAAACTTTGAACTTTTTTCATTTTAAATTATATTCTAAAATATTTCTAAAGAAACAATAAATATCTTAAACTTACTGCCAGATGAGAACACTTTGGCCTTCTCCAGATAATCCTGTACTGCAGTAGGCCTAACGTTATATGTCCACCATGCCATCGTCATTTCAGAGTGGATATCAGAAAAGTATATCGTCTATACTAAGAACACAATTCTCTGCCTTGGTAGCAATTGAACAGTTTTGTCTGCATCACAAACACCAGAAAATGCTAATCTCTTCTTTGAAATAAATCGGCCATTATTAAAATTGTTCCTTGCATGGTCACTGTATTCGTTGGTCATACAAGTGCTGCCGCGCGCAAGTAACAGACGGGGCTTCAGTGAAAAGTTTCAGAGATAAGGCTACCCCCTGCCGGGATGACTGAATGAGAGAGGAAACTTAATGACCAACACTACGTCATAATGACCTTTGAATGGCTTACATCTTGCATTCATATTCTGGAAGCATACTGCAGTATCATGATGTACGGATCCACCACACAAAATATGCCAACGTTTCAAGATCATAAAGGTAATAGTGCTGTGTCAATAATCAATTATTATCCTGCTGTTTTTCTTACCAAGTTATATTCATGTTATAGCAAATGGGGGGGGGGGGGGGGGTTACTGTAGTACTAGACTGCGGATCTAGGAATGCCAACAACCCCCCACCCCAATTAAAAAAAAAATTACTTTAAAAGTGGGGGGGGGGGGTTTGCATGTATTATCAAAAAAAAATTTTTTAAGTATTTTTATTCTTTTTAGGAGGAATTGACAAAACATTGGTTGTGTATGGCAAGTGAATTGCCCTGCAAAGTTGGACTTAATTCCCATGAGCTGCATTATGAATTTAAATACTGGTAATATTATTGAAATAAATGGAAAAACATTTGTCCACTAGCTACCAAATAGATATGATAGAGATTAATTGTATAAGAGGAAGAGATGGACAGAAATGCATACTCAATTGTCAACTGATAAATATTGCTTTGTATATAAATATACGGTATAATATATAAATGGACAATAAAACATGCTGAAGTTTATTTTCTTCTGAATTTGTAAGTTGTTTTATTGTTGTATGTTCCTTTAATTTCTTTCATTGTGTGATCAAGGAAATACATGTAATTTCAAGGAATTGATGCTTTGGGTCTCAACGCTATATGTATAGCTATCGATCAGTACGATCAGTACGTATACAATACATAATGAATTTCAGTAGATCAAGCTTCTTCAAATAACCATTTCAATGGAGAAAATGGTCTAGAAAAAAATGGAAGAAAAATGGTGAACTTGGCAAAGGAAGTTCAGTTTCAATGCCATTTTTTAAAATAAATGGTGAATCAATGGAAAGAAATGGCCATTTTAAACCATTTGTCCCTAAAAATGGCTAATAAATGGTTTCAATAAATGGTTTGAGAAAACTGATTCCAGAAATAAATGAAAATAAATGGTCAATAAATGGAAAATCAAGGAAAAATGGATGAGAAATGGTAAATAAATGGAAAATTGACCATTTCTTTTGGCTAAGGGTTAACACAACATATATCTGTGATTACCAGTAACTTAAACCAATCTACACTAACGCACTCACCTATTTTATGTCGCTGAGGTCATTCCATGTGACTTTAAGTTTAAACAGATGTTATATTTCCTCAGCAGGCCTCATCCAAACCCCTCCATAGGCCGACACAAATATACGGTGCAGGCCCTCTCTCCGGGCTTTTTCTGACAGGTTCTACAGCTAAAAGTGAATAATTAAACTACAAGGTATATCCCCAACTTTAGCCAAAATCAATTACAGTTTACAATAACAAAATTAATTTAACAATTATTTTGTTTTTATTTAACCTTGAACTTGATGTATGTTTACATTTTTCTATCTCCAAGCATGAAATTCTAAAGTCTTATGTAAGGTTAAAGTTGTAATAAGACCAAGAACATTTTACTATAATACATGTGCATGACTGGAATTTTATGACTAACATAATATCTGAACTTTTTGGAGTCCCCCTCCCCCTAAAAAAAACCCAAAACAGATGCTCCAGATGACCCGAACTAAATAGCGCTCTATGCAGAATAACCGTTAGACATCAAAACGATACTGAAGAAGGCACGTCCATCATTAGTACATACCGTCGCACGCATAGAAAAACCATTATAATCATGGTATCATTTATTATAGCGATTCCTATGGAACGCCATCGCTGCCTTATAGCATGAAACTATAGATACATTATGTCAAATTATCATTACATGACGTCAAAGTCCATTACGTGGTGTGAATATATCTTTACACTTGGTCAAATCTTTATAACGTGATGTCAAAAGCACATTACGTGAAGTAAACATGTCTTTACATGAAGTCAACTTTTTACGTTGTGATGTAAAATCATCCTTACGTTATGCCAACATTGTACAACTGAGGGTCAATACACCATGACATTATTTCGACACTGTATTACATGGGGCAAATCTATTCTTACATTATGTCAACATTTTATTATATGCTATCAATATATTCTTACATTATATAAACACTGCAGTACATATCGCGATTCTATTCTTACATTATGTCAACATTTTATTACATGCTATCAATATATCCTTACATTATATCAACAATTTAATACATGGTGTTAACACATCCTTTCATTATGTCAACACTTTATAACTTGATGTCAAAAGTACATTACGTGATGCGAAAATATCTTGACATTTTGTCTTAACTTTATTACGTGATGTCAAAAAATCTTTATATTAGGCCACTTCTCTATTCCGTGATACACACGCTCCATTACTTTAAGTCGAAACATCATTCCGTTATACAAACACGAATATCCTCGGTCTTTATATATACATGTATGTCATGTTATAAATTCAAAAATTTACAACATAACATATACATAGAAACGGTACGCCGATTTATCCAAATGGACAAAGAAAAACCCCAACAGTAGATGCTAGTAAGGAGCAGTGGTTTAATCATACTAGAAAGAAAGGATATATACGGATGCTTTTCTGAAAGCTGTAAGGGACTTAAGTGCTGACAATTTAATTTCCTGAGAGTGAATGCCGGCCCTTGAATACTTAAAATGCAATAAAATCTAAAATCAGCCCATTTATTGTTGTTTTAAAATTTTATTTTTTGATTTATATTTTTTTCTTTAAGAGTATTCAAATTAAGTTCGTTGTTACAAACTCAGTCATTTAGCAGTCAGGGTTCTTTATCGTTCCAAAGCCTGTATGTCGTGACGCGGACACTCAGTACATATTTGATTTTACTAAAATCTAGTCTCAAAGAATTTAGTAGTTAAAATATACGTTGCTATTGGTATCTTAAGTTAAGGACATTGACCCTCACTGGGTATGGCCGTTCTGCTACAAAATTATTATGCTAATAATAATATTTTTTTTTTGGCCGAGGGGGTGGAAATCATGTTTAGGGTGCAAAACACAGTTTTATATGTAACGTTATAAGGACGTTTTTAGATTAGGGACAAGCAAAAATGACCCCTTTAAAAATAAATTGTAAAAACGTGTTACGTTAATATCTATATATCAATGGAAAGATAAAATTGTGAATTTTGTAAATATTTAAGAATAATGCATATATAACTTAATGCTAGAATTTTTTTGGCACTCAAAACATGAGGAAAATAGACAAAAGATTGCGTCTAAATGCAGTACACCCATGCATTTTAGGCTCCCCGTAGAAGCAGAATGGAAATAAATCAGCTATTTTAATTTCTGTGCATTTTCAAGAGCAAGTCCTTAGGCATCGTTTTATAGTATTTTCAGGGTACATTCGCCAGCTTTTAAAAGAGCTATATTAACCACTAAAAAATTCATGAAATTCTGCACGCATAAAATCCGGATGTTTTTGGAGTTACCTCCCTTTGTTTTAGAGTCTCACAAAATTATTAATTTTTAAAATTTTTCTACACACTTTTTGCATGTATTCGAAAGATAAACCTCTATATTATGCAATTAAGAATTTAAACAAGTATTCCTTTTAAAGGAATGATCGGCAATAATGATATATTGATAGCTAGAAGCAATCAACATGATCAGTTTGATGTAAAATAATAAAAAAGTACTGTATTTCAGGGGCTGACAAATCCAATTGCCCGACGCCCGGGGCAAGTGATTTTTTCGATCGGGCAAGTAAAAAATCGATAGGGACTTGCCCGTGGGCAAGTGACTTTTTAAACTTTCGCATATGTACTGGAAATGAAAATACATGTACCGTATTTCGCCGAATGTAATACACACTTTTTTTCTAGAAAACTCTTTACGAGCTAAGGGTGCTTAAATTATACACCACAATAGGATTTTGACATGGTTTTTTTTCCAGGTGCAGCACGGGCTATCATAATGAAATAAATTCTCTCTACTGTTATTCAGTACTACTGTTCTTGTGTTTGTTTATCGTAATGTTTAAAACTAATTTAATCTTTGTTAGAGCGTTTAATTGCAAAAACTGTTTTGATTATAATCTGTTAATAGATAAATACTTATAAAATGGCAATTAACATCAATTTGAGCTGTTTATTGTATGATCAACTTCTTTGAGCTGTGTTCACCGTCTCCATGTACGCCGCCATAACTGATGTTAAAAATAGATGTGTGCCTGTTATCACTCGCTAATCGTAATCATAGCCTAGAACTTTTTAAAAATTAAAATATTACCAGGGTAGGCCTAATATGATTATATATAATTTGTTTAAATTTAACAACTCACTGAAGATTCATTTTATATTTATTTTTAACAACTCTGCGGCCTTAATGAAACCATGGCCATGAACACGCGTTCGCACTTGTCACCTATTATCTCGGACGTTCACCTAAGGTAAAAGAAATTATAAAGACACCCAAAACTGTTAATAAAATGTTTGTTTTTTACCTTTACAACAAATCCAACTAAATATCAATATGTAATGTGTTGATTTTTAACACATTCTCGAGAAAACCAAGAGGAAGCGATGTTGAATCAAAACTTTATATTATGAAGAGTATTAAAAGTGGAAAAATTAAAATTAAAGGGCAAAATCATCGTACGGTATGTGTATTGTATATTTTTAATCACAATAAAGAATTTGGTCGGGCTAGTAGATATTGAGGTAGGGCAAGTAAATTTTGCCTAGCCACTTGCCCGAGGGCAAGTGCTTAAAAAATGTATTTGTCAGCCCCTGTGTATTTTAACAAAATATAGAATATTTTGAATCTGTACAACATAATTTCATTATTATAAACCGTCAACAAATTTAATTTTGAAATAAATTTGGGAAAGCCGTTCGTAAACTCCTTGTCTAATTTTATATTTTTAACGTAATTATTAAATGTTAATGTATCTTCTTCTTCAGAATACTGAGTAGGGCTCTTCAAAGAGCATTAACACGTATACAAAGAAAGAGTTGTATTAAAATATAATTTAATGCGACTGAAAAACATTGAATGCCATCATAACTTGCTATTGAGGTCGCATTATAACGTAACCTTGTTTATAAATCAAGCCGTCTTCCTAGCTACTATTATGCAACATCAATAGATCGAGGTCAGTTCATGGAGCATCTTCTTATGATTGAGGTCAGTTCATCGAGGTCAACTGCATTACTGAATGAATCTTTCGATCGAAATTCTTACGCGTGAGACAAAATGTGCATTCTTGAATTAACAAGTCGAACTGTATTTTATATATGTTTGCATCTCTTAAGGTAAATGAATTGAAATAAAACCGAGTAAAATGTTATATAAATACTAAACCAAACTTCAAGTTTTTATAAGAACTACTTATGCAAGCGGAATGTGTGCGCACGTGGAAGCATTTGCCGGATGCCTCATATGGACACAACAGTGATCGGCCGAAGCCGATCACAAAAATTCATTTTCATGTATACCGTATAAAAATAACAGGAAACTCCCTACCCATCATGCTTTTTCCCAGAGAAAAACCCCCCTGGATTTTATACGAAACTGTGTTTAGCTACCTTAGGGAAGGGGTACGCTACATTCCTATGAATGAATTTTCTTCCTTTTATTCAAGAAGGCACTTGATATCTAAAGGTGGAATAACACACCAACACAAAATGGCTGACCTCTGGTCGAAACGACATTTCGTTTTATTAAAACGATTTTATCAACATTAACAAGTAGCTTAATGCATAGCCGAGTGGATAAAGTGCCAGGCTTGTGATCCATACATCCCAAGTTCAAATCCCGAAGGGGCTTTTGTTGTTAAATTCTATTTTTTAATTTTTTTTTTTAGATATTTATTTTTTATCCACAAACTGCAAATTTTTTCGCTTATTTGACATAAATACAGTTTATTTATCATTATATCTTTCATAATCGAATAATTTACTGTTAAATTGAGTGACCTTCTTTCAGGTGTGTTATTCTACACATTTCTATAAAATTTATTCTATTCTATAAAATCTACAAATAAATTACAATAGATCTTTAACTCCTATAAAGACCTTCCCCATATTGATAGAGATGGGGTTGGTTTTTATAAAATGTTTGTTTTAGATAATTTTTCGGACAGAGGGTCAAAATCAGAAATATGTCATCATAAAACGTACACAAAAAAGAGAGGGGAACTGTTTTCGCCGATTTCAGAATTTGTTATTCAGAAAGGCAAACACTATTGTAGAATCGGCACTGTCTCCAGCGTTTGCCTCATACATGTAACTAATTTTTAATTAAATGAAAAAACTCGATTGCATGAGTGTTGGTGTATTGTTATCAATTATGATCATGATCATACACATATTTTCGGCGATAAGTATATATAAAATCGGCGTAAAAATAGGATGAGAATGAAATTTACGCTCAGTCCATTCTGTACCAATATCCACACGGGTAATAGTATTTTGCGGAACGGAACCAGAATTTTAAAAATTAGTAAAGTACTGCTAACATTGTAATTTTAAAGATGTTATACTTGGGAATGTGTTTGGTTTGTTCTAAAGCTCTAACTAATATATAATATTCTCTTGCTAGTTTAAACCAGCTAGTAAGTTCTGCCGTGATATAGTATTGTAATGTGTTAATACTAGAGTAGTCAGTAATATATGTATATTTTTCTTTTAATAACGAATTTAAACATTAAAATTTAAGATCAATCTTATTTTGAAATGTAATGAATAAAAAATGCTCATTTTTATAAAATTTCTATTCCCCCATTGGGTGACCCTTTACTGGACATTAAGTACCAATAGCCCCTGGATCATTTGGGTAAATTAGCTTACCATTTCTATGTATAGATAAAGGCCGAGGGTATCCGTGTTCGCATAACGTAATGATGTTTCGACATAAAGTAATGGAGCGTGTACATCATTGAATAGAGAATTGACCTACAGCGAAGACTTTATATTCACATCACGTTATTAGGTTTAGACATAACGTAATAAATTTATGACATCAAGTTATATAGTGTTGACATAATAAAACGATGTATTTACACCATGTACTAAATTGTTGATAAAATGTAAACACATATTGATATCATGTAATAAAATATTGTCATAATGTAAGGATAGATTTGCATTTATTAATGCAGTATTGACATAATATAAGAATACATTTGCCCCATGCAATACAGTGTCGATATAATGTCATGATGTATTGACTTTGAGTTCTACAATATTGGCGTAATGTAAGGATAAATTTACATCAAGTTATAAAATGTTGGCATAATGTAAGGATGATTTTACATCACAACGTTAAAAGTTGACATTATGTAAAGACATGTTTACTTCATGTAATGTGCTTTTGACATCACGTAATAAAGATTTGACCAAGTGTAAAGATATATTCACACCACGTAATGGACTTTGACATCATGTAATGATAATTTGACATAATGTATCTATACTTTTATGCTATAAGGCAGCGATGGCGTTCCATAGAACTGTTTGATTCTGATTGGATAGAGTTTAGCATTATATATTTATAATTATGTACATTTGTTTCAACTGCTTATAATTCATTTGAATTTTAGCAAATAAACAATACAATACAATACAATACCTGCATGGTCTCTTTAATACCTGTGCATATGACCAGGTGGTTTACTATAGCCAATAGAATCCTTTAATCTCTATATCTGAATAAATGAAGAACCCTTAAGTGGACTTGTTAATCTTTGGGACAACCCACTATCACAGTATCATTCACCTTGGGACTTAAAATTGAGTCTTTTCGATATAAAAAGGTACTAAATTATAGCATACTAGTATATATACATGTAATACATGTTGTTGAAAAGTAACAGAATTTTAAAAAAATGACTGAAAACTGCAACATTGATTTAGGTTTAAAAAATGTGTATTACTACATTTATAGAATCATGCATTTATTTCTTCTGAATTTATTTATCCAGGTGGACACAGGTACATTCTACCTGTACCTCTTTAGAGGACCCCATAATTGCCTAAAATAATTAGGTGTTTGTTTTGGCGAGTAGCCATTCGGGTAATAAACCATCAGAAGTCTTATATTCTGCCTATTATTCAAGTTAAAATTAATAACAATAAATGATTAAAATTAAATGTTTATCCTCCACACCCCCCATCAGATTCAGAGTCTTCTTTAAGGTACCCCACTACACCCAGACTTATACTTTTTAAGACACTACGTCACAAGATGACGATTTAAATGTTTTGTTAAGCTGTTAATATCGTTCGATTCGGTTGTATATCGTTGTAGCTCAGTGGTTAAAGTATTGGGTTTCTGAACCGCAGATCATGAGTTTGAATCTGCCTGGAGCTTTTGTTCAAGTTTACTGAATTAAATTTTCTAAAATGTAATTTTTCATCCAAAATTGCACATTTTTTTGCCTATTTGACCTAAATACTTCTTATCCATTATGATATATATCATAATCAAGTAATTTTCTGCTGATTTGAGAAAATATTTCAAGGTGTAGTTAGCCACCTTAACACATTCTAACATGTGTACAGTAGCAAATTTTAAATCATTTCTTGATTGGTATTTTTCTCTAGATGCACATAAAGATTTAGGAAATTGCTTTTTAATTCTTATCGATAAGATAAACAAAATGTTATATGTATTCGGGGCAATTGTAATCCTAAACAAAGCAGGGTCATCAATAGGCTAGAAATTACCCACATGTATCAAACACTATACATATGAATAAGATAAAATACTTTATTATGTATATCCAGTTCTGGAAAGTCAGGGTGTCTCCAAGGGGGCATAACCTATATTCAATTTGATGCGCACAAAGAGCAAGAATAAATATGGTATAGGGATGGGGGATCTCAAAAGTTAATAATTATCAAAGTATATCATCATTTCCTATTTCAGAGGGGTGGGGGTGGTTTAAAGACAACTCCTGGGGGTCATGTACTTACACCATTTGATGCATCATAATGATTTTAGAAACAAGAATATAGTTGGTTTAGTGGTGGGGATCTCAACAGTTTTCAAGATTAATGGTATTTTCCTGTTTCATTGGGTCAGAACAATCCCATAGGGTCATGACCTACGTTTTATTTGATGCATCATAATACATTAAGAAAAAAGACCCTTTCCTCCATATTAAATAAAACTCATATAGACATGATAAGTCTCTACACTTATTTAAATGTAATACACAAATTTAATACAAACTGTCACAGGGTCAATATGGAGTCAACTTAATATTTAAATCTGACAAATGAAAAAATAACTTTTGCAATTAAAATGACAGAAACTGTACAAATGCGATAGGATATGTAACATTGATGAGCTTATTTAGATATTTAAAAAAAAGATAATGATACAGTATGCTGGCAAAGGGAGATCACTTATTTAGAAAGTGAAAGTAATACATATGTATACCGGTGTCTCATAATATTGTGCGAGTACTACATGTATTATGCTTACCTATATTGGTCAACATCATAATGATAATCCAATTAGAGCACAATATGAATCCATTAATTAGCTGATCATCACAAAAGAAATGTTTATGCATGTTAATTAATCCTATTCTGCACATGGAAAACACATACCGTTATGTACACCACGTGAAAGCCATCTAACTGAAGAGAGTCTTGGTAAAATGGGTAGGCAAACCCGGGCCGGGGCAAAATAAAAGCCGGGGCAGATCGATATTTTTTAATTTTCTTTATTAATAATCAACCAATCTCGTTGAAATTTTCAGAATATGTTACGGACAGGTATATCTGTATTCGCTGTAAATATTGCTGCACAATAATATGTATTTAGAAATTTATCGACGATTTTTGATTTCCAAGTTGGTAAAATGGGTAGGCAAACCCGGGTCGACATTTTACGGTTTTGTGGACATATTTAAGAATAAACTTAATAATTCATGTTAAATTCCGTTAGAACATACAAAAAACTTTTTAAAAATAAAGATTTCTTTAATGGAAATTGATATTTCTTCCATTAATAACCTGTTTTAAGAAAAACCGGGTCATTAAAACCGGATCCGATCACCCGGGACAAACTTGATAATTCCGTAATAGTTGCATGTCTATGTTATCCCACATAGATATTATTTCTGTTTTACTTATGTTATTTTTCATTGCAATAATTCACATAATTAGTTGAATAAAGATTAAAGATACTGTGCTAAGCTTTAATATTAACTTTTTTAATCACACATAATCCATGTAAACCTGCCTGCTTGATCAATTAACAGCTGATACATCTCGTTATGATAATTACCTAATAGAAAAGAAGCTGACATCTCATTTTGATAATTAGCTAATAGAGAGGAAGCTGAGGAGAAGGTTGTTGTGATGAACAATTGTTTTAAAGTTCAAAGTGACATCTTTTGAAAATAATTATTATAAAACGAGTTGAGTGCTTTTCAGAAACCCTTTATATAGCTTCCACAGAACTTACTTTTCTCATTCAGTACATGGGCATCAATCTGATGTCTGTTCTGTAGTTTTCTTAAAAAGTAGGTATAAATTATGTATAGGTGTATTTTGTTTGAATAAATAAATGTTGTGTATATCTTGACTTTTCATCTCATCGGGCAGGAAATATTGAATTAATATGCTGTACATGCCACGGTTGGGGTCTCAATTATAACAATGGGAATAATAATTTAATGATAATGTTGTAAATTAATTCTCCTTTGTAAATAGACAGCATATTGATTCAATCAGGTACAGTATAACATGTATGGATACCTAACGGTGACAACTAAGTACATGTTTTTTTCTTATTTTGTGTTTCACAGTAGTATAGGGGGCTGTATAGGGGGGCAAAACAATAGAGCTATTGTTCTCGAGAACAATGGTCTATTGTTCTCGAGAACAATGGAAGTCAACCTTGACCTACTTAAGAGTTATTGTTCTCGAGAACAATGGTCTATTGTTCTCGAGAACAATGGAAGTCAACCTTGACCTACTTAAAGGGGGTATGTCTATTGTTATGTTAATTAAGGGATCGAAGATCAAGGGTAATTATATTCAATGGATCGAAGATCATATTGTTATGCTAATCAATAGTCAATGGATCGAAGATCATATTGTTATGCTAATCAATAGATCGAAGATAAGAGGTAATAATATTCAATGGATCGAAGATCATATTCAATGGATCGAAAATCAAAGCAGACAAGGTCATTCATCGAAGCATTTCAGAGTCAATCAAGCAATGACAGTTGTTCATACCCCCTCAAAAACCCAATATTCAATGGGGGTATTATTTGTAAAATGTATTTATAGTTACCAAAGATGAATGCATCGATGATCATAGAAATCAACAGTGAGTCATGACACGGGGGGTTGTACGATGTAGATCTATCATTGGGTTAACTATCCCGCCTGGATGTACCTCTATTCATCAGCCAGTCAAATGATATTTTATGAAATAATTTGATTAATGATGCATATGACTACGGGAGATGTGATAATATTGAGGAAAGATTCCCCTTCTTATTTGTTTTGAAAAACTTTACACGCCAGTGATCGCCATCATAACAATTACATCAGCATTTTCTTAAGGAGTAAATACACACCACACCTGTATACATTATCGTTTATTTTATGTATTTGGTTATCATTTTGTCACGGATATCGAATTTTATATTGTCAAAAGTTATTTACTGAACTGTGTCTAGGAGAAGTGACGATTTAATTGACAACACGCTTCGCCGGCCCATTAAAAAAGAATTTCACACAGTCGTGATTTTCATCATTGAAACGTCTAGGTTAAATGGAAACGAAATCAAAAACAAATATGACTTTTTCAAGATGTTGTTATCATGTCTAAGTGAGAAGTTTAAAGTTTTAGAATAGTCTCTTGGGCTCTTGAAAGTCGTCCAATTCGTTCCTTAAGAAAAAGAATGAAATTTTGCCCAATTATAATGTAGTGAAAGTATGAAATAATATGAATCAAATTGATTATTTTATGTAATGTGAAAAAATCAGACACATTGGAGAAAAAACCAATTTGACAATAAATAATATACAATGTAGGTCAAAGAGTAACTCAGATAATTCAGCGTGAATGTCAATGTTTAAAATAAACTACTACTACGTCTGCGAGTGGGTATGCAACGCAGGGCCGTCAAATTCCTCTTTCTTCAAAATATATTAATATCATAACATACAACGTTTAATGTTAATCACGTTAGGCTTTATAAGGCGTGAGTTTTGATTACGACTAAAATAACATGTACTTCTAAAGCCACATTTCTTTGTGTCACTCTTGGAATTGCGGGACTGGTCCCGAGGGCGTCGTTGTTCCTGGGAGTGAGTGTGGCTGGTTTCTTCATTCTCCTCCTACACCCCCCCCCCCACACACACACACACCGAGAGCATCGGGAATCCTCTTCCTTTTAAAATAATGTGCCAGAAGTCACCCTTAGGCATTTAAGGCAGGCCCTTAGTCTCTACCCCAGGATGATCAGCCTGATCAGGTTGAGGGCTGTAACCCCATGTAAGAGGCTTCCGACACTGAAACCACAGAAATTAAATTATTCATATAAAAGGAAAAATGTTCTTTTAGAAAATAAACTATTTACAGAAAATACGGTAATATCTTTTTATTAGATTTACATTTTATATTCCATTCATATTATCTTTTATTGATGAAAAGAAAAAAAAATCATTGTCATATTGAAAAATTGCTACTGGTTATTGAGATTATTCATACCCTCTTCCTCTTCCCATTTTTTCTGTCAAGTGACTTGATTAACATGCACATGAACCACGGCAACATGCTACATCATCCCATGTAGTATTTATATACATAAAAAAAAATACACAGAAGGTAAACAAAGTTCAGCAAAAATATTTTTTAAAAAAATGGTGAAAAGTGTAAACAAGGAAATAATCACAATAATTGTGAAACCGTTTATTTCATGCACTTAACGCAGATTGAGAAAAAAATACTCAACACAAAAATTTCTTTTATGGGTTTAGTGCCCAAATGCATCTCCATTCAGTCGTCATCAGACATATGCATTATATTTTCTCTAGCTTTTTTTCTATATTACTTATTAATAACTTTATAAAACCAGATACATGCTTATATGAAGGGGAGTAGTGCCAACAAACTTGGGAAGTAAAATTTGTCAGATTGTGTAATTTTTTCACGGATTGCGTCGATTCCTCTTTCCTGGTGGTTTAATGTCGATGCTCCTGGGTTGGTACTATCTGTAACGTCTCTGTTGATGTGGTGTGTTCAGTATACCTATAAGTGCTAATGTTGGTGTAATGTAATGTATTGATGATGCTAGTAGTTGTTGTGAAAATGTTAAATTGTGTAGTAGTGTTAAATTAACTGGACCGCCGGTGATCCATGGTCCGAGAAGGCAGTGAACTGTGTGTATTATGTAATGTGCCGATGTCTGTCGTTACAGCTTGTGAATTTATGATTATAATTGTAGGTTTCTAATTAAAGTCGGTAGGTGTGGTCGCAATGCCACTGTGTGGGTATGTGTGCGTGTTGGTCGAAATATCGTGTTTTACGGTCGGTTGATCTGAGGGGACGTTATGTTGTCGAACAGAGGATTGAACAGGGGAAGTCTCTGCAAAAAATAAAAATCAATCTCTGCATGTATTTGCACCAGCAACAACATTAAAACAAACCCAACAAGAACAACAATTAAGTAATGGGCATCATCATCTTTATTATAAATTATGATTTATGTCTTATAAATTATATGTTTTCGCGAATGTTTCTAGACAGTTATTTCGGTAGTGGATAAAGGGTGTACTCAACGACATGTAATACACAGTTTACACTTGCATATTATTTAAGGTGTCTCACTACACCTTGCATTATTTCAATCAAATCAGCAGAAATATTCTTGATTATGATAGAAAGCATGCTGAATAAGATGTATTAAACTCTAGGAGGCGAAAAAATTGTAATTTTGGATAAAGAATTATCTTTTCAGAAATTTAGTTCAGTTAATATGAACAAAAGTCCCAGGAGGATTCGATTTCATGATCTGCGCTTCACTTAACGACTGAGCAATGTCAGTGTACAACCAAGTATATTGATACAAACAATTAAACAAAATATCAAAATCGCCATTTTGTTAAGTATGTGTCTAGGTGTAGCGAGGGTCCTTAATGTAAATATTGGAATTCAACAAGATAATAAGAGCAATGTATAAAAATCGACAGATATACAAAAAACCAATATATTGACAATTACGAACAATTCTATAAGCTCTTTATAAAGTTATTTCAATCTGACGGAAAGCCGATGGTTTGCATTGTCAAATTGATAGGCTTATGAAAGGATGAGGAAGTCTACGAGCACTGTTTGATTCGAACAAATCGACATCTGAAAAATTCCACTATATCTGCAATTACCATTGTCAACCCTTCGAACTCTAATTTTTAATGTTTTCGACATGAATTCCCTATTATGTATTTATGCATTTCATTTGGTTGTATATTTTGTAAAACCGAAGCTTAAAGATAATAAACCAAGATAGTTTAAAACTTTGGAGGTAATTTCAAAATGTAATTCAGAGTCTTTTAATTGAATTATTCTTTTTCCCGGTTTTGCAGTCCAATTATTTATAGCCAAAGAATTGTCTTTTTCGCATCTTCTAAAGGGTTCTAAACGGTGAATCAGCGTCTCATACTTATATATTCTCAATACATATATATTTATCAATTTTGTGAACAGTTATAGAAGCAAATATGATTATCTCACAGTTATGTATCCAAGCAATGTAATAATTTTATCATGTGTTACATAATAAGGGGGTTTTAGGGGTCAAAATTAAAGAATTTTGATCACCAATATCTCAGAAAGGAAAAATATTTTGAAATGCAGTAAAGAAGAAAAGACACTCAGAATGATATAATAAATAGTATGCAATTTTCAAATTTTCGTTAAAAGGCCCCTATACGGAGTTAAGGGATCAGCCCCTTAAACATTCTTTCCCATATCTCTCAAAAACGGTAACGAATTTCTAAACAGTTGTTGAACAAAATATGTTGAGATTTTAATGACCTTTTATTTGATATAAAAAAGGGGCTGGCCCCTAGAATTAGGGAACTAAAGGGCTCTAAAAATTTTCAACTGTAGCTCTTTACTGAGGGAAATTTAATGAAAGGCTATAGAAGCAAATATGTTTATCTTACAGTTCTGTAATGATTTATTCATGTGTTATTTTTTTTCTCAGATACTGTATCTCAAGAACGGTAACGAATTTCTAAACACTTGTTGAACAAAGCTCTTATCCCTGAAACAAAATAGTATCTGGCCCTTAGAATGTAGACCCCGTTTTTCTATTCTAAATCATGTTTAGCTGTTAAATAGCAAAATCAAGATCGAACATGTATCTTAAATTCTAAAATCAGACGGAAGACCTCCTCGTTGCTCGCAACGAGATCGTGTCTAGTTATTCTTCTTTTTCTTCTTTCCCGCTCTGAACTTGTTTCTCAGAGATGGCTGAACAGAATTGTACAAACTTCTAGGATATGATAGGCCTGCATATCTAGTTGTGCACCCTGGTTTGATTTTTCTCAATTTGAGTTAGACAACCACTTTTCGGGGGGGGGGGGGGTCTAACATTAAACCTTGTAGGAAGAATCGTAGACTCTATTGTAAATGGTAACTTGAAAACGGACAAAGATAATAATATAGGGTTTTCATAATCATATATTGACTGTTACTGGCAATATATAGGGTTTATTAGATCTGACCCCTGGGGTCATCACCACCCCCCCCCCCCCAGGAATTTGAAATTACCATATATCTCAGAAACTGTTATAATCATGACCCCTAAACCATATATATTCATGTTTCTGATGTCAAGGGGCATCAAATGTTATGTAGGTCATGGGCCCTGTGGGTGGTCCTGACCCCCTCAAACAGCAAGTCCCTTAATATCTTCAAAACAGTTCAGATCCCCACCCTTAAACCATATATATTCTTGTTCCTTGTGTCAAGGGGTATCAAACGGTATGTAGGGCCCCGGGGGTGGTCATGACCCCCTCGAACAGGAAGTGAACGAATATCTCGAAAACGGTTGAGATCCCCACCTCTTAAACATATATATTCTTGATCCTTAAAGGGCATCAAAATGTATGTACCGGTAGGTAATTGGCCTCAGGGTTAAATTTAATTTTTCAAAACCGGACATCTATGCACATCTATGGAACAGTTCCTATCATATCCCAAGATATGATGTGTCTATCCATTAAAGCATAAAAGGAGTTCTAGGATCTATGTTTTTTTGAAGTGATAAACGTCAATTTTCTGCTTCTTTTTGACTCATTGGATGAAATTTAAATTTTTAAAACCTTACTGCACATCTATAGAACAGTCCCTATCATATCCCAAGATATGATGTGTCTATCCATTAAATCATAAGAGGAGATATTGGATCTATGTTTTTTTTTTTTATTGATAAACGTTAATTTTCTTCTACTGTTTGACTCCCTGGATGAAATTTAAATTTTTAAAACCTTATTGCACATCTATAGGACAGCCCCAATTATATCCCAAGAGATGACGTAGCTACTCCAAAAGTTGTAAGAGGAGTTCTGGGAACAAAACTTTTTTTTGCAAAAAAAACGTCATTTTTTGTTGCCAACTGATCCCCTAAATAAAAAAAAAATTCTTTAACCTGATCACACTTCAATATGACACCCCCATTCATATTCTAGAGGATCATTTGGCTAGTGCCAAAAAAATGACGTTTTTGAAACCAATTTTTTTGTAAAAAATTCGTCATTTTTCAGCCATTAAATGACCCCCAGGACAAAGTTGAAATTCCGAAACCTTATTGCGCATCTATAGGATACCATAAAACATATTCCAAGACATTTTTGAAACCAATTTTTTTGTTAAAAAATCGTCATTTTCCAGCCATTAAATGACCCCCAGAACAAAATTGAAAATTCCGAAACCTTATTGCGCATTTATAGGATACCATAAAACATATTCCAAGAGATGATTTGTCTACTGTTGAAAATGTAGGAGGAGTTCGAGGAAGAAGGTTTTTTGTGAAAAAACGTCATTTTTTACCAATTTTTTTACCCCCAGGACTAACAGAGAATTTTTGAAACCTTTTTACAAAACAACATGATACCCCAAATCAAACTCCAAGAGTTCAGTTTGCTGGTTTATAAGATGTAAGAGCAGTTTGAGAAAGTAAAATGTGACAAAAGGACGGACGGACGGAACAGGGTAACAACAATATACCAGAACTTTCTTTAGAAAGTGCGGGTATAATTAAAAGATTAGCTGTCCATCACTGATTGTGCCTCAGGTGGGATTAATGCTGCGCGTTTGTAACGTTTATAAAACAGTTGTCGAAATAGATGAAAAGTTTTTGTAGTTTTTGATAAGTCCGAAAAAGTTAATTTACACAATAATTAAAAATAGTCCAAAAGATTAAATGTCACACCGTGACAATTTCATGATTTTTTTTTTTTTGGGGGGGGTGGGTTGGGGTAGGTAAGATTGGAGTTATAGGTATACCCCCCCCCCCCCAGGATTATGATTTTCATGATTTTGGGAATTCTTGTCAAGATTTTTTTAATTAGTTTAGCCCCCCCCTTTCAATTTGCTTCCGACGCCACTGTTATTAGAGTATATGCAACAAATTCTTAAAGTATAGGCCTCGGCTGAATTAAGAAAATATCTCCAAATGCATCCCTATCGCTACCACAAAGTTGTGACAAGACGACCCCCCCCCCCCCCCACACACACACACCGCAAAAAATTTACAAATTTACACGGGGTTGGTCAGCTGAGTTGCAAAGTTATCGATAAGAAAAACAAACTATTCAAAGACATTGGTTTTAAGATTGTGATTAATATGAGACATAAGAAGCGACACCCTCTTTAAAAAAATTAATAAAAATTCCAAAGATAAGGTTAACGGTCGTGAAATCAAAGTATATATAATACATGTAAAGTAACATAAGTTTTTCCGCAAAAAATTACCAAATCTTTGCAGGTCGTTTATTCTAACTACTTCAGAAAAATAACAAGAGTAAAGCTGTCAATGTGACAGCAAAACGGGTTTTCTTTTGTGTGAACAGTATCCATAATCCATTTGTCAATCCTGAATTGATAAATACTACATATCCAAAGGAATGGGGTACTCTATATGCAATGTTTTTGCCCAAAAATGACCAAGTTCAACAGCTGATATTTTTTCATAAATTATCAGAAATCAAAATCCTAGCGATTTGCATACCTCTGATATATTTATAATTGATCTGCAAAAGAACAACTTCCTATCTTGAAAACTGTTCGAAGATTTATCGATACAATAAGGGTACCTTTTTGACAGCCACTCACCTGTCCGCCTTTTTTACTATTTCAAAAATCGGAAACCCGGTTAAAAATTCTCTTTCAAAATTCTTAAAATTCTGAAGCAATGGAGTTACATGGGACCTCACGGCGGTCTTCGAACCCCATGCCGCTCAAAATATATTTACCCACTTAGGAAATTTTTTGATCCGTCTCATTTCTAGAAAAGAGTAGGCATTAACTTATATTAGATTATATATTTATTTTTTAGAGAAATAAGATATTAGGCATTTCCTTTTATAATACCATGAAAATTATATCATGGAAATTAGCGCATTCGTCAAATCGGCAATGATTTTTTTTTTTCCAAGAATCTCTTCCTGTTTGGTCCAGTTTCAATCATACCTCAAATTTTTTCTAAAAATAATACCGGTGTTTTCGATAGAAAAGGTGTCGTTCATTAAAAGCTTATTGCAATAGTTTAGCTGAATATTATGTTAATTTTTCGTCCAAAATTCGACAAACTTGTAGACTTTACATTTGTCAATTTGTATCACGTCAGATGAGCCTGAAGTTACAAATGCAGAAACAACGGATTGAAAGTGTGCAAAGTTGAAGGTTTAATTGACTAATGTAAAAAAATAAAGTTGCAAAATGTGCATCATGCGAAGGAACTGAGTCAAATCTTACACGTGTTTATGCCCGAGTTTTATAGGTTACACGATCAGAATTACACATATTCATACTCAGGCTCACACATCAAAATGATTGCATATTCGGATTCACTATTTACATGTCTGGATTTTTGAACACGGTTACCCTCCATATTTTCCTTCATTGAAATATGGCTTAATTGACTGGGAAAACTACTGCAATGTCTATTATTACACATATACTTAGCATAACCATCGTTTAAAAGCGTGCATAAAATTTTATATAAAATCGGACCAAGCAACTTTAAATAGACACAATTCAAGTAGGTTCAGTTCGATTTTCCGGATTAAGATTATTTATAGGCAATTAAAAATCCTCAGTTTTTTAAACTGTATGCCATTTTGGTAAATTTAAGCGTGCATATAAATCAGAAGTATCCATCAGTGCTTAACTATTACGAGAAAAAAGCAATTTGTTGATATTTTCTACATAAAAACGGCACTGAAAAAGGGTCCATTCTCTATAGCTAAAATGCGCTCGTCCTTTAAAGAAATTGGACGCACAAGATTTTAAGTTTGCAGGAATCATCGACACGAATCAATTGGAATTTTAATGTCCATAACCTCGAAATGCTATGTACAGGTTTGAACAAAAATTGATTACTTAAATTATATTATGTTGAGAGTTGAAGTACATGTCTATTCCGGCTATTAAAAAATTCCAAATCTTTCTTAAAGTTGTCTCTGGGTCATCTCTCTTTTTTTAAAAGCGACATTTATAATGTTAAAATATGTCATCTTTACACGTTTCCAATTTGCACGTCCAACATAAACCAAATAACGGTTATAATTCAAAAAATGTGCAAAATTAATCAATGAAATTTTCACTCTCCTTTTGCGCCCAGATTTCTGCCGAATCTACGTCTTAAGCGCCCACTTTCTTTGGTGAAGCCAGCCCACATGCCCTTGACTTAAGAAATGAAGATACGTACAGCGCATTGATGAAAAGGTTAAAATCATTCATAATAATTAAGCTATCCCCTGTATCGTCATGCTACAGGGGGTATTCTTACTATTTTTTTTAACAACAACCTTATCTGAATAAGATAAAATGAAACTTAAAAGAACAATTCCATGGTCTATTTATAGCACATGGTAAGAAAATGGACACCACTGCAGCACCTCGCCGTCAGGTGTAAGTAATCTATTTTTTAACAGCAGATGTAAACTTTATATTTTTTCTAAAAGCAAAACAACCATGTCATGCTCTCTGAATACGATGTCTTACAAAATACAATGTGTGTTTTGGTAGGGGGATATTCTCAATTCTGTCCGAGTCAGTGTATGTGGGGATGTGTAACAAGTTAGGGACCCCACAACAGGTGGCCTCCAGGAGAGATATAGTGGATATCTTGGAGCTGTTTGGAAATGTGAGGGGATCTATGATTAGCGGAAGTCGGAAAGAAGGATTTAGATTTAGTGATTCAGATCTAGAGACTATGTTTTGGCAATCTAACCACCGAGTGATCTGGGACTTCTCTCAGTCTGAGTATTACAACATACACAGACAGGTAATGATTCTCTGTGACAGTTCTGAGAGTCCAGCAGGATTTACGTTACTTTGGTTACCATTGGAAAGAGCTGAACAAGGAGTGTTAATGTTATCTATTGTGGAAATGAATGGAGGACTTTATATATCAAGTTCTAAATACAGGGAGAACGCGTGTGCATCAGTCATTCCTGATAGTAGAGTACATGGGCCATGTAGCACTAGCACAGAGGGATTAGAAAGTTACTTCACAATGGATCACGATGTTGCTCATTGTTTTGTCAGTGATTTTTGGCCTCCCTCTGCCTCCTCATGGATAGACAGATGTCACTCATGGCCTCCACCTCATGTTGTCAATGACATCGTCAGAAATGGATGTCACTTTGTAGCAATAGGACACAAACTAGGAAACCATGAAGACAACGAATGGAGAATTTCTTTCTCTCTGGCAGAACATAAACTTGTGTACTCAATGAATCACACACAGTTCTTAACATATGGATTGATGAAATTGTTCTTAAAGGAAATAATTAATAATGGATTAAGAGATGAAGATAAACTACTGTGTTCCTACCACATGAAAACAGCTGTTTTCTGGGCCATTCAACAAAACACACTACCTCACTGGTGTCCACAAAATCTCCTGGCCAGTTTCTGGGTCTGCTTCAAACTTCTCCTTAAATGGGTGTATGAAGGAATTAGTCCAAACTTTTTCATTCCAGAAAACAACATGTTTCTAAGCAAAATTCATGGCCAAGCACAAACAAGTTTATTCAGGCGACTGTATGGGTTGTATGAGAAGGGTATAGCATTGCTGCTACACAGTCCCTCCATCAGGTCCTCTATCATTGATGTCCTCTGTAATCCCAGACTCACGGTGTGTACTGATGAACACACTCTGATCTCTGAGGCTGAGTTTGATGTACAATTATTTTGTGAGATGTGTGCTCATGATGCATTAATAATTAACAGATCATACCTACAGCACTGTATGAAGTACATACAAACAATAGAACAGTTGATAGGTTCTCCTCTGTCACAGTATCATGTTATAAGTTTACAGAAACATGTAGCCACCATTCTTCAGAGCACTGCTTTTATATTACACAACATGTGCACTAACACAGGTGTCAACAAACAGGTGTATATTGTAGACAAAATGTACTGTCACATGCTGGAATTAGCAGCCAAGTTTGGGCTTGTTCCTGACATGTTGTACATTGCCATGTATTATTACAAGACACTCAGATACAGGGAAGCTTTATCTGTTATAGAGATGACAAAGGTCAAGTTAGCACAGCCATATCTGATGTATAGGCGTGTAGACAGAGAGAGGTATACTGAGGCTGTAGGGGGACAGTCCTGGTCTACAAAGATGAGACAGGCTGTAGCATGGGATATCAAACTTATCAATGAAATATCTTATATCAGTGAATTATTACCCGAACAACAGTCTAGTACCCAAAACAAGGAGCCTAGATTACATATCCCACCCTTCGTACTGTTGCACATGCTAGAGTTTTTGTGCTCTAGACATGTTGACACAATGAGAGCACAAACAGCTCTAGATGATTTACAGTTCCTAGTCCACCATGATCAGGGACAGTATATACTTGATATATACAGAGATATCTCCTGGGAGATCCTGGGGATCTGTCAACAGATGGCAGGAAACCTCCAGGCTGCCCTGTGCTCATACCAACAGTCACTAGGACAAGCCTCATTTCATGGAATACAAACTGCTACCACACAAAGAATCCATGATTTACATATACCAACATAAGAACTTTTGAAATATAGTGGTATCTGGTGTATTTGAGAAGCGTAGACAGAAAGAGGTATACTGAGGATGTAGGGGGACAGTTCTGGTCTAGATCAATCAGGCTGTAGCAGTGGATATCACGCTTAATAATGATTTGGTGTATGTTATATTAATAAACCAATACCTGTCCAATACATATATATTTTTCGATATAGTCAACATCGCAATGTGTACAATATTGAAACAATATCGATTTTTTATTGTCAACATTGCTGATATTTCTTTGACATCAACATCGTCGACATCGCAACGTTCACGATATTGGACGGATATCGAGCTTACATTGTCTACATCGCCGATATTTCTTTTACGTTGTCCCTTGCAATGCAATGTTTACATCTTGACATCACAATGTACTTATATACGACAATGAACTGATAATGAGTTTTCATTGTCTACATTGTGGATATTTCTTTTACATTGTCTTTTGCAATGCAATGTCGACAATGTCGATGATGTAAACAGGAAAGAAGGTACACGATGTAGAATTAATGTCTACTCGATGTTGGTCATCACTGCAATGTCGACGATGTAAATAGGATATACCAGTAAAAGGTTCGATGAAGACACAATGTTGACTTGATGTCGATCAACATTGCGGTGTAGACAAAGTAAACAGGAAAAAAGACACAATGTCGACGCTATGTTGGTCAAAATTGTGATATTGACAATGTCGACGATGTAAACAGGATATAAGAGGTACGATGTGGCACGATGTTGATCAACATTGCGATGTCCACGATGTAAAAAAAAAAGAAGGATTTAAACACAATTTCAACTCGATGTTGGTCAACATTATGATATTGACAATGTAAACATGATATAGAGGGTAGGCTGTAAATGTTTATTTAATAATTATGCCAATATGATATTAACACAATGTCGACTGGCCATTGCGATGTGGACAATATTGATAAAACATCATGCATTGATTGGACATACCTCAGGACAACAGAGTAATAGTATTACTTATTGAACTTAAATCCAGTATTGATCTTATAACATTTTTAAAAGTTTATGAAGATGAAATTCTTTTAAAAAAAAATATTGTGCTGCAAAGCCCCTACAAAAGTTGACTTAGTGGAAATATTTCCCCTCACAGCAGTTTCAAAATCTAAGGTTATATTTTTGAGCATTGTTACACATCTTATTTTTTCTTGCACAAGTTTACAGTACCTGTTATGTGGTGACTTCCATTACAAATTTAAGATATGTTTGCTTTGTGGGAAAAAAAAATGCAACCAATCGCACATTTAAAAAATAATTTAATGTCCATCATACAGAAACGATGACATTGCTGAATGTTTTGTAACCATGAAAACTGTCCGTCATGGAACATTAATTATAGATCTGATGCAAGAGTCACTGATGATCACCTTTTGACAGGGATAGAGATATCAGTTGAGTTTCATGTCATGTGTCTGCAAAAAAAAAAAAAACAAATGAAAAACTGATCTTTAAAGTTGCACAGGTATTTTTTATTTGATGTACAAAATAGTTTGCCTCTTTATAAGATGCTTTTTTTCTTTTTTGTAATTGGTTTGTTTATGTTTTTAAGTTAAAGTTTCATTTTTTTATTCCTTTATTTCACATGAGTATGTATGTGTTGGTTACATTTATCAAAGCTTAAATTATTCATTGATTTTTTTTATTATTATCTGGTTGTACATGACTATAAATAGTAGATATCTACATTTCATATTAAACTGGAAGGTGTAAATGATACATTTACAATATTATAGAAGCAAAAAATTGAATGCATTGTTGCTCTTAAGGATAGGTTTCAATAAATAAATCAATGAACAGCATGTGTGTTTTGATATAATAGGACTCAATTTTTTCTCTTGATGTAGAGAATATATATATATATATATAGCTTCTGAAGATTTTAAAATGAAAGCGCTGAAGCTATATTGAACGCTTTTCGTGTTTTCTTATTTAATTTTTATCTATATCTATATATATATATATATATATATATATATATATATATATATATATATATATAATTAAATGGAAATTTTTATATCACATCCTATATAAGCTCTTGGTCGCTGTATATCATCCGAGAGCCGTCAGGCTGATATACAGCGACCGAGGGCTTATATAGGATGCGATATAAAAATGGCTATGTATTGATTTTTAAATCACATACTAAAAGAAAAAATTTAAAAAAACATTGTGTTATAAATGATTATTGTTAACAAATCGCTCCCTGTCTATGTATTCTATCTCTAATAATTAAACTTCCCTGAAATTTTTGCGCCGGCTATTTGTATACCAAGTTGACGTGACATAACTACCGGTATTTGACGTTATACTCGGAGATCAGAGTTGAATGACGCATACCTAACTCTACATCCTGACAGCCAATAAATAATGGAAAGGGGAGTGATATAACATCTAAAGATTGCCGGAGAGGGATGTGATATAAATCTTTTATTATACTTTCATGTTTAATACTGAAATCTGATTGGTTTTGACGCAGTTGGTAATCCGTTCTATTACCCTCAGCGTTAGCAACACACTTGGCAACAAATTGTTACATGCGCGTAAATTATGCGCGTACGGTTCGCCGTAGAATTCACTTCATTTCTATATAAAAGCAGTAAAATTTTCTTTGAAGTTAAGACATTCAGTATAATAAAAGAAATAGAGCCTGTTTGGGAGGTTAACTGTTGATATTGACACCCCTCGAAAACCATTGTCAACCTCCGCTTCGCGTCGGTTGACAATGGTTGTCTCGGGATGTCAATTACAACAGTTACCCTCCCAAACAGGCACTATTTATATAATATCACACCCCTAGGGTTTATATCACATGAGTAGGCAAATCTTTGGTTTACATCGCACAGGGCGAAAAAAAGTATATTTTCTATAAGTAAACAATATAAAGAAACAGAACACCTTACCTACCATTCACTTCCTGGGGCGACGCTTTGGGCGGCAGCCATTGTGAGGTATCTTGGTTACCTCAGAAATCGAGACAATTCGTACTCCTGAGGTCCGTAATCCTATCAAAGCTGACTAGAAGACAAAAGACAAATGGACATAATATAACATAATTATCATAGGCTCTTCAAATTCACAAGTTTTCTAAAGAAAGATAAAATTGTCAGCTTTCTTGGTAGATACAAAAAAAAAATTAGAAAGTAGAGACACATGAACCAATAAAAAAATTGTCCGATGGTTTTTGTTACATATCTTGCTATTACATTGCTTGGATACATAACTGTGAGATAATCATATTTGCTTCTATAACTGTTCACAAAATTGATAAATATATATGTATTGAGAATATATATGTATGAGACGCTGATTCACCGTTTAGAACCCTTTAGAAGATGCGAAAAAGACAATTCTTTGGCTATAAATAATTGGACTGCAAAACCGGGAAAAAGAATAATTCAATTAAAAGACTCTGAATTACATTTTGAAATTACCTCCAAAGTTTTAAACTATCTTGGTTTATTATCTTTAAGCTTCGGTTTTACAAAATATACAACCAAATGAAATGCATAAATACATAATAGGGAATTCATGTCGAAAACATTAAAAATTAGAGTTCGAAGGGTTGACAATGGTAATTGCAGATATAGTGGAATTTTTCAGATGTCGATTTGTTCGAATCAAACAGTGCTCGTAGACTTCCTCATCCTTTCATAAGCCTATCAATTTGACAATGCAAACCATCGGCTTTCCGTCAGATTGAAATAACTTTATAAAGAGCTTATAGAATTGTTCGTAATTGTCAATATATTGGTTTTTTTGTATATCTGTCGATTTTTATACATTGCTCTTATTATCTTGTTGAATTCCAATATTTACATTAAGGACCCTCGCTACACCTAGACACATACTTAACAAAATGGCGATTTTGATATTTTGTTTAATTGTTTGTATCAATATACTTGGTTGTACACTGACATTGCTCAGTCGTTAAGTGAAGCGCAGATCATGAAATCGAATCCTCCTGGGACTTTTGTTCATATTAACTGAACTAAATTTCTGAAAAGATAATTCTTTATCCAAAATTACAATTTTTTCGCCTCCTAGAGTTTAATACATCTTATTCAGCATGCTTTCTATCATAATCAAGAATATTTCTGCTGATTTGATTGAAATAATGCAAGGTGTAGTGAGACACCTTAAATAATATGCAAGTGTAAACTGTGTATTACATGTCGTTGAGTACACCCTTTATCCACTACCGAAATAACTGTCTAGAAACATTCGCGAAAACATATAATTTATAAGACATAAATCATAATTTATAATAAAGATGATGATGCCCATTACTTAATTGTTGTTCTTGTTGGGTTTGTTTTAATGTTGTTGCTGGTGCAAATACATGCAGAGATTGATTTTTATTTTTTGCAGAGACTTCCCCTGTTCAATCCTCTGTTCGACAACATAACGTCCCCTCAGATCAACCGACCGTAAAACACGATATTTCGACCAACACGCACACATACCCACACAGTGGCATTGCGACCACACCTACCGACTTTAATTAGAAACCTACAATTATAATCATAAATTCACAAGCTGTAACGACAGACATCGGCACATTACATAATACACACAGTTCACTGCCTTCTCGGACCATGGATCACCGGCGGTCCAGTTAATTTAACACTACTACACAATTTAACATTTTCACAACAACTACTAGCATCATCAATACATTACATTACACCAACATTAGCACTTATAGGTATACTGAACACACCACATCAACAGAGACGTTACAGATAGTACCAACCCAGGAGCATCGACATTAAACCACCAAGTTTACACCAAGAGGAATCGACGCAATCCGTGAAAAAATTACACAATCTGACAAATTTTACTTCCCAAGTTTGTTGGCACTACTCCCCTTCATATAAGCATGTATCTGGTTTTATAAAGTTATTAATAAGTAATATAGAAAAAAAGCTAGAGAAAATATAATGCATATGTCTGATGACGACTGAATGGAGATGCATTTGGGCACTAAACCCATAAAAGAAATTTTTGTGTTGAGTATTTTTTTCTCAATCTGCGTTAAGTGCATGAAATAAACGGTTTCACAATTATTGTGATTATTTCCTTGTTTACACTTTTCACCATTTTTTTAAAAAATATTTTTGCTGAACTTTGTTTACCTTCTGTGTATTTTTTTTTATGTATATAAATACTACATGGGATGATGTAGCATGTTGCCGTGGTTCATGTGCATGTTAATCAAGTCACTTGACAGAAAAAATGGGAAGAGGAAGAGGGTATGAATAATCTCAATAACCAGTAGCAATTTTTCAATATGACAATGATTTTTTTTTCTTTTCATCAATAAAAGATAATATGAATGGAATATAAAATGTAAATCTAATAAAAAGATATTACCGTATTTTCTGTAAATAGTTTATTTTCTAAAAGAACATTTTTCCTTTTATATGAATAATTTAATTTCTGTGGTTTCAGTGTCGGAAGCCTCTTACATGGGGTTACAGCCCTCAACCTGATCAGGCTGATCATCCTGGGGTAGAGACTAAGGGCCTGCCTTAAATGCCTAAGGGTGACTTCTGGCACATTATTTTAAAAGGAAGAGGATTCCCGATGCTCTCGGTGTGTGTGTGTGGGGGGGGGGGGGTGTAGGAGGAGAATGAAGAAACCAGCCACACTCACTCCCAGGAACAACGACGCCCTCGGGACCAGTCCCGCAATTCCAAGAGTGACACAAAGAAATGTGGCTTTAGAAGTACATGTTATTTTAGTCGTAATCAAAACTCACGCCTTATAAAGCCTAACGTGATTAACATTAAACGTTGTATGTTATGATATTAATATATTTTGAAGAAAGAGGAATTTGACGGCCCTGCGTTGCATACCCACTCGCAGACGTAGTAGTAGTTTATTTTAAACATTGACATTCACGCTGAATTATCTGAGTTACTCTTTGACCTACATTGTATATTATTTATTGTCAAATTGGTTTTTTCTCCAATGTGTCTGATTTTTTCACATTACATAAAATAATCAATTTGATTCATATTATTTCATACTTTCACTACATTATAATTGGGCAAAATTTCATTCTTTTTCTTAAGGAACGAATTGGACGACTTTCAAGAGCCCAAGAGACTATTCTAAAACTTTAAACTTCTCACTTAGACATGATAACAACATCTTGAAAAAGTCATATTTGTTTTTGATTTCGTTTCCATTTAACCTAGACGTTTCAATGATGAAAATCACGACTGTGTGAAATTCTTTTTTAATGGGCCGGCGAAGCGTGTTGTCAATTAAATCGTCACTTCTCCTAGACACAGTTCAGTAAATAACTTTTGACAATATAAAATTCGATATCCGTGACAAAATGATAACCAAATACATAAAATAAACGATAATGTATACAGGTGTGGTGTGTATTTACTCCTTAAGAAAATGCTGATGTAATTGTTATGATGGCGATCACTGGCGTGTAAAGTTTTTCAAAACAAATAAGAAGGGGAATCTTTCCTCAATATTATCACATCTCCCGTAGTCATATGCATCATTAATCAAATTATTTCATCATTTGACTGGCTGATGAATAGAGGTACATCCAGGCGGGATAGTTAACCCAATGATAGATCTACATCGTACAACCCCCCGTGTCATGACTCACTGTTGATTTCTATGATCATCGATGCATTCATCTTTGGTAACTATAAATACATTTTACAAATAATACCCCCATTGAATATTGGGTTTTTGAGGGGGTATGAACAACTGTCATTGCTTGATTGACTCTGAAATGCTTCGATGAATGACCTTGTCTGCTTTGATTTTCGATCCATTGAATATGATCTTCGATCCATTGAATATTATTACCTCTTATCTTCGATCTATTGATTAGCATAACAATATGATCTTCGATCCATTGACTATTGATTAGCATAACAATATGATCTTCGATCCATTGAATATAATTACCCTTGATCTTCGATCCCTTAATTAACATAACAATAGACATACCCCCTTTAAGTAGGTCAAGGTTGACTTCCATTGTTCTCGAGAACAATAGACCATTGTTCTCGAGAACAATAGCTCTTAAGTAGGTCAAGGTTGACTTCCATTGTTCTCGAGAACAATAGACCATTGTTCTCGAGAACAATAGCTCTATTGTTTTGCCCCCCTATACAGCCCCCTATACTACTTTTCACATCCTCACGCTCCTTCCATATCTGTGTCCGAGTTCCTTCTGGGGCTCCTGGGAGGAGATAATGCTGGTAAAAACTAGTACCCGGTAATGCGACCTGTAGACCTGTGTTGTGTACGTAACTTCGGACAAAGATCGTTTTCTTGTAACATGCATGTATTTTCATGACTTTGTTCTTTTAAACCCATTGTACTGTTTTATTCGGTAAAAATATGTAAAGCACACATTTCAGCTTTAAGGTGGTACAGGACACCTGCATATTGTAATGAACTCCCTATTGCAGAAATAAACAATAAAGTATAAATATAATAATTCCCCCCAAAATAATGTTACCTAACAGTGAAGTGCAATGGGTTAGAGCGTTAACTACATGTCTGTAGAGAGTTCAAATGCTGCTGGGGCTTTTCTATTTTTTACTTCAGATTCCAAAATTTTAAAAATTTAATTTTTTTGGCTACATACTTGTATTGTAAAAATTTAAAATTATAAAACCTCACTGTGAAAGAATTTTGATTATAATGCACTTTACTACATGTACAGGCTTTCGTTGTTATCAAAATATTCTGATGTTTCTTTATCCATGAGGAGTGTGTGTGTGGGGGGGGGGTGGCAAAGTAGTATGTAACTGTGTTTGCAGGGGGTGGGGGATTGGGGTCCGAGATGTATTGTTTGGTAATTTTACTACATGTATTAATATAAATTCTTTTTTTCAAGGGTGGGAGGGTCTGGACCCCCCCCCCCAAACCCACTCCAATCCCTTCTCTAAATCTGTGCACGTGATGATGTTGGCACCTAGAAGCAAATCTAAATTAAGCCGGTGTCGTATAATTTAAGGTCCGCCCCGTAAAATGGTCCGGGGCGGACCATTAATGTTAACATTTAGGGTCCGCCTTTGCTCTAAAAGGGTCCGGCCCGTATAAGAAAAGGTCCGCCTAACATAAAAGGTCCGGGGTATATTTTCAGTTTTATTTTTTCAATTTCGAGTATTTTGTTACAAAATAAGAGGTATTATTTTGTAATTCTTTTAAAAGAGGGGGTACAGACGTCTCGGCCTAACGACACCTCGGCCCAGAGTACTACCTGAAGTTAGTAAATATCCAGCACAGAGTATAAATGAAAATACATATAATACATGTAGCTTGGTGTACACAAATAAATCACAATAATTATGACAGTTTAAAACTGGTTTTTCATTTCAAATTTAATTTTGCCGGTCGTTCTTATAGAAACAGGAAATGAAACTGATTGGTGTCATTAATTAAACAATAGCTTGAACCAGGTGTTGTATACACACACCACCCTGCAGGTGTGAAGGGTTCACACCTTCAGGTGGTTGACTGTTTGAAATTATCATGTAAACAATGGATATTTCACACGTCCTCTTTTTGCACATCTTCCCAATATCATACACGCTTAAAAACGTTTACTTACCCATTTTAAAACCAAATATTCTTTACAATTCAATTAAAACGATACCTGCAAGCGGTATCATTGTTATTTTTATTTGCACTAGGGCATATGTGTAAGTTATGCTAATTATTATAAGTTGTCATTTTTTCGATCCTACTTTTCTATAACTATATTTTTGAATCGGACCTTTGCCTTTGTTAAAATCAAAGAAGGGGAGTATCCAAAGGAATTGAATTGTCTATAAGAAATTAATACATGTAAGATTAGTAAAGAGCTCTATTCCTTCGGCTGTATATGCATTTTGCATCTGGCAAAGCATTTAGGGGATTTTCTTCTTAGAAAGAAAATATCACAGGTGCTTGAGGACAGGACACCCCCACCCACCCCCATTTAGACCCCCGGGGTAGTTGACGCTTTTTTTATACAGAAATTCCTTTAAAGTCATGAACACAACAAGTTTTATATCAAATATCTGAAAATTAATTGAAAATAAACGGTTTATTCAAAACAACCCCAACCTGCATATAAAAGATCCTCTTTTCAAATGCAATGGGGGTGTTTTACATTAATCGTTTATTTTCCGTTAATTTTTAGATATTTAAAATGGAACATGTTGTGTACATGACTGTAAAGGAATTTCTATCAAAAAAGTCACCTATACCGGGGGTTTAGATCGGGGGAGGAGGGGTGGCTGGTTCCTGTCCTCAAGCACCTGTGGAAAATATTTGTTTAAAGAAGGCAAATGTTCACACCCCGGCAAAATTTTAATCTAGACTCTGCCTGCTACCCCTATATATAGCATTAACTATAACTATTTTTTTTTCACAAATATCGTATGAACATCATGACATGCTTTTTTTATTGTCTTTAGATGGGATGCAAATAGGACAAACCTACCTTAATATTTTAAGATTATTTCAACGAAACGGACAATCGTTTGGAATAGATTTCATGCATTTGTCTCATTTTTAAAAAGTCGTTGGATAAAACTCAATTTAAATATGTTTTACTACTTCTCTTACTTAGCATTACGCTAATTTTACGGTCTTTTTTTAAGGACATAATACATGTATATGTACATGTACCGGGTCTCATTCCTTTAATTGAAATATTTTATGATGAAAATCATTTATATAAATATTATTAAAGATAATGTGTAACTACTCTGAATACATTTTTAAAAATAAAACAATCGCTGAAGTCAATTTCATGTCCACTCCAGTGACCAACATTAGAAGATCAACTGAAAATTATCACTACAAGAATCTATATTAAACTCACTACATCCATGTATGACCAGTTCTTTTAACGAGGCGGACGTTTTCTTGAACTATAAATATTGGGTCCTACCTTTTGAAACAAAGGTCATCTGGTTAAAATACTGTGAATTTTTTGCATACAGAATTTCAATGGGGCGGACCTTTTCTTGTACTATGATATTGTGTCCTACCCTCTGAATCAAAAAAATTACATGTAGATATCGATGAACATCAATACATTACCAATATGTATTAACTACTATAGTATAGTACTTCATTCCTTGTTTAACTACATGTATTAAAATGTTTTTTTTTTTTACGGGCGGACCTTTTTTTAACCATAATATTAGATCATCGTGGTAAATCAAAGCAAGTATCAATAATAATATTAATTATCTGCATCCAGCATTTCAACAGGCGGACCTTTTCTTAAGCCATAATATTAGGTCCTACCCCTAAATTAAAAGAACATCGGGGTCAATCAAAGCAAGTATCAATATTAATGTTAATTTTTCGCATTCGATATTTCAACAGGCGGACCTTTTTTTGAGCCATAATATTAGGTCCTACCCCTAAATTAAAAGATCATCGGGGTAAATCAAAACAAGTATTAGTATGAATATGAATTATCTGTATTCAGTATTTCAACGAGGCGGACCTTTTCTTGAACTATAATAATGGGTCCTACCCACTGAAACAAAAGATCATCAATAAATGAAAGTCAATACAAGTGTCAATTTGATTAATTATTTTCCTATTTAACAATGATACCATTGCTGCATCGAGGCTGATCTTATCTTGGGATATGAAATTAGGCACTTCTCCAACATGGAAGTCAAAGAGAGAGAGAGAGAGAGAGAGAGAGAGAGAGAGAGAGAGAGAGAGAGAGAGAGAGAGAGAGAGAGAGAGAGAGAGAGAGAGAGAGAGAGTTATTAATCTATACCAATACAAGACTGCTACTCTTAGACACTATCCCTTTTAATAAGGACGTCAATATTTTACTACATAAAGATACATATTTTTCTTAAATTAGCAAGGATATTATTTTTTAGGCAGTTTACAATACATTTCAGCTGCATTAAAACGCTTTGTAACATAGCAATTTTATCACAAATCATATACCTTGCATCTAGTTATTTTCTTCCTCGACGCAATTTTTGTAAGTACGCTGTTAGTTCAGCCTTTAATTTTTCATAAATGTGCTTACAGAGAAATCCTAACTTAACCATATCAAAAATTTGAAAATTGTAAACTTAATCGATGGAAACAGATTCATTTATTAAGTACATGTACATGTATTTACTTGTTTCCAAATTCTTGCTTAATTACATGTGTGCATCATTATATACATGTAAAAATATTGTACGTTGTATTAAAGGAAGAGGGAATAAGTCTTTGAGAATAATAAAGTGATCAAATACGGTCGGGAATAAACTCTTATACTTTTTTAACAATATTGCATGCACATTATGAGTAAAAAACACAGAGAGAGAGAGAGAGAGAGAGAGAGAGAGAGAGAGAGAGAGAGAGAGAGAGAGAGAGAGAGATATTATTTCAACATTATCACTTTTATTACTTTTTTAAACACTTTACCTATAGTCAATTAAAACATGCTTATTAATTATAGGTACTCGTATCATCTAATTAATTTCTTCTGTCTTTTCACACCCTTATAGTTACCACAGTTACGTTTACACTATATTGTCAATGTATACCCTCTGTTAAGGTAATCCACATATGCGACCTTTTATTATTTATCTTAAACTAGTGATAAATTTACCTAGAGACGTATAAATTTTTAGTATATTATCATAAGTTTCTAATCTACTGAAAATTAAACAAAGCACGAGCTAAAAAGACAATCTTAGTTGTGTAGAACACTACAGTACAGCGGAGACATTTTTTTCTTTCTCAGTTCAGGGGTGTATTCTGATTAGCACAGGTGTAAATGCCTGCAGGGCTTCTTTTACCCGTGTTTACCTGTTGTGAAACCCTCTGCTAATACATATACACCAGAAGAGATTTAAAAACAAAGGGACTAAATGTTGTGTGCAAATTATTGTCAAAATACTCCTGGTTTTCCTTTTTCCAGATTCTTTAACAATTGGTTAAAATCTAACCCGCTTTCAATATTTATTATTTCACAAAGTAATTTGTTTAGTAATACGGTCATACATGTATCATACACAAATGCTTGATTGGATTTTGTAAACATAGACATCTTTAAGATACATATACATGAGCAAAAAGAATAATTACTTTAAGAGAAATATTAACAAGTGACTACGAATAGGACCTTTTCTTATAGGGGAAAGCCGGACCTTAAATGTTAACATTAAAGGTCCGGCCGGATCGTTTTACGGGTCGGACCTTAAATTATATGACACCGGCAACTGCCGAGGGAAGGGGGCATAATTTAATTTTGTTTGTAATAATTATATAGACCATACTTTCTATGAAATGAAATGAAAAGATTATTGATTAACTGAAAATTCACATGCAAACAGTTCAACCACAACTGTACATAAAGGGCCGCTCATGTGTATTATCATCGTCGGAACCCACAGGTTTTCTACCTGTTATACTGCAGTGTAACGGATAGAAAACCTGTGGGTTCCGATGATGGTGTATTATGTGCACGTGGCCTTCGTTTTTACTAAAATTGGTACAAAACAGTGTTATTTAGGGGCAAACACTTGGTGCGGGTATTACTGTCTAATGACAGCATCTAGTTATTAATTATTATTATAGTGATACAATATTCAATAATATCAATATTGAGTATCAAATAATCAGCAGCTTTAAGCCTCGTATAAGGTAAATGACAATTTATATACTAATGGTTTTGTCATGTTGTAAATTTTGAATTTACTGGGTGGGTGTAAATACAAAATTTACAACATGTTGTCATGTTGTAAATTTTGTATTTACACCCACCCAGTAAATTCAAAATTTACTGTCATTGTCATGATGTAAATTTTGTATTTACACCCACCCAGTAAATTCAAAATTTACAACATGACAGTTTAAAGACTCTCCCTTCTACGTGTAAACTAATAAGTCTTTAATGAGATGTTTTATAATGCATGTAACAGCTTTGGCGCATGTGAAAGATCAACCCATGCAATCTTACTTTATTGCATAATGGCCCGAAAACCTTCTGTAATATACAAATTGTAAACCCTAAAAACTAAAAAAGGAATTAGGTAATAAAACAATTATTTAATGCCTGACCAGTCAATAGACCAGAATTTTTTCCCTCGGTGCAGGGAACAGCTCAGTGTGTTATATTGCCCTCGGCCGGCCGTTGGCATGGTTGGCCGAGGGCAATAGAACACACTGAGCTGTTCCCTGCACCTCGGGAAAAACATTTTGGTCTATTGACTGCTCAAGCATTAAATAATTGTATAGTCTAACACGTATTATTGGAATTACATGTATTTAAAAAGCTTTCTTTAGTGATTTATTCGGGGTATGAAGGTAGCGACATTGCAGAAAAATACATAAATCGCCTTAGCGGGTTATGTAATTTTTTTTCTGCAATGATCGCTACCTTCATAACCCGCATGAATCATCAAAGAAAGCATTTTATTGTTTATATTAACATCTTTATTTTAGTTAATTAATAAATTGATTATGAAAAGTAAGTGAAATTAACTAAATTACTGTTAATGTACATAAGTAATTTACCTAAAAGATACAGCCAAATGGTCTCCTATGAGACTATGAGTCTGACATCATCATGATTATTTCGTGCAGTCCGTGATTTTTCTGAGGTCGTGGTAGGTTCGACCAATCGATAAACAGGGCGTGTCCATTTCAGTCCTGTCAGTTTCTTGTCAGTGTCAGCCGCTGTAGATTTCGACCAATCGATAAACGGGTCGTGTAGATTTCAGTCTGGCTGTTTCTTTAGAGCTATGAATTAACTATATAAGTTTCCGTAAGAAATAAAGGGTAAAATACTTGGTAGATGTAAATATTTCATTGTAAAGGCTTACTCTAACATGCGACTTATTGAGATTACATGTATTTCATTCTTTATGTTTTAACTTAAGTTAATTATCTTAACTCTGTATACTTTTAAAGCAAAGCAAATTTCAATTTAGGTTCAGTATGAGAAGGAGGAAAATTTTAGTAATATATACAAGGGTACATGTAATATGTGATGTCTGATAAGCAATGTTTTAAGACTAGAGGTAGGCAAGGAAAGGAAAAAAGCGAGTAATGTGGAGCTCATGTAGTTTACTGTAATGTACATAAAATTAAAAAAAAAAAAAAAAAAAAAAGATAGCTGTGTCTGTGTTGAAGAGATTACCCCCGGGCCCTGGAACCTCTGGACCCTCTACTTAATAATTCACGGTGCTTTATTAGGCAAATAATATATATTTTCATTATAAATGCATATAACGTTAACGTCAGCTGCCTGTGCATTGATAATTTACGTTATATTTCAATGTCAGTTGAAAAGTTATTCTGTATATTGAGTATAGGTAATGCATTCAGCAAACTTTATGCTGAAGTAATATGACAAAATATGTGTAGTCAATTATCTGCTTCATTAAAAAGAGAGGGGGTGGGGTAGTGCACGGTCCTGTCCACAAGCACTGACGATTTCCAGACAAACGATATTGCGTTAGACCATTTTTTTTTCTCGTAACCCAATTTCATGCAATTTTCTTAATGCGTTTCGTATAAGGCTTTGCATGACACATTAAAAGACACACAGTGTGCACATATGAAGAGACCAACTGCAAAAGTACATTTGTATGTCACGAGATTTAGACATTCACAATACACGATGGAGCGTATCTTTTATCAGTGATATCGGGGTAATTTACGATTTTTTTTTTAATTTCAACTTTAATAAAATTATTTTATAATTAAAAGTAATTACTCTCTGATACTGTAAGTCGTCTGACAGTATCCTATAAATCCTGTTTCAGAGTGTGAATTTTTTTTAAAAGTTAGTTTTTCGTTATATTCTTGTGATTAAAAATATAGTACTTATATGATTGTGTCTTTGAAAACTAACTCATGTGGGGAAAAACGTCAAAGAACCTGGGGGTACGAAGCCAGGGAGGGGCAATCCCGTCACCAATTGCAAGTACCTGTGATGTGAACCTGTGTAAAATCTCTTTAATAATTATCTGATATGTATCGGGTTTTTCCAAGGCTAAAAATAAAACACAAAAATCCCCATTAATGGACTCTTAACAGGGCAAAACAAAAGTAAGTAAAAATTTGTTAAACAAAACACTTATATTAAAATTGTATTAAGACACGATTAGAACAGACATGAAGAATTGTACAATTAAAACTTTTCAGTAAGATGGCTGTTCAGAGTATATCCGAGTCAGTGTATGTGGGGATGTGTCTCAAGATAGGGACCCCACAACAGGTGGCCTCCAGGAGAGATATAGTGGATATTGCAGAGATGTTCAAAAACAACGAAAAGTCAAATATACCGATCACAGGGATGCTGAGTGGGAGTCAGAGAGAAGGACTCAGACTGAGTGGATCAGACATGGACTTCATGCATTGGCCAAATAACCACCGAGTGATCTGGGATTTCTCTCAGGTACAGTTTTACAACACACAAGAACACGCATTGATTCTATGTGACAGTTCTGATAGTCCACCAGGATTCACTTTACTCTGGTTACCATTAGAAATAACGAGCAGTAGAGTGATGTCAGCGTGTGTAAGGATGAATGGAATGCTCTATATATCAAGTTCAAAGTACAGAGAGGTCATGCATTCTTTGCCTGGTTCTACATCACACGGACCATGTAGCAGTGGCCGATTATTTGTATTAGAAATCGATGATGCTAATTGCTTTATCAGTGATTTCTGGCCTCCGTCTGCTTCCTCATTGATAGATAGGTGTCACGCATGGCCCTCACCTCATGTTGTCAGCGACATCATTAGAAATGGGTGTCACTTTGTAGCTATAGGACACAAACTAGGAAATCATACAGACAACGAATGGAGAATTTCTTTTTCACAGGCTGAATACAAACTTGTGTATTCAATGAATCACACACAATTCTTAACGTATGGTTTGCTGAAATTGTTCTTAAAGGAAATAATTAACAAAGGATTGAGAGATGAAGATAAACTACTGTGCTCGTATCACATGAAAACGACCGTTTTCTGGGCGATTCAACAAAATACACTTCTTCACTGGTGTCCACAAAATCTCCTGGGAGGTTTCTGGGTCTGCTTTAAACTTCTCCTTAAATGGGTGTACGAGGGAGTGTGTCCTAACTTTTTTATTACAGAGAATAACATGTTTTTGAGCAATATCTATGGTGAAGCACAACAGACATTATTCACGCGACTATATAGATTGTATGAGAATGGTATAACAATGCTGCTACACAGTCCCTCCATCAGGTCCTACATTATTAATGTTCTGTGTAATCCCAGACTCACAATTTGTACCGTTGAACACACTCTGATTTCTGAGGTTGAACTTGATCAAGATATTTTTAATGAAATGTTAACAAATGATCCAATAGTCACACCTGACCTAGGGATATGCAGAAAGCACCTACATACGGTAGAACAGTTGATAGGTTTACCCCTGACACAGTATAGCATTGTCATATTACAGAAACTTACAGCCACCGTCCTTCAGCGTACTGCATTTATATTGCACAACATGTACACTAACATAGGCTCTAACAAACAGTTGTATATTACAAACAAAATATCATGTCACATGCTGAAATTAACTGCTAAGTTTGGGCTTGTGTCTGACACGTTATACAATCCCATGTATTATTACAAGACATTCAGATACAGGGAAGCTTTATCAGTTTTAGAGTTAACAAAGGTCGAGTTAGCACAGCCATATCTGATGTATGGGAGTCATGTAGACAGAGAGAGGTATACTGAGGCTGTAGGGGGACAATCCTTCACTACAAAGATGAGACAAGCTGTAGCATATGATATCAAATTTTACAATAAAACTGTCCTTTATATCAATGAATTAATTCCAGAACATCAGTCTAGTATACACAACAGTTTGCCTGCATTGTATATTGCATTGTATATTCCACCCCTCGTACTGTTGTACATGTTAGAGTTTTTGTGCTCTAGACATGTCGACACAATGAGAGCACAGAGAGCTTTAGATGATCTACAGGTCCTAGTCCACCATGATCAGGGGGAATTAATACCTGTAGTCCTCAGAGACATCTCCTGGGAGATCCTGGGGATCTGCCAACAGATATCAGGGAACCTCCAGGCTGCCCTGTACTCATACCAACAGTCACTCAGACAATATCCACTCAATGGAATACAAACTGCTACCAGACAGAGAATTCAGGATCTACATTTATGAACTTACTGACAAGTAGTATTGAATTCTTGTATGTCAAACACTGACATTGTTAATTGTGTTTGTTCTGGTTGGTTTTCTCTAAGTTGTCTTGTGTATGTGTAGGGGAGGAGATACACTTATGATTTGTATAACCCAGTAAATAAGTGTACATTATCTTAATTAAGTGCAAATTTATTTGTTAATTTAATCAATATCGTAAACATAGAATTCCAATTAAAAAAAAAAGAATATAATTTGTATATGTTATGATTATTTTTAAAGTAGTTAATAATAAACACAATTCACTAAATGAATGTCTCAATTTTGAATACAATGTGCTGCCTAATTCATTACAATGTAATTTTTTTTAAATAATTTTACAAGCATTGGTCAGGTGCACCTACCCATCTTACATCCTTGACTCTTCCCAGTTTGTTCTTGATTCTCTCATTTATCCAACATTTTCAAGATCATAAGATGAGCGTGTCTTGGATGATGCAAAATCAAAAGCTGTAGTTTTTTTTAAAATTAAGTCTATCATAAAATGATCAACTATCATGTACAATATCTTGTAGAAGTAATCAATAATGTTGATAATAAAATATATTTCTTTAACTAAACAATTTTAATTTAAAACACAAACTATATTTCATGGTTTCCATAAAATTTATATTCATGTACATGTATATACAGAATAAATCAAATAATGGAAAAAATACAGTAAATATATTAGACATATACATAAAATCATTATTCTCACAATACATCGTCACTGATAAAACATAAATTAGCTCTGTATACAAGTTCAATAAGTTAATTAATTTCTTGTACAGCAAATTTTAACAATAATTGATAAATACATGAACTATAAACTTGAGCACTTATTATATAAATATGTATGTGTGTATTTAGATACAAATTTATATACCCTGTATGACATCTTGCAGAAATTCAAACATTTATCAATAAATATCCATAAATGCCCTTAAAGAAAAAGTCCTTAGTCTTTTATAGAACTACTAAATAAATGCAATGTATAGTATTGATCAATGAATTTAATTTCCAATTTAATGATTTGAAAAAAAACATCAATTTTAACTCATGAGATGGTCCACAGTGATGGATTTCATTTCCATGGAAACTGTCTTAGACAAGAATATACAATGTTAATAATGGATTCAATAATATAATGATTCAAATTTGTTCATGGATATGTCAAGAGTTATGGTTCTTGATGACTATGGTCTAACTCGGCATCACGTGTCCATGTTGGCTAGGATTCGTGTGACCTCTGACCTTTGACTCGGGGTCATGTGTTGTGTAATGTGGACGATGGAGTCCATAGCAACCTCAGGATTGTCTTGTATCAAGCTGTCAACAGAAAGATTTTTACTGAAATAACTTTCTATTCAATTAAACTGTCTTCATTTTTTTCATCAAAAGATTCAAACACTGAATGATATATTTTCTCTTTCATACCAAAAAGTGGGTTTTAAAAATACATCTCATAACATGATGACAGAGCAAACATTTTGAGAAACACTTTACATGATTCAAATCTTGCAAACTTTATAAGGCCATTAATTACAGATCTATAATAAATGTAAAACATGAAATTTCAAGTAAATCTAGAAATTGTACATTACAGATTTTTTAATTGGAAGACAACAAGATTATAAATAAAATATAATAGAACAATTTGGGGTAAAAGTGCCTGACCTTCTGACTTGTTGTAGGACGTGCTCTCTCTGTAGACACCGGATGTTGTCCGACACGGCATTGTCCGTACTGTCCTCTCGGATCTGTTCCGTCAACCATTGAACCATGGCTTTATCATCCTCCCACATGTAAGCCTAAAGTACAAAATGGCAAGTGATGGTTTGGCAAAAACATCAACAAAAAACTCAAAGAAAGCATTACATTTTTAAAATGTAAAGTGAAATCTGACAAGTTGAAAATGTGCATCTCAATGATTAATGTAAGTCAATCGTAGATGCATCTAGTTTTTTTTTCAATTTTAAAGCAAATGATCATAAAAAATATTTATAGATAAAAAAAAAATTAAAATGAAAACCAACAGCTGTCTTTCAACTTCAATATGAAACACACAATTATAAAATATCACCTATCAGGAGCTTTCTTTTAAGTTAATAGATTAAAATTTTAATTAAATGATGGACACAATTGGCAACAAGAGGCCCATGGGCCACATCGCTCACCTGAGCAACCATTGTTAACTATTTTGATTTAAATAATTGAAAATGTAATATTTAGCATAGTTAAGTACCATAATTTTTTTTTATGTCAAATTCAATATTTTATAGAGGGGTTGGGAGGAAAATATATTGCGTTATATAAATTATATGAATACTGGTATGTTATTTCCTGCAGTTTATTTTTGCACACATTTTAAAAGTAATAGTTCTTTAAAGATAAAATTTTTCATAAATTTTCTAAGATGTATATTAGTTTTAAATTCAGCACTTATTGTGGGCCGATTTTATCAGCTGTAATCATAATTTGAAAACGTTGAATCTACACAATTAGAGGATGCCAATATTCTCGTTCAATGATTTTCATGCAATACATATCCAGTTTATATAAGAAAAAACTGGTTAACCATTTAAACTTTCTAGACAACTTAAGGGCCCAGACCTTTCATGACGTCATATGAAAGCCCATGTTATTTCAAGCAGCCTTCGTTTAAATTACTAGATTAAAAGTTATAACAAGAAGTATATGCAAAATCATATGTAATTTGTAATCTAAATTGTGTCCGTTATAATCTAGCTTCATTTATACGCCAACTCAATACATCCCAGAAATTGAAATGTGCAGTGAAGCTTTCACATGCGTTTGGGCTAAATTGGTTTGAAAAATTAGCAACATTCTTTTTTATGTGAACCCTTTAAATATGAATCCAGTTGAAATATGTTTCAATCACAATGGCATGATTTACATATCTACAATGAATACATTTCTAATATATTAACATGAAACATATTTCATTTTAGAAAGCAATTTTATTTAGAAATGAATATTCATATAAAAAAAACCTCATGAAAATTTTAAGGTACATACAATCACATTCAAGACGTAGTAACTGGTAATACATTAGTTTTAACAAATTTTACAAAATAATGTACTGTACAATCATGTAAACAGTAGTTTCTTAGTGTCTTAAATTTATGCATATTGTGCATCAATTTAAATGAATAAAATAATGATAAAACACATGACATCATTTTCACACCATGTATTATATTTATAAATATATATATAATTATGTAAGTCATATAAATAAACACAAAGTTTATATAAATTTACAAGTTTCACTGTTTTTTATAACCTTTCTCCGAAATAGCGAAACCAGAAAGGTTATGAACAGTATTGATTTTACAAGACATAATTAAATGAAAAATATTTGTCGATAGAAATTTATACAAAAACTAGTAACATAACTATTCTTGTGTCATTTACTTATAACTCCTGTAATAAAACAGTAAAGGAATGTTATCAGAAATTATTTAAAAATACGGATTTTTTTTTTTAATGTTGCCATTTTGGGTGTGATTGAAACAATTGCAGAAAATAATGCACCATATATGTTAAAGTGAAAAATAATCGAAAACAATTAACTTTATGACACATTTATGATTTTAAGTTTAATATAACCATACAAAATTGAAGACATCTTTTCTGTTCCATATGATACAAAATAATGTTTATATCATTATATTATATATCTGCATATAAATGCATGCATGCACAGCAATATTGAATAATACTCTGTGTATATATATATATATATATATATATATATATATATATATATATATATATATATATTTTTTTTTTTTTTTTTTTTTTTTTTTTTACAAAAGAGCATTTAAGTGATGAGTGTGTGAATTATTTTGAAATTTTGAATAAAACTAACTGAATATTTGTTGGAAAACAAATTCACTTTGAAAGCAATGTATTTCTCATTTCTCAATTTCTTTAAATGAGATTTTCTATAAAGTGTACATTAAGAGTACACCACTGACTCAAATAAGCAACCAGTTTGTAATATTTCTTTGAGTTTTTTTATATGTCATATCGTTTAACTATGAACTCTGTCCATAGATATTTATTTACAAGAAAAGGCAGGTTTACCACTGTCTATGGGCTGGCCAGTGACCTCCTTTCTTTATACTTACCTGTCATTTTAGAATGATTGGAGCCAAGTGTCCTTAAATACTGGTGCACTGTGTATTCATAAGAGAAATACATGCATTCAAATAAATTAATACCATTGCATTAGTAAAATATACATAATTTTCATTATTAACAATCATATTACTATGGTAGTAATAGTTTACATAAAAATGATTTGGCCTTAAGTAATATAAAAATCCATAAAGGACAAATCAAAACCAAAAAAGAGAAGAAAAAAAAAACAATACTGAAAAGATGCTTCAATTTTTTTGACTAAAATATTACATATATTAACATGATTTAATTTACACCTACTTTCCACTTACATGAAGAAAATACATATTGTGTGTAAAGACAGTATATAAATAAATACATGTATTTCAGAATTTTGAAAAATGAAGACAGATTCACATACATCTGCTGTATTGTAAGACACCAACATTTGCTTGACGTAACAGGATATTATTGTATGAAATCACTGATAACAGCTATAAAGATCATAAATAAAGAACATTCAGTTAAAAAACACAGTTAAAAAATAATCTTCTAGAATATACGGTCTAATTATTTATAGTACCGGTAAATGCAAACAACTTTGCTGTGACATTTTAAATAAAATAAGGCATCAGTATACAATTCTTAATAAAACAATGTAGGTGCATGATTTTTTTAAAATTTGATCACTATCTTCTTTCTACTCTCCTGCAGATATTGTCATTATTGTGTTTTGATGGAAAGGGTGAATTTTTGATGTGGTTTGTGCACAGTTTTTGAAAGTCTTTACATGAGGTGTCCTGAACTTCACAATTAACTCATCTGTAGTTCATCTATTGTCAATCAGTGCCTTTCCTCTTATTGATCCAAATTATCATCTTAGAATATTCAAGAAATATACACAAACTTGCAAAGTTCATTGTAGCTTTATCAACAAATACATGTAATATTTAAAACTTAGACATTTTGATCGGAAATCTGCATATATAGACATTATAACATTATAAAGAAATATGGCGAATACATACAAGGACAAAATATAAGAAGTTAATATAATTATCTATACACACCAATCTATATATGTACTAGTTACAGAATACATATAAATATAGTTTAATATATAAATGTAAATTCAAATTATTATCACAGTCATGCTTCAGATGAGAGGAGGAGAAGAATTGATACAAACATCAGTGAAGTGGAGGATATTTGTGTAAATTTGGCCTATAAAAGGGTAGAAATTAAAAAATTGAGAACAGATTTTAACATAGTTCTCTAGATTCAGAAAACAGTGGAATGATAATATTTGAAATGCTGAATTAATATTTTAACACCCCCCCCCCCACCCCGGAATCACTGAATCTATGACAGTGCCATAAGCAAATAGTTGGTGTCTTACAATATTTATACTGTATTAACAATTTGTCACCTTTTTTAAGGTGACAAATCTGATGAGGGAGGGGGCATCGTTTTCGCAGCTCCCTCTGATATGTTTTTACTTTGGTACCCCATTCTCTTTAAAACAAAATTATATCATTCAAAAGCGCTGTATATGATTTTATGATCAGACCAGTATGCTTCAATCACATCTGTTACACATGGGGCTATGTTTGTAAAAATCAGGTCCAGTTGAGAACCAGTATTATGTGTAGCCTTTGTTACAATTTGTTTACATCCGAAACATTTTTCAAAAAATGTTAAAAAGTCAATATGCCCAGCAAACAAATCGAAGTTAAAATCCCCTAAAAGTACCAAGTCCTTCTGGTGTTCAGTCAAAGGCTTAAGATGTGTGTTAACATGTTGCTTGAAATTTCGCAAAGAGCATGATGGATATTTATAAATCATGATGACTTGTACGTCTCTTCTTTCGCTTAAATGTACATTTGCAGTGATGAATTCCAAGGAGCCATTGTTAAACTTTGAGGTACATGTTATCTTGTAGTCATTTTTCACATACAGTGCTGTTCCATGATGTGCACGTGTGTTCAAATGACATGTAGCCTCATGGTTAAATATTGCTGTGTAGCCGTGTAGTTGAAAATTGTCTTCGTCTGCACTACATAGTCTTGTCTCTGAGAAACCAACTACATCTGATGCAAGAATATTTGGCTCACTTTTTACTTGTTTAAAGTGCTTATGAAGTGATCTACAATTGTTGAAAGCAACTTTAAAACAATTAGAATTGATTTGATACATTGGAACATAACAAAGTTGCAATGGTGCCTCAGTTTTCATTCTTTCCATTTCCTCAAGCACTTTTTCATCCATAGCTAATGCCTGCTCATTGAAGTTAAGGATATGTAGATGATCTACTGACCGTACTCGACTTAGAGCAACATAGTGAATGTGTGGAGTTTTCCTCACTTTAGTTTGAGACAAGTCAATTACAATTTCATCAACAGTGCACCCTTGAGCTTTATGAACTGTCTTTCCTGCAGCTGGTCGCAATGGAAATTGAATTCTCTGAAAAGTATTATGATTCAATACAAAAGACCGCTGAACTTCAAAAATTGGTGTCCAGTCATCATCTATTCCATCATGAAACAAATGCTTGTATTTTTTACGAGTTGACTTTCCAACAGCAGAATCAAAAAATTTGACCCAAACTATGCTTGGTCTTGATATGCCTTCCATTTTGCTTTCAATCTGTTGAACCTTACATGATGACCCATTTGTTAGCCCATCAGAGACATCAACATTGACCGAGATATCATATATCATCCCAACAGCAAGAATCAACATTTGCATTAAATTGGCAGTTTTGCTAACATCATCTTCATTTATTAAAGACCTGAGAAGCTTCTGTTTTACTTCCTTTGAGTAATCTTTGATAATAGTATCAACCGATTTCACTGCGACCTTTTTTCCTTCAAGTGTTTCAATCAACTGATTGTTGTATGCATCTACTTTAGAGTTCTGAGTAAAGAGATGTGGAACATGGTGTGGATAATTGTCAATTGTTTCTGTTATAATGCATTTTTGAATTACGTTCTTGTCTTCTGATGTAAGTTCATTGTAACGAAGGCGATTAAGCAGTTGAGCAAACTCGATATCATCTTTTTGTCTCATTATTTCATCCAATTCAAATACACAAAAGTGTTCCTTCCAGAGATTGTTTGCAAGAGCTTGGGCATTACGGTTTAAATCCTGAAAGATCCAACTGTCCATCACAGGTTTGAGTTGAAAAAAGTCACCAACTGCTAAGATACTAATACCACCAAAAGGCTTTTTGATGCCTGTAAGAAGTTGCAAACGACTGTCAATCAGAGCTAGCGACCTATTACCTACCATTGATATTTCATCAATTATGATTAGTTTCAGGTGTCTGTATTTTGTTCGAAAAGTGTTCAATTCATCGCAGTGTAAGCTTTGTTGGCTTTGATTAATTTTTTGATGAAAAGCTGATGCTATGGTTGATCCTCCAATGTTATAAGCTGCTTTTCCTGTGTATGCACAAAGAAGTATTCTAACATCATCTGGGTTTTCACCTTCAGTGGAACATAGATATCGGTGCAAAGCTTGATAAAGTGCTCTTATCAAAACAGATTTGCCAACACCAGCACCTCCAGACAAAAAAGAATAAATTGGTTCTTTTTCAGTTTTGACCCATTGCAAGACATGGTTAAAAAATTCCCTTTGCTTCACATTCAAACTTTTCAACAATTTCAAATATTCATCCTCTGGCAGTCTCACAGAACTTTCCTCAGTAATTTGTCTGGAAGGGATACCAACATCTGCTCCAATATCATATATTCTTTGTTCAACTGGTCTTTCGGGATTAAACTGGACAAAGTGTTCTGATTCAAAAGATCCTTCAGCTTCATCTTCTGCCTCCGTTTGCTGAGCATTAGGTGCTAATTCATCAAAAGCATCTGCTAATTCATCATTTGCTATCTGTAATGCTGCATCTAGCTGTTCAGCATTAAACTCATATTTCTTGATTTTATGAGCAAGAAAAGACTTTCTAAGACTAAATGACCTTTCAAAAGTGTCAGTTCCAGACAACAGATCCACTGATTCATCTCTCCAGGGCAAAAACAACATTAACTTTTCTCTGTAGTAATTTTCGGGATCTGTTTTTAGACTGAACCGGACATATCTAATCACTCTTGGTACTTTGCGACGTCTGATGATAATGCCATTCTTTAGAGTAAGAAGTGTATCACTCTCATTAAAGTCAACATCTGACTCATCATTTTCATCATCATTTATTTCTGTTTCATGGAATGTGTTCTTACTTTCTTTTGGAAACACTACATCGAGTTGGGATACATAGTCAGCTAAACACCAGTTTTCAAGTTGTTTGGGTCGTTTTGCATACCTTTTAATGACATTACTGCATTCAACATCTGTAGAATTTGGGGTCAACTTTTCCAATTCAGCATCTGTTTTAATGAGAACTACTCTATCGTCAGAGGAACTAGTGTTGATAAATACAACATCTCTTGATGCTTTTGTTAAAGGCATTTGCAACACTAAGTATGCAGCTTCCTGTGCTCCCACTTCCACGCTATTGAGAAAATGGTTTCCAATATGACGCACTTGTCTTTTTATATCAAGATTTCCTTCTCTAGCTTCTTTTGCAGCTCTATTCAGTAAATCACTCATTCCTCTTTGAGATTTACTTATATATGAAACAATATACATTGCACAGGCATATGGATCTAAGATGAATTGCATGTCAATGTTTGCCTTCCAAGCATTTAGAACGACACTGTTGTAAGAATTTACTCTCATGTCACATGGGTTTCTTTTTAGGAAGACCTTTGGACCTCTCAATGAACTTCTAATGCATTTGATGTAATCTTCCTCGGATATTTTTAAGACTGACTCTAGGAGTTTATTGTACGATAAATCACAGCCATTTTTCGACATATCATTTAATTTTTTCTGAATTTCATTATACTTTTTCCTGTACTTGTCAACATCAGCATCTAGAGGCTCTAGAATCATAGTCTTTTCTAAAGGAGGTAGTGGAAAGCCAAATCTGCACACATCTTTTCCTCCTTTTTTGCATGTTTGAGAATGTTTATGCACTTGTAGCTCTGTCAAGTCATCATCTTCATTCTTTTCACATTTCAAGTAAGGATCTACAAACTCCAAAATCTCTTTTTCATCATTTTCTTGATATTTTGGTGCATTTTCAATCCAAACAACCATATGAACATGGGATGATCCTCTCTGTTGAAATTCAATTCTATAAAAATAGTCTTTCACATTGCCTATTGGATGATGGTTACTTTTCAAAACAGTGTTTAGAAACACTCGAAACCTATGATCAAAATATCTGGTGCATGTAATTGGATCTTTCTGTACCAGTTTTGATTTTTGAAACCATGACATATTGTCAATTTCTTCATCTGTATATTCCTTCGCATCATTTAAAATGCCAAGTGCTCTGATGAGATCAGTCCATCTTGTATCAGCAGCAGACAGAGACATGAACCATGTTGGTAAACCTAACTGTCTGATCATGGCAAATACATCTTTTTTCCGAGTTTCAAGATATGCAGGCGAATTTCTTAACTGTCTAAAGATAAAATAACCCTCATTATGTCTAACAAGACTATTGACATGTTCAGGATTTTGTACATCGTTTGCTGTAAATGTTTTTCCTTTAGTTTTACATTTCCTCAGAGCCAAATTGCATTTGTCAGTGACTTGCTTCATTTGTATTTTTTTCAACTTGAAAAACAAGTTTGGGACAGACTGTGCTGCACGTCTATCAAAACTTCTCAATTCCCACTTAGCTATGTCTGCATAAGAAACACGCACTTCTCTTTCTTCATCACTTAATCTTTCCTTTCCACAAAAGATTGTAGGAAATGACAAATATTCAGCAGTCTGATCTTGATATAAACTTAGTGGACACTGTCCTTCACCAGGGGCAAACGTGTAAACCTGATTCATGTCTCGTGATGCATCATCTAGCAAAGTATAACAATTTCCATCTCTACCAATTCCATCTACTTCACAAAATTCATCATCATCCAACTCCAGACAATCAGTATTTTGGTCCTTTCTTGACTTTGTCTGAACTAGTTCTTGAACAATTTCATTTGCCGAGGTTGTGATTTCTTGAAACCAGCTATCATCAACATTGATATTTGCATTCTTGTAGAATTCACTATTGTTCATAAGCCAGTGCAGTGCTATCAGTACTTTTGCTGGTCGTACATTTTCATGATAATCACATTTTTGATATGATAATTTTTTCTTCAATTTTACAGGAACTGTGATATTTTCATCCAATTTTCTAGGCAAGCTTTTTATGGTGGGCTGAATATCAACTGGGACATTCACAACATTTCCTTTGGCAGAATATTGTCCACCTCTTGGTAGCTCTCTAATTTGCATAAAAGGAATTCTCAAAGACACAAGCCTTTCCTCTAAAGGAAACAAATTTAATTCCATTGGTTTAAGTGGCCATGTCATACCATTTAAAACAGACAGCTTTGGAGTTTTGTTATCTCTTATTGATGAATAGCAAGTATTGCAAACCCACTCCTTATCTTGAACAGAAAGAGTACTCGTCAGATATTTGTTTCTTATTGTTTCATTTAGTTTTGTGTTTTCCACTTTTAATACACTTTCTTTAAACCAGGTTTGCTGACAACAAGAACATACAAAAATAGGACCATGTCTAATCTGTTCATGAAAATTTCTGATACAATCATCGATATCTGCTCCAAACCTTAGCTCTCTTTGTCGTTCATTTGCTTTGTTACTATATTCAACATCCGTCCTCTTTTTTTGTTTCTGTTCCCTATTATGAAATTTTTCATTTTCATAATATGAAATGATACATCGTTTGGCTTGCTTTTTCAATCTTTCTTGTTCAAGGACAATAGGGTTCTTTCTCTTTAATTTTCGGGCTTGTGTTTCTCTTTCATTTTCTTTATTTCTTACATCAATGTTTTGTCGTTTACTCTTCCTAGCAATTTTGTCCATCTTTCTTTCCTTTTCTTGAATTTCAATGCTTTGCCTTTTAAACTTTCTTCCAGCTGTATTTTTTGATCTTTCCTTATCACACACTTCAGGATTTTGTCGTTTCAATTTTCTTGCAGTTTTGTCCACCTCTCTTTCCTTTTCTTGAACATCAATACATTGTCGTTTTAATTTTCTTCCAGCTGTGTTTTTTGTTCTTTCTTTCTCGGACACTTCAGGATTTTGTCGTTTCAATTTTCTTGCAGTTTTGTCCATCTCTCTTTCCTTTTCTTGAACATCAATACATTGTCTTTTTAATTTTCTTCCAATTGTATTCTTTGTTCTTTCTTTATCTAATACTTCGGGATTTTGTCGTTTCAGCTTTCTTCCAGATGTATTCTTTGTTCTTTCTTTTTCTAATACTTCAGGATTTTGACGTTTTAATTTCCTTCCAGCTGTGTTCTCTGTTCTTTCTTTCTCTAATACTTCAGGATTTTGACGTTTCAATTTTCTTCCAGCTGTATTCTTTTTTCTTTCTTTCTCTAATACTTCAGGGTTTTGCCGTTTCAGTTTTTTCCCAGCTGTATTCTTTGTTCTCTTTCTCCAATACTTCAGGGTTTTGTCGTTTTAATTTTCTTCCAGCTGTATTCTTTGTTCTTTCTTTCTCTAACACTTCGGGGTTTTGCCGTTTCAATTTTTTGGCAAGAGCATCTTTGCATCTTTCTTCCGTTTTAAATTGTGCATTCTCTCTCTTTCTTGACATGTATTCTCTCATATAGCGTTTTCTGCATTGCTTTTCACCATTTGTAATAGATGGAGGTTCGTCCATTTTGTAGAATTTTTTCTGCAATGGGTCTCTTTCTGGAAAACTGTGATGCAATGTACTAATAGAGATTGGTAAAATTTCAAACTGCATAGCAAAATCAATATGCATGCTGTTGTACATATTGTACAAATAAGTCACCAAATCATCAAGACCCTTGTTCAGCATCAACACAGATTTGCCCTCACAAGTAGACATGCCATCACGGTCATGTGAATGAGAATCAAAGAAATAATATTCAGTGTTTGACATTTTATATATACCAGAACAAATTGCTCCTATCATAATTAGCAAATATCTAGAATTCTGGAATGTCTCATATCTAAAGCTTGATGCAATGATTTCACATGGCTATTCTGTTCTCCTGTGACAACTAATCCCCAAATGGTATCAAATTTGTGAATGACATGATGATTTTCTCCCAAAGTTAAGTTACTTGGCAATTCATCAAAGTTGAGGAGTTTGTTATGAAAGATTTGTTTCTGCATCAAACTTTTGACCACCGTTGTATATACCTGGTCTCCTGCTATTAGAGTGTTATCTAAAAATTCAGTTGTGAATGAGAATCCTTCGTAACATTTGATCAACATAGTAAGTGCATTACAAGTACATTGACTGCCTCTTGAAAATGATGAAAACCTTGCATCTCCTTGATGAAATGATCCCATAACTAAGAATTTTTTTTGATAAACCAAGTTATTTTCACTGGATTGCAAATTTTCATTATCAAGTGTAACACTACAATTTTGCACAGTTTTTGTGATTGAGTCATTGTTTGCAAGATATTTTTCCACATTGTTTTGCAAATTCATTTTGGTAGAGTTTTGACACAAATTTTTTTCACAAAGTTCATTGAGCAAATTCATTTCACAAGTTTTTTGGTTTTCCTGTTTTTTTGTAACCTGAGGGCAGGCTCCTCAGGGTCATCATTGGTTTTACTGTTTTTCACGAGGCCAGTCTCCTCAGTCATTTTAATGTCAGAAATTGTTTTACTGTTTTTTATGAGGCCAGTCTCCTCAGTCAAGTCCAGGTCAGCAATTGTTTTACTGTTTTTCATGAGGCCAGTCTCCTCAGTCATGTCAGTCTGTAACTCTTTCCTGTTCATCCTCCAATACTTCCGCCGTGGCATCTTCAAGAAAAATCCTTTAAAATAAAAATCATAAAATGTCAGACACAGCCTATGGTTTTTTAAGGGATTTTGATTGTGAAAATAAAATGAATATTTTTCATCATCCTGCTAAAGACTATTAATAGTACTACTGTTACATGTACTTACATGTACAATAGTTTAACTTAAAGTGATAAAACAAGCAAGTTGAACAAGCAGTTAAGTCTAACTGCTATTGTATCATGTTGTCCATTGCAAAAAAATTCCTACATTGTATGTGAAACCATTTACTATGGTTTCAACAATTAGACCACACCAATGTAAGTACAGAAGACTTTAAATCAATGCTTGACAACTTAACGTGTTCGAAAACATTGTCCCAGTTAGCACATAACAGTCACGTGACATAATTTTGTATTCACAAAGATACCCAAGGTGAGAAATCACGTGGTGAATTATAATATTCAACATGCATCAACCCTTGGTTACAACAGGGAAAGCAAAAGTAAAAAGAAGCAGTTTTTCTCATTTAAACCATGAGCGCATGTTTGTCTATTAATCTCCCTTTGACATAACTTTGATAATGCAAATATACAACTACTGTTAAAGGACGAGGTTTTTAACCTGTCGGTTTACCTCAGGGAAGTTCAGGTGGGGATGGAGCCTATTGTAAAAGAAGTGTGAAGCCCTGAGGGAAACACGCTCGCTTGTGTTTACATGTCTATATACATGGGGTATCAAGGTGCTCTCAACAGAGTTTTTTCCAATGATCTAAAAATATCGTATTTTTATGTACTTAATTGTCGATCGTTGAAATGAATATAAATGCATAAATAACCGCGTGCGACATGGGCACAATCTTTCGTTTAATTAAACAGTTTCTGACGGGATTTACTGAGAATGTATCGTGATGTTTTGTGCATTATACGATCATCTCACCGTACTCAAATACTAATGCAACATTGCAACATTTGCATATAAAACTTTTCTGATCAGCTGCTAAATTAAAGTGTACAATAATTCTACCAGCTGCGCATGTACCAGAGTTGTCTGTATTTGTTTTTCTTCCGGTTTCGGTTGGTGAAATTTCTCAAAGAAATCTGATAACTAACAATATAAATGGACGCAATATTTGATTTAATTTAACTATTTATTCTCAATTATTCACAAACAAATTTATTAATAAATGACGTTTTCATGGATGAATGATTGGCACCATGTGATCTTGATAGACTATAGGTGAACAGCGCGTTTGGTGTTGTACATAAACCAAGTACGAGTAAATTTTTAATTCATATCTATTAATGTTTCTTTTGATTATAGTGCTAATATATGACGATTTATCGTTACGGTATGCATCAAAAATCAAAAGTTAATTGCACCATCGTCGCGAGCGCTAGACGGACGAGTAAACGAATGTCAATCATTTTCTAACATCCATTCTGGGGCCTCAATTTAGTTAATTGACAGGGGTACACTGACCAGGTAAATGTGAAGGTGGTGCTTATTTTCTCGGTCTTTAAACGGAGAACAATAGACAAACATGCGCTGACTATGTATGAATTCAGTATAAAAGTGGACGTCCTCATTATCAAGAAATCGCAATGACCCCTGCCTATGAAAACAAATTCGTACTTAGTAACATACTTTTATTTAAAGCAATTACGTTAAGTTGCGGTTTAGATGTTGACCATTTCCGTAATTGAAAGAAAAATTCTTGTTTTAAAAGTTTATTTTCTCGCAAAAATCGCATGCCCTTAAGTGCAGTCATCCTTTAAGAAATATAATTGGATTTTCCCTACAACAAACAATTCTAAATGTGTGGATTCATCTTAATAATGACAAAACTTCATAAAATTCTATTCAAAAAAATTCAGAGGAGTTGCAAAGATGACCTCTTAATTAATACTGTAGGATTTTTCAAGTTCATAATTCTAAGTGACAAGCAACTCAAAATAGGCATTTTACTTTTTTTGATTTTAATGACGGAAATTAGGAGATAAAAAACAAAATTAAAATTTACAAGAGATTTCATACATTCTACTCCATCTATACACAGCCTACAGCTAATAAATGCACCTGGCATTACATGTGTTATCAAATTGAGTTGTTTTGGACCTTTGTTTTGGAGTGTCATGGGTTTGTAACGGCAGCTGTCTAAAACTAGCATGTTCAAGAATAACAAAATGAGAAATTTAAAAGCAAAGAAAACTAGCTAATCTGATTAAAATTAATAAAATCTGAGCTTAGAACATATAACCTGCTTTTTCTTCCCATCAACAGCCGCTAAATCTTTTATTATGAAATGTACTAAAAAAATTTGTGATCACTGGGAACAGAGAAGATCGTAACGATTAAGTGCATTTCATAATAAAAGATTAAATCGTTAAGATCTTCTCTGTTCCCATGACGACAAATTTTTTGACTATCAGCCTGGAGACTTATATTTTATATAATATGATCTAACTATTACTTAGCAAATTATTTTTAATTAATATCCTACTAAATATTCAATTGGACTTATTAAAGAAAAATATCTGTTGTTTTTTACTTTGAGGTGACTAGACTATGATCTGCACCATGCTACATTATTTACATTTCTATGTGCTTGTGCTATTATAACACGGGAAAGAAACCCATATTTAAAAGTTCACGTTTTCAAAAAATATGATAAACAAGATGTAATTATAATCGGGGCAATTATAAAGTCTCCCAAATGAGCGAGGCTATCATATAGAGTAGGGATGACCCACAAAGTTTCATGATGTTCCCAGGGATCCTTTACTATATATCAGGTGAACTAACATGACCCAAGGAACAAGTATATATATGGTTTAGGGTTGCGGATATTAACCGTTTTCAAGATACTCGGGCACTACCTGTTTGAGGGGGGTCAGGACCACCCCCAGGGCCAATGACCTACATACCATATGATGTCCCTTGACACAAGGAACAAGTATATATATGGTTTAGGGGTGGGGATCTCAACCGTTTTCAAGTTATTTGTGCACTTCCTGTTTGAGGGGGGTCAGGACCATCCCCAGGGCCCATGACCTACATAGCATATCATGCCCCTTGACACAAGGAACAAGAATATATTTGGTTTAGCGGTGGGGATCTCGACCGTTTTCAAGATATTTGGGTACTTCCTGTTTGAGAGGGGGTCAAGACCAGCCCCAGGGCCCATGACCTTCATACTATTTGATGCCCCTTAACACAGGGAACAAGAATATATATGGTTTAGGGGTGGGGATCTCGATCATTTTCAAGATATTTGAGCACTTCCTGTTTGAGAGGGGGTCAAGACCAGCCCCAGGGCCCATGACCTACATACCATTTGATGGCCCTTAACACAAGGAACAAGAAAATATATGGTTAAGGGGTGAGGATCTCGACCGTTTTCAAGATATTTGGGCCCTTCCAGTTTGAGGGGGGTCAGGAAACCCCTGGGCCCATGACCTACATACCATTTGATGCTCCTTAACACATGAAACAAGAATATTTATGGTTTAGGGGTCAGGATTCTACAGTTTCTGATATATATGGTCATTTCCAATGCCTGGGGGGTGGGGATGACCCCAGGGATCAGATCTTATAAACCCTAAATATTGCCTGTAACAGTCAATATATAATTCTAAAAAACCCTATATTATTATCTTTGTCCGTTTTTAAGTTATAACCATTTACAATCGAGTCTTCGATTTTTCCCATAAGGTTCAATGTTAGACCCCACACTCTTTGGACCCCCCAGAAAAGTAGTTGACCAACCCCAAATGAGAAAAATCAAACCAGCGTGCACATCTAGATATGCAGGCCTATCGTATCCTACAGTTTTGTACAATTCTGTTCAGCCATCTCTGAGAAACGCGACGAATAAGTTCAGAGCGAGAAAGAAGAAGAAGAAGAAGAAGTCTCCAAACTTCGTTTGTGAGACTTATAATTAAAAATGAGTGAAAATTGTGTAAAAATTTGGATTGAAGTAAATCGATGATTTTGTGCTAAAGTCTGTTTACAGTATAATTGTAAACGAGAAATTATAGAGTCTCCAAAACAAAGCATGGAACTTAGTATAAGGCCTAACAAAAAAAATTGTTTGTTTCCGCTTTCATGCTGAAAAAAAGTAGGGTCGGTCGGTCAGAATTTTTAAAAAATTTTTTCAAATATTTTTTTTCCTTTAATATTGCAGTATTTATACATGCCGGTTAGATACTGACACTGCTGAATGGTATAAAATGAGAAATACTTTTAATATCATTCCTGACTTTTAAGCTGGTCTTAATAAAACACAAAAATGATATTATATATCAGATACTTCCTCTGCCAACGATGAGAGCATTATTAAAATCTACAACACATGGAAACTTGCAGCCATTTTGAAACAAAACGTTTGAGTTACATTGATTTGAGAAGAGTAACTGCTTCAAGCGTTTTTGTGACCAAAATTTTGAGTAATTTTTTTCCAAATCGGATAGAAACGAAAATAAACGATTTTCCATCAAAAATCCTTAAAAAAAGTTTTGAGTCGGGGGGTAAAAGCTAGGGTCGGTCGGGAAAGCGGAAACAAACAATTTTTTTTTCTTAGGCCTAAGGCTGATAATCAATATGGGGGTGGGGGATGGGGAGGTGGCACTGCATACTAATTAAGGGGTATTTTTGGTTATTTGCATGATATTCCATTTGTTGCAATGCAAACGGAAGGATTCCTGTGTCTAACTTCACATTACAGTACTTTCTATTCAAGACAGACATCCCCATACAGTCATGACCGATATAGTGTTTGATGACCCATTACAATAGGAACAAGAATATATATAGTTTAGGGGTGGGAATCTCAATAGTTTTGCATATACTTAATCCTTGATATACCTGTATGGAATACTTCTTTTACCAAAAATAAGATCATATGCAAGATATATAACTAATTTTAGGTAGGGATTTACTGTTTACTTCCCATTTCCTTTCATTTTTAGCCCCCCCCCCCCCGTAAAGATATCAAAATATATGAGAGCATATATAGAATCATTTTTCTCCCTCAACTACTTACTGTATTTTATTAAAATCTACCTGCATGTGAAAGAAGAAAATTGTACCTCAATTCCTGAAATTAAAAACATTCAAAAATTTCAATGATCTTCCCCATCATAAATGATTGTGGTTTACCTGGTGTGAACTCGTGGGACGTTTTATAACCTTAGTTACTTCATCAACAAATGCACTCGACTGGAAAATGTTGTCATGTTATATGTTAAAGCGCTTTTCAATTTATTGAAAGGCATATCACTCTACAGTACAAAGGCCCACCCATTTTTTTCATCTTCAATCAAAAACAACAAATGGCTACAAACCAAGATGATTTTTCCGCAGCAATATTTTCTTTACAACAATACTGCAGACATCCTCATAATTAAAATATGTCAGAACTATGGAAACTGTTTAGGCAAAAACAAAATTATTGTGTCTGGAATTGCCTTCCCTCTCAGTGAAATACTCGTTTTCATTTACTCGTTTGAAAATTATCAAAATTGTCCTTTTAATTTTCTGTACAAGTATTTAATGTTTAATTTGACATTTTTATAGATCAATCAAAATTTCAGCATCAGTCATAGAACTTTAAGCCAGATACAGAGCTCACAATTCTGCAAGGTTTGAGTCATGTTTTGTTCACTTGAGTTCATTCAACCTAGGATTTCTAAACTTGGCATTTCCTATTCAGTATTTAAAATGTAAACAAACAAAAGCATGGCCTAAGCTCTGTGTACAAATATACTTCCATAGAATTGTGAACTTAGCATTACATCTTGCTTTTAACTCACACCTTGACACTCTAATACGGTACGTAAATAGAAAATTGTAATTAAACAATAAAAAAATGCAAAAACAAAAAGCACAATTTAATTTTCAAATTATACAATACAAATAACATATACCTACATATATCCATCAGCGAAAATAATGTCTGCTTAGATTGAATAGATGCGAGAAAATGAGACGGAAGACGGTACAATAGTTGACCATGCACATGTTTTTATCCCAATATGAATATTTGGAATAAACAGGTCATTAAAATATTATTTATGATTTTTAATAAATCATAATAAATATATGGGAATGAAAATAATATTAAACCCTACTTTTGCTATAAGAATAAGACTGGTCAAAATTGTAGTTAAATGGTAGATGCAGGGGTGGTAATGTCAAGTTTAAGCAGATAATTTATGTAATTTAATGATACACACCATAGATCTATGCTAAGGTATACATAATTACAATAACACTCCCAAATTTTCATAATAAAAATACCTGTAATCTTAAGTGAATGACAGGCTATAATTGTTATCACGACACAATTCACACCTCTTGTTCTGAACCTAATAAAACGGCATGGCTGCAATTGCTTCATAAAAATGGTAAATAAACATCCTAAGCAACTAAGCGTGCTGGCGGTGCATGCATAAAAGCAAGCACTGTTCCAATGGTTTTTTTAAAAACATATTTCAATTCTTGTATAGGTAATAATTAATTTCAGAGGAATAATAACACGAGATTGAGAAAAATATCTAAAAACAGTGAGATGTTTTGCTCTGAGGCAGGTGCGAAATATCTCAGGGCAAAACTGAATAGGTGCAAACCATCCCGGATTCAGAGATAATACCGAATAATCAATTCAATGAATTATCTTTTAGTTATGTTGTAAATGCATCAGATCTGGCTCATTTTGCGCAAATAAATAATCAGCTGTCTGATTGATAAAAGTCTATGTTTGATACGATACGGCAAAATTCCAAAATACAGGCGATTGTTCCGCAAGTTAAAATGCATAATGAAAATGAAACGAAAATCAAAAGAAGCTAAAACTACCATCACAAGTGAAAATATCAACGCATTGAAATATTTAACCTCAGTTTACTTCACAAGATCGGCACCAATACATCTTGCATATTTCAAAGATTACCTTTCAGGCTTTGAGCGTAAATGTTGCAAAACTTTGTCCGATTGAATCTTTATGCGTCAAAAATGGCTGCTTCAAACACGAACCACGTGATCGAAATATGGAATAACGAACCCGAACGTATAAACTGATTGAAACCCGTTTATTATTTTCGCGATTAGCTTAAATTTGGAACAGTATTAGCCCTTAGTTTTTACAATTTATATTTTCCTTTATGTATGGATGATTCATGCTAAATTACGTTGAATTTGACATAGTAGTTATTGAGAAGAAGATTTTTAAAAATGCACCCCCCCTTTTCTTACAGTTTCGAGGTTTTCTTCGCTTAGATTCAAAACTGGCCTTTCATTTTTGCAATTTATATTAACATTCTTATAAACATACTTTGTGTCAAGTTTGGTTGAAATTGACCAAGTGGTTTTAGAGAAGAAGTTCAAAATGTGAAAAGTTTACAGACGGACGGACGGACGGACGGACAGACGGACAGACGGACGACGGACAAAATGTGATTAGAAAAGCTCACTTGAGCTTTCAGCTCAGGTGAGCTAAAAAGTATATTAACTAATAGAAAAACATGTGTGTAGTGATGTGAAGAATTATCTTACATTAACAGTGCCCCTATCCTCCACAAACCAGCGGTGTAACATGGAGTTGAGCTCCCCCTCCCCCACATTGTGGGTGACCGGCTTCATCTTCCTCTTCAGCTGCCTCTCCAGAAGTCTTCGCTTCAGATGCCAGTAAAAAAACTCTCGGCTACTTTGCCATTTCAAGATGTCCTTTTCGTCATTAAAGAAGAGAGAAATATTAAAATATATCAAAATTCATGACTTTAATGAACTACCTAACAATTTTTTTTATGTGTGACCTTAAACATGGAAATGTTTGTGTTAGAATTTTTTAAACAAATGTGCTTCAAAAGAAAAGTATTCACATTAACATGTATTCTCCATTACACATGACTTTACACTTACGGTAATAACACCCATCTCCTCCATTCGGCCTGGGGTGTCATGGAGATCTGCAAACTGGATAGCCACCTGGTGGTACATGGGAAGTAACTTCTCTTGGCGGGCTGCCAATCTTTTCTGGAGTTCAGCTTTCTCGTCTGGATTTAGCTGTGGACTGGTCAGTTTCTCAACTATCTGGATACAGGTCTTATCCAGACGCTGCATGGTCTTCTCCAGATCTTTCCGCCGGAACTTTATTTCCACTGTACCTTCTGGTTCCAAGACTCCTCCCCTAAGTAAAACATTTCAATGAAAAATATAATCAATGAGATCGAAATAGCAAATCAATATATTTTCACTCAAAACTGTTCCCAAATACATGTATTAGAAATTAAATTAATAATGGTCAATTTATTAAGAAAATTTTTGCGGTTTTCTTCGAAGTTTAAACACTATTTGAAACTCTGGCATTCCCAATTATCCATTTCTTTTTGCCCGTCAGAGAAAATGGACAAAATGTGAAGCATCAGTCAATTTATGCGATTTAAAAAATTAATCTTATAGAAAATAATATAGGATATAATTTCTGTGTAATACATGTTCTATTCAATACCCGGTAATTTGCAATGTCAAAGAAATCAAGCAAGAAGCAAAAAATTAGATCCTCAAGAAAATTACTGGATATACAGTACTATACTTCCTCTTAGCTTAGTAATTTTGAATTATCCAAACTCTCCTACCTGCTGAGTTCATCAGCGTACATTTCCATGTGGGTGGGGTTAATGGTGGGGTCTACAACGACCCAGGCCCCGCCCCTCAGCTCGGCATAGGGAGGAATGTAGATCATGATTGGTTGATTATACTCCGTGAGGGCGTCCACTATGTAGGAACCAAACTTCAACACCTGGTCATGCATGTCTGGAAAGCAGGTAAAAATTATTCAAAATAATATTATTAATTATATATTGCATTATACCAGTAATGTGCATGTAGATCATGTCATTCATGGATGGCAAACATGCCTTCTTAGTCTTAATTCAGTGTACTTTTATAAAATTTGATATGCAAGCAATGCAGTATACATGTAATCATATCAAATATCATCATGATGTTTAAACAAGAGGCCCATGGGGCCACATCGCTCACCTGAGCAACAATGGGCGTTCAAAAGATATTGTGCTATATGGGCCCTCAGTAGAATAACAAAAATAAATATTGTAAAGTAATCGAATTTTACACTTATTTTTGCATACACGTAATCTTTGACATTGTATCTTTATGGAATACTTTTTTTACCCAGAATAAGAAAATCCTACGCAAGATATAAAACTAACATTTGGTAGGGGTACACTGTTAACTTCCAATTCCCTATATTTTCGTTCTGCCCCCACCCCCTTCCTCCACTTTATAAAGCGATCAAAATATATGAGAACATATAGGTACATTTTCTTCCTCAACTACTTACTAGTTATTGTATTTTTTAAAAAATATCATATAATAGTTATTGCATTTTATTAAATATCCTATAGATGTGAAGAAGAAAATTGTACTCCAATTCGCTCAATTTCTCAAATTAAAAACATTCAAAAATTTAATTTGTCTTCTCCATTATAATTAAATGACTGTTGTTTACCTGGCGTAAACTCGTGTGACTTTTATAACTTTACTCACATTTGAGTGATGAATACACTGGAATGAAAATTGTTGTCACGTGACATGTTAAAGAACTATAAAAATCAATGTTACAGTATTGACAGGCACATCACTCTATTTTACTAAGGCACACCCATTATTTTCATCTTTATTCAAAAATAAAAATGGCTACAGACCAGGATAATTTTCCACTGTAATATTTTCTTAGGAATAGCAACAATTCCTTTATCCCCGCAAAAGAAATGTGTCAGAACTATGGAAATTGTTTAACGGTGTCGTTTTTATTTACTCGTGTCTGAAAAACTATCAAAATTGATGTAGATTTCACATTATTCATTGTATAAAGAGGGGGCCCCAGAGAGTAGTTATATACAGCATATCATCCGTTAATTTTTTTGTACAAGTATTTAACATTTAGCAAGACATTTCTAATGATCAACCAAAATTTCAGTGTCAATCGTAGAATTATAAGCAAGATACAGAGCTCACAATTCTGCTAGGTTTGAGTCATATTTTGTTCACATGAGTTAAAAATTATTACATTCAGCTTAAGATTTTTAACTTGGTATTTCCTATTCAGCATTTAAAGTGGGAAAAAAAGAATGGCCTCAGATCTGTGTACATAGAATTGTGAGCAAATCTCTGTATCTTGCTTATAATTCGAAGCTTAACACTCAAATATGGTTAGTAAATAGAAATTGTAAACAATTAAACATAAGAAACATGCACTATAACAAATAAAGTGCACAATTTATTTTTCAAAATGAATCATATACATGTATATACCTACATATTTCCGTCAGCGATATTAAACTCTATTTAAATTTATGAATAAACTCGAGAAAATGCTAAGCATCTCAACAAAACACATTGCATTAATCTAATATTACGCAAAAGATTATACCGAATTACCGATAGAATGAATAGTATTTTAGTACTCTTTTAATACATCAGATTTTGCTTAATTTGCGCAGGTAAACAGTTAACTGGCTGATTTACCGAAGTCTCTGTTTGATTTGATACGTAAAAATTTACAAAATACAGGCGATAGTTTCCAGGTTACAAAGCATGTATAATGAAAACGAAACGAAAATCAAAACAAGCTAACACCACCGTCATATGTGAAAACTGTCAACGCATTGAAATATTTCACCTCAATTTACTTTACAAAATCGGCACCAATGTATTTTGCATGTTTCAAAGATCCCCTTGGTACGCGAACTGTTGCACAACAGATCGACCCGTTTATCTTAAACACGAGTCTTGGTAAATTGGGTGGGCAAACCCGGGCCGGGGCAAAATAAAAGCCGGGGCAGATCGGCAATCGTCAATTCCAAAATACGCATTGTTTTGCAGCAATATTTACAGCGAATACAAATATACTGGTCCGTAACATATCCTCAAAATTTTAATGAGATTCGCATATTAATAACTGCCAATCTTTTGTTTTGCTCCGGCCCGCGTTTGCCTACCCATTTTACCATGACTCATCATGCTCATGGAATACCGAACCCGAAGCTATAAACTGATTGAAACACGCCTTTCCTTTATTATTATTTTCGTAATAACTCAGATTTGAAACAGAATTAGCCCATAATTTTTGCAATTTATATTTTCCTTTCCATAAAGATTATTTATGCTAAATTACATTGAATTTGACTTGGTAGTTCTTGAGAAGAAGATTTTTAAAAATGCACCCCCCTTTTTCTACAGTTTCGAGGTTTTCTCCGCTTTGAATAAAGATCGGTCTTTCATTTTTGCAATTTATATTAACCTTCCCATAAGAATGCTTTGTGCCAAATTTGGTTGAAATTGGTCGAGCGGTTTTAGAGAAGAAGTTCAAAATGTTAAAAGTTTACAGACGGACAGACAGACAGACAGACGGACAGACGGACGGACAGACGGACGACGGACAAAAGGTGATCAGAATAGCTCACTTGAGCTTTCAGCTCAGGTGAGCTAAAAATCAACAACAAACAGATTTCCATGCACACATACCCTTCATTCCTCCAGAGAAACCTCTCCAGTTAGCAAAGATCATCAGTGGGAGCTCTTCTCTGTTGAAGTCCTTAATAGCCTGTGCTGTCTTGTAGGCGGAGTCTGGGAACCACACCTGGCCTGCCTGTTGTATCACCTGCACAAAACATTCAATGATTTTCCTTTTTTTTTGTTGACTAAACACAGACCACACAACTATAGTCATTTGCTGATATTTTTTCACCCAAAATTGAAATAAATTGGAACTAAATGGGTTCCAGAAAAATGCTGGTAACATGGCAATTAACGTTTTCTTTTGGATTCTAGAATATTTAGCATAAGATTGTAAGTATTTGGTTCTGGTTTACGGAACCTGGTCTCTTAATGAGTACACTGAAGTATAAGCACAGTTTAGTAGGCTGACCTTGGTCTCTGAGTCCAGGTTAGCGGGGTCAGCTGGTATGGTCATTTCCACCGTCCTGGTCTCTACACAGATCACACCCACAGGAATTCCTCCCAACCTGACCAACAAACAACATGTTCCAGTACTCTAGTCCTATCTCATATTGATATTCATATTTTATCTTTTCAACTTTATTAAGAATTCATTAAGAATTTCAGCTAGTCATCATTCTATTTGGTACATAAAATGTTACAGCAAGTTAATGTGGTTTACTATAATAATAAAATTTCATAAACTTCCAAATCAAGGGAGACAAACCTTGCTCTGCCTGTGACCACAGTTTGAGCCCAAGGTTGTAGAATTTCATGGAAAGATTTATGGTCAAAGAAACCTTTCTGCCAGCAATTCTTGTCATCTACAATTACAAGTCCATAATACTCCAACACCAACATTCTAAATTCTTGAAATCTAGATATTTCTAAACTGTAATTCATCAAATTAGTATTACCCCTTTTATCGCTTTTAACTTGATTTTTGAAAACAAAAAGGTTGCTATACCTGGATTCTGCCTGCCATTCAACATCCACCTGGGGTCATAAGGGGCCTTGGTGGGGACAAATTCCACCTCTCTGTCTATAGGATCTCCTGTTTCCAGTATTGGTAATGGGGAACCTTTACACTGAACAAGAAAATCTAGTATATTAATTTCTTCCTCGCCATTTCTGCTGTATAAATTACATTTCCCTTTTGCATTAATAGCTACTGTTGTTTTATTAGCTTACTGCCAGGTGGCACATATTATCCTACCTTAGGCATATAGGACAGCCACTGTATGATCTTGTAGACCCCATCAAAGTCATCAGCTGTGACATCATGCGTGACTCCATTAGTGTACATGATTTGAATGCCTCCCAGTTGATTGTTACTGGTGTATACCTCCTTCCCTAGCACCTGAAATTAGAAGAAATACAATTTTTATTTAAGTACACAAAGTGTTTTTCAAAACAGCATTTTGTGTCATGATAACATTGTGGTTACTGTTGAAAAAAACCATGTATGATCTTAAATCTTCAGAGCATTAAATGGCTGAACTTTATATCCAGGCCTACAGTTCTGCAGCAAAAGAGTTGCGACAAATACATGTAAATGTTGTTATCAAACTTAATATTGAGAATAAATCATTAATTTTTCTTTTTCTTCTTTCTCAAAACCCAGAATCATCAAATATGTCATCATCATCATCATCATCATCAACAACAACAACGACAACAACAAACGACATCATTTTAATTAGTTAGTTAATAGGATAACTGTAATCATCATCATGATGATCAGCAACAAAATTGTTTTCTACATCATTGTTATAACTATTATCAACAACAACGTCAACAACGACGACAACAACAACAATTACGACAACAACAACATTGTTATTAACATAATCACTATTAAAAATACTATCATTATCAAACGTCATAATCATCGTTGTAAGTTAATAGGACTGTAATCATCAATCATGATCATCATCATCATCAAAATTGTCATCTACATCATCATTGTTATAACTATCAAGATTATCATCATCATCATCATCATTAGTTTACCTTATTGAGAGCACCTGCCCCTGTAAGGATGATGTGGGAGTTTTCTACTTGTATAGTCCTCTGCCCAAGTCTGACCAGGTAAGCCCCTATACCTATAGCTCTACAGGTAACCTACAGAACAAACATTAATTGTATACAATATGTAAATAAATACAAAAAGCCATTTCATACTAATATATACATAAACATAACAAACTATAATACAGTTCAAACATTTAATATTTTCAAGTTCATTCAATGAATGTTAATGAATATAGGGGCCTCCTACTTCTGGATCAAGCATGCATGAACTTTGACCCAGGAAGTAATTATCTTACTGACCAGGTTGATGGTGACGATCTCGTTGTAGGCTATGGAGGATTCACCGGCGATCATTCCAGACCCTCTCAGATTCTCCACCCCAAGACCTTCCTCCCGACCTATAAACAGAGATACATTATGTTATACACCTATAAACAGCAAAAGGTACATGTAACAGCAAATTGCCTTTGTGTATAATAATCACAATATATACATTTCTTTATAAAGTTAACCATTAAATGTCTTATTGTCGATATCTCATGTAGAAAGCATCCATTAGAACTTACCAATTATGTCAATGATCTTGTATCGTGGCTCTCCTTCATCTTCAATTAATTCAGCGTGGACGGAATTCATGGCACTAACTTTCTTAAAGTCTACTGGGGTAAGGTAAAGATATTTGAAACCCTGCAATAATAAATAAGCAAAACTCATTCATAATTCAGAAATAAATTCATGATGCATTTCAAATGTTTTTAAATAAAAGGACACTGTGTTTAAGAAATGCATTTTTATAACTAAACACAAAATTCAATACACTTCAAAAATATGTTACTAAATTTAAGGTAACATTAAACCAAGCTTATCTTGAGCCAATGATGCCCTCACCTTCTCTATGTCGCTGGGGTCGTTCCATGCAACATTAAACAGGTGTTTGATTTCCTCGGCAAGCCCGATCCGAGCCCCGCTATTGGCTGACACAAAGATACGAGGCAGTCCCTCTCTTCTAGCTTTCTCTGAGGCTTTCTGCAGCAAAAAAATAAATTTAAGACAATTTTTTTAACTTATTGTTTTCTACACAATTGTAGCCACATTTAATAGGCCAAGTACATACATGTTAACCTCCAGTGATGAAAAATAGGTAGATTTTGAACCGAAAAGCGGTAGCATTGCAGGCGGCCGTTTTCGCGTATATTTCAAAGCACAGATTTTTATGTAATACATTATGTAAAAAGGGTTTTCAATTAGTAATTAACAATATCAACTAAAATATAAAAGACTTTTGAAATTTAGTAATATCAACACATGCAATAAAAATGTTTGCATGCATTTACCATCATATTGATTACCGGTATTAATGCTATTTTGGGGGGAGGAAAAAATATTTGAGTGCAGAAACTTTAACAATTGCCTTTGTTCAGAAAAAAATAAGTTAAGTTGCCAAAATTTAACATATAAGAGAAGTAAGGACTAGTAGGAAATCGTATATTCTTTTTCAATATCAAAACGATGTTTACATGCTTATCACAAATCCTGCAGCTTTGCAAGTCAGGTTTACTGTTATGGTCAAGTTAAAAGATATATTCAGTCATCGTTAAAGCCACGTGTGGAATTGCAAAGCTTCCTTTTCCTTGGCGAGAATAATATCGACATGTAATGTAATCACGGGAAGTGTGGCTTCTTTCATCGTTCAATGTAAAACACATGCTTGAAAACTTGTCATTCACCCGCCTTAAAAAAGCGTTTGTGTGCCTCCGATTCAAAGTCACGCGCTAATTTCAAACCCAACGAGATTTTTTCACCACAATGGCTTCCAAAATGGCTATCTATCAAAACAAAGAATGTATTTTGAAGAAAAGCGGTAGATTTTTAAATAAAAGCGGTAGGCGGGAGAAAGAGCTAAAAAGCGGTAGACTTCCGCGTAAATCGATAGAGTTAACATGTATGCCAAGTATCAAATCTAACCATTATTTGAATTTCCAATTAATTTGTTTTATGACTTTCAATCTTATTGTCATTCATCTTTCAATTTCAAAATCAAATCATGAGTTTCTAAACACATGACTGTACGAGATAAAAGTCATTGATAGTCTCAGACCAAAATCATTAACCCCAAATCTTCAGACTCTATGACATTTTATCAATATTAATGACATTCTCAGACCTGTTAAAAATCTTGAGAAAATTTCTTATTCCTACAAAACTGAATCAGATAACATGATGAACTTCTGACCTTGAAGAGAAGATCCTCTGCTGGTCCAAATGACCCAATCTTGTAGGTGATGTCATTGGATATCACAATGATGTCACGACCTTCAGGACATTCTGGTGTCTTCAAGGTCATCTGCCAGGCTACCATTCCAATCTGAAATGGAGGCACACATAAAGCTTATAAAAATATGTCAAAGTTTCATCATTGAAAACACTGAAGCCAGTATCCATCCTTCTCAAAATTTTTCTCCTAACTACATTTGGTTAAAATGTTGATAGTACATGTACACTGTCTAGAATAAATTCTCAGTATGACCTGATTTTCCCATTACAGCATGTTATAGTTTAATTCACAATGTCCCCATTCTCTCCTTACAGCCTGTTATATGTTTTATTTTGTCTTCTATTACAGCCTGTTATTCATAAGAAGTTTACAGTCTGACCTCTTTCTCTCCTTACAGCCTGTTACATATTAATATATTAATACAGTTTGACCTCATTCTCCCCTTACAGCCTGTAATAACACTATAATAAAGTTTACAGTCTGACCTCAGTTTCTCCTTACAGCCTGTAATAACACAGTAATAAGTTTACAGTCTGACCTCATTCTCTCCTTACAGCCTGTAATAACAGAGTAATAAGTTTACAGTGCTACCTCATTCTCTCCTTACAGCCTTAACATATTAATATATTAATACAGTCTGATCTCATTTTCTCCTTACATCCTGTAATAACACAGTAATAAGTTTACAGTCTGACCTCAATCTCCCCTTTGGCTTACAGCCTGTAATAACACAGTAATAAGTTTACAGTCTGACCTCATTCTCCCCTGGCAGCCGGTTCTGTTTACACAGATTGTTGTCTTTGTCAAGCACCAGTTCTATACAGCTGAAGGCATCTGGAGGAATCTTATTCTCCTCTCTGTGGTCCTTCCAGAACTTCTGTAATGCCTACAAAACCAAAGCGAAAATAGGGCTTCTGTAAATCAATTTTAAAATAGAATTCTTATTTTTAAACTTTTAATTTCCTTCCCTGAAAATTTCTGCTTAAAATGTTTTTCCAACAAGTGCAACAGAGGTCCTGTTTAATGAATCGGTTTTTTAAAAATCAGCTATATCCAGAGATAAAGAGGGTAAAAAATGTAAAATAATAAATTTGTTAATTTTTCCAGTCCATTTCTTATAATTAGTTGTACACTTTCATAATTTTGTTTTGCTTGCATTCTGTACCTGAGTGAACATTCCTGGGAAATCATAGACATATGTGGTTCCACTTGACTGGGCCTGGAATCGCTTCAGCTGGAGGTGGTCCTTGGTGGGATAAGGCGTGCTGATCAGCAGACCGTGAAGGGCTCCCTGTTTCGTACCGTAAGCTTGGAACATCACCTGTTTTTATATAAGACATTATGGAGAATTTCTCAGTGTAGAATAAACACACAATATTTGACAATAGAAAATTTCAATCTATTATTTACATTGGATTCCGTAGGAATAAGACTTGTATCCATTTTAATTGACCCATGGATGTGAGACTTTTACCAAAAAAGAAAAGAGATTAGATTTATATCATTTCATTGAAACTTGTCTACAAGAAGTAACATGCTTGATAGTAGTTATGTACCAACAGTGCTAGTACACAAAAGTTTTGAAATATTTTCCCAAAAACTTAAAACAGAAAATGTTAGTTTCCCAGGCACACAACAATTTCCCAAACCTTCTTGATTAAAAAAAAAGTAAAAGCATTTATGATAAGGTGCAACACAGAAGCTCCATCTTTAAAAGGTTACCAACCTGTCCAGTGTTTTGATCTGTGACCTCTTTGTACATGCTCATGTCTAAGTAATACCCGCTCTCATTGGTCAGATACAGACGAATCGGAATGCTTGTATCACTTGAGGCAAACCTGAACAGAAAATTTTATAACGAGTTAAATGTAGAATGCAATTCATTAAGCAAACATTAGTAAATTCATAAGATAGGAATGATTTATTGAATTTAATGATGAGTTTAATAACGAATTTAAAGAATCTTGTAGACTTACTTGATGGTAAACTTCAGCTCTGCATTGAGCACTCTCATTTTCATCAGACGACTGCCATACCTCATCACCATGGCTCTGACTGTTTCTTCCAGCTGTCAACAGTAACACAGTACAGTCTCAGAGAGAGAGAGAGAGAGAGAGAGAGAGAGAGACAGAGACAGAGAGAGAGAGAGATGGGGAGGGGTCAAGACAAAGAAAATGAAAGAAGAGACCAGCATATGTTTCATCATCATTTGGGTAGACATTCATGAGGCATGCAAGTCATATTTGTATAAACTTGCCCAGATTTGTATTATGCAATCTATTAATTTCAAAAGATTGGCAAAATATCTACATTTATATGGTCGGGAGTGAGACCTGTATGATGTCATTGTACATACTTAGCATAGAGTACACCTGTTTTGTTACCTTGCCAGGTTCTGGAATGGTCAGTGTCGGTGCAAAATTCAGGAAAATGTGGTTACAATCTGTCTTCTTGGACTAAACAATAAGAAAGTATCTGAATTATTGGAACTTCTTTAATATCAATGGCATGTAGTACCTTACATTTATATGTAAATGCTTATCCATACTACTATACCTAATATAAAACTGTTGATATGCAAAATTTTCCACTAAACCTCTACTCAGTTGTGGTTAACTAATGGAGCAGTGTACTGGTCATATAAATGAGCCCCACTTACCAGTGGATGTGAGAACGCCACTTCCAGGGAATCCAGGGCCTCCAGGAGAGTTCTCTCTGCCTCATTTTGTAAGTACTCAAACGACGCTTCCTAAACAGGACAAAACAGGAAAAAAAGTTAAGATTTCACGTCAACAAGAAAGAACCATGTCTAACTCATCTTTGATCAAATGTTGAGAATGTTACCTTGGTGACCAGATCAGAGTGTCGGATGATGACCCGTACAAAGAATCTGTAATCCGTCACTTCCTGTCCGGCAGCTACCTGTTATAAAAAGTAGAGGTTAAAGTTCATATTATTACATCAGGTCCACTTCTTTTGTTCGTTTTGTACAGGTACACATCCTGAAGTGTACTATTAAAAGAAAAAAGCATGCAACTTCTGTGCCAGATACCCTTTGTGTATCATGCAAACTCATCTGTTGTAAATTTTGTGTAAACCATTTTCACCCTATTACAGTGAATGGAGGGGGACAAGATGTTAAAGTTTTGTCAAGGCATTATGCATTGTATTGGTAAAATTATGACCTGATTCAAAGGGAATTAATATACGAGAAGAATCCAGAACCTACACTGTAGATTTTTGATGGGGAAAATCAGATAATCTGGTATTTAGATAAAGCAAGGACTATGCTTTTTACAGCCAATAAGAGTGAGGACTACTTACTTTAGCCCTGCCCAGATAATTTGTTATTTATAGATACAGCAAGGACTATCTCCTTTACACAGCTGATAGAGTGAGGACTGCATACCTTAGCTTTGCCCAGGTACAGGTGCATCTTGTAGTTGTTGGTCTGGATGGCCTCCAGGTCAAAGTTTCTCAGCCGATTGATCTCCAGCTGGAAGGCAAGAGCCGGCTCCAGATGACGGTAGATCCGGTCCTCTCCAAACTGGAATAAAGCAATCAGTGTTATAACTCCAAAGAGCATTTCTTACACTATTGTCATTCATAACGGACATAATAATGATACAGGGTTATTTAATCTTTTTAAACATCTTGAAAAAAATTTTTTAATCAGAATTTGCCATGTACTCACATTAAACTTGGCACGATAAGTGAAATACTTCGGTGAAGTTCTCTAGAAAATAAAAATACAAACCTTAATATATTATTATGATTATCAAATTTAACATATTTGATGTTGACTGTCATCCATGTGAAACAAAAGATTATCCACCAGAGCAAATATTCAAGTTAAGAAACACTTTGAGTTACATCAAAATAATAATTATCAATTCAACACATTGCAGCAAATACCTGTACCTACCCTGCAGTACACCAAAAATGTGATCCTTCTGATGGCTTTTTCATTCAAATACTCCTCCTACAATTATTAAGGAATCTCATGGTTCATTAACATTCAATTATTATCCAAACATTATCCATCAATGACAGATCCTTTAATGCCTATTTAATCAAATTATAAAATTAATAATAAATACTAGTAATGTTCTTTCTCTCACTGATAAGAATCACATTTACCGGTACTTTATATCAAAATCATAAAACACAGATTCGTAATCATTTTCATAATATTTACATTTTGCAAAATTAATATGTTTCCATATATAAGTCTATGGAATAACGGAAAGTGACAAACGTTCAATTCTGTATGAACTTTTCAATGACTTCACAATGATTACCACACACGCTTATCGTTTGACTATTGCATTATTGTAAACATAAAAACATGGTAATTCTAATAATTCGGACTGAGTTGCCTTAATTTTCTCTAAAGGCTTCACAGGATTTGATCACATGATCAACCAAGTTCATATCCCCGTGAACTTTTCAACTTGCTGTTTATTTCTTAAAAATATACTGTAATATACAGTGTACACAAAGACTACTACGATTGAATATACCCTTTGTAAATACAGGTAACTCTCGATAGCTCGTAGTCCATGGGACCGAGGAAAAACTTCGAGGTATCAAGAGTTCGAGTTTTGAAGAGTTCGGAATTTTCCAGGTTGACCGACGGGTTTTAAAAATTAGTCTTACCGGATGTAATGATTAAGCCATTTATTTAGTGCTAACCTTACGCACGTGCTTAAACAACGTTTTCTTTTCAGTTAAATATACAGACCTGGATATTTTTAAAACTAAATAGAAACAAATATTGAATAAATTTATGATACACAGTAATTATTTATTTTATGCATCATATTATGATCAGATTGCTCAGTACTACTTGACTGCGAGACGACATGTCGTAAATTAGATGAATGAGTATCACCATGATCACCCCATTGTTCCCACTGTACGGGTCCTTCACCAGCTGTAAGAACTTGTTCAGCAATAATCATTATAATGCCAATGATGCTGATAAGCATAATTTCTACAGTTTTATAATTCTAAAATTCTGACCATGGCTAAAAATTATCTTTTCGTCTCAATTGATTTCTCATTTTCACTGCGTCTCCAAATTATCGTAAAACGGTCGGTGTTAATTATACATGTAGATTAGGTATTGATATGGTCAATCATCAAACAATTATCACCTGACAGGACAAGTGTGGCCTGAATAAACAACCCGAGACACGGGTCCCGCGTCTAACGCCTGGAGCCATTTAAATGACCAAGTAGGTGTTAATTAGGTAACGCTTGGATATACACAGCCACTTCGAGGTATCGAGAGTAAAAAACTATAGATTATGAATAACGGGACTGCAGTTTGACTTCGAGGGATCAAGGGTTTCGAGAGATCAAGAGTTCGAGAAATCAAGAGTAAATTTGCTTAGTTATATAGGGAAAAAAATCGGGACCCTAGACTCACTTCGAGCGATCAAGAACTTCGAGCGATCGAAGTTCGAGCCATCGAGAGTTACCTGTATACGCATTAATATAGTGAAATACAGAGGCATGTTCAGCAGAGAGGGCGCTCATGAGTGCCTGCCAAAATTCCCTAGTATGTAGTATACCTGTTACACAAACTTTGGTACACACTTGTGAGTCAGTGCTAGCTCTGCTGAATAAGCCTCTGCTGTATAAATTTAAAGCACTTAATAGACTTTGATTTGACCTCTTTCACATGTAGGCCTGTAATAAACACAAACAATATCCAGATTAGAGCCCTTACCCGTTCTTTACAGAAATCCTGGAATCTGACGGCCAGGTCGTTGTCGCTGTATTTCTCTTTCTTACTGAATTTGATCCCTACGTTGATGATGTGAATTGGTTCGTCCGACTCTGAGGTACTCTGTAACAGCAGCAAATGACAACAAACTCAATATCTCAACCATGGAGGAAACTAGCAATTTATTATTTAATTCATATATTAAGGTTTTTGCTATTATTAGTAGGGGCTCCAATAATATACTGGTAGTTCGTTTTCATGAAAAAAAGTAATAAGTTATCAAAACATTAACAATATGGCTGATTTTATACCATATCATATTTTTACACTATATATATTACATAATTCCCTACTTAAAATGTATAAAAAAAAATTGTTTTCAAGCTTTAAGATTATGATAAACTGGAGAGATATAGAAAATAAACAGAGTCTGATTGTACACTTAAGTTTATAATCCTACACATTGTATTTTAAAATACATTGTGTACTTTGTTCTCAAGAGCAGTAAACGATGTTTTAAATACTGACATGGAGAGATATGGAGTCCTCGTTGCCCGCCGGGCTCTTGGCAAGGATTGTGGGACTGCTGGGTGGGCTGTCTGTGTCCACATTGAAACAGTTCATGATCTGTTCAAAATTGCTAAAATAAAAAAATAAAAATTTAAATTTAAAAATTGTTATAAAAAGACAATAATTAATGTACTGTAAATAAGTACCAATATTATACCAATATTGTACGAGTGCAGATGGGATTAAAATATAAAATTTGCGAGCAACCTGGGACAGCCCATGGATATATTATTATCATGGATTAGCGGTTACTTAATATGTGTGAAATAAAGTACTAAATGACTACTTGTTCATCACCGAAATTATATCTCATTCATATCAGTTCTCGACTGGCCATTTCAGATCAAAGAAGTGATGCATATTATACTTGACTGACAGTACCATAAACATATTAAACAAACGGATCCATCCAAACCTCTGTGTTTTTTAAAACTTTTTAGCACAATAAATGGAATAAATCAAAAGAAAAGATGAACTAAACTCACATTTCAAACTCCTCCATGGAGTTGAAGGAGGCCATGATGCCCATCCTCTGACAGGTGGGCGGCTCATCCAGCTGGTCTATGTGGGCGTCATAGTCAACCATCCCCGACATCTTGTCGAGACTGTCGTAGCGCATCACCATCATCCTGTCAAAATCAAACGATGGTGGAGTCAACATTATATAACCATACCTTTGATCTCCATACACTTAGAATTTTTAAATTCATAATATATATTTTTAAAAAAATCATTTCTTTTGTAATCTAAGATAATTGTATCTTCACCTGTTGGGATGTGATCTAGGCAGCAGGAACTTGAATTCCACCATGGACATATCTCCATTCAGTTCTCTGTGCTGCAGACAGTTCACTTCATAGGCAATGTAGGCTCTCCTAACATATACCTGTAATGTAGTACATTAAGTACAATCTTTATGTCAACAGTAACATAATACAGTCTCTAAGAGAGAGAGAGAGAGAGAGAGAGAGAAAGAGGTGAAAGAGAGGGAGAGAGAGAGGTGAAAGAGAGGGAGAGAGAGGTGAAAGAGAGGGAGAGAGAGAGGTGAAAGAGAGGGAGAGAGAGGTGAAAGAGAGGGAGAGAGAGAAAAAAAGAGAGAGAAAATGAATTATGCTTCACATCTGGTCCTAAAAAATCATGGGATTGTGGAATTAAGTACTTGTTTAAAAATAAGACAATAAGTCTGCTTACCTCCAGGGCTGCGGACCTGACTAGGTTATTAGAATGCCAGAAGAATTCTTGCAGGATGTCATATATAGCAGTCTCCGAATGGATGATTTTCTGAAATATTAAAAAAAAAAGCAATTTCATTACTTTATCTGTATTACAACTGCATGATATGACATCTCTAAAAGCATTTAGTAATATTTCACATTGTTTGTAAAGTTCCTCTTTAAAATCATTTACTTTTATAATATATGATTGTTATGACTTTAAAACTAAATCAACCAATATCACCCCAAAATTGTTGTAAAATGTAAAGAAAATTTATATAATGTAAAAATAATTAAGAACAGGAAAAAAGAACACAAAAACTTAATTTAAAAAAAGGCTAATAATACCAGTAATTTCAAAAATGTTGTTTTCATTAATAAACGATATTTAAGTAGGAAAGAATTTAATGAATTGAATAAAGAAAAAATGAATTACTTCATACAAGAAATCCAGATATGTTTTCTCCATCTACACAATAACATATATTCAATAAGGTGCAAAACACAAGATAATCCTTATAAAGTGTTCGTAAATTTAGAAAATGTTCTGAAATTTTCCTTCGACAGAAGTTAACTTTGTTCTTTATGTTTTAATTATTTGGTTCATGCAAATTCTTTTGATTATATACAAATTTCGTATTAATATATTTTAGTTTTTCATAATAAAAACTTTTTACATACTCTTCTAAAGGGGCGTGGTCACGAATTTGGTCAAAGTTAGTTATCAGTTTGTAATGTTTACAATGCTTCAGTAAGGCATTTCTAATAGTCAAAACCAAAATTTGAGTGTCAGTGGTTGAGTTATAAGTGAGATACATACATGTAGCTAACAACTTTTTGTTATGTAAACAAAGCTCAGGTCACATGTTTTTGTTTTAATTACAATATTACATTTTGAAAGCTGAAGAGAAAATTCCAGGTTAAGACCTAAAAGGAAAGTGACAACCACAGGGAACTGCATGTTTATTTATGTTGAAAACGAATTAGCAAATAGAAAAATCAGCTTGAAAAAGAGATTTTAACGGTATATTGAACTATTGTAAACAATAACAAGGCACAAGCCTTGTTTACATGACAAAGAATTGAGAGCTCTGTGTCTTGCTTATAACTCTACAACTGACACTCAAATTTTGGTTACCCATTAGAAATGCATTACTAAAGCATTGTAACTAAACAAAAATAATTTTAGAAAAATAAAATTTGACTAAAATCATGACCACATCTTTTTAAAAAGCAACAGATCATTTACAGTAGAAAAATACATGACAATCATTGATTATTCATATATGAATCTATTTTTCATATAAATATTTATTAATATATAGAGATTGGAATCTTTTCAATTTCATTCACCTGTAGATTTTCTGGGTTGAATTCTGGACCATACATATCAATGGCGGACAGGAAAATGGACTCCATCTGGTTGTGTCTCAATTCATACGGTGGTGTGTGGGCGGCAATCAACACCTGAATAATCAAAGTACTAGGAGTACTGAAAGGAACTTTTGATCAGTAATCAAAGTACCGATAGTTTTGAAAGAAGTAAAAAGTAATTATATTATGGGTTTTCTTTTTTTTTTGGATAACATGCAATTTATAGGGAGTAAGTTATAGACTGGTCTTTATATTCCCACATGAATTATTATTTTATTCAAATAAATCTTAGTTCATGACATTCGTCTATTTTCATAAAAAATCCAATTCCCCAGGAACAAAATTTGCCAATAAGGCATTTTTCTTGAATATCAAAAAGATAAAAGAATGAAAGTCAGCCAATTTTGAGGGGAAGTAAAGTTTCAGGTCACAGGTACTCTCAAAGTCAATCAGGATACTTAAGGGTCCTCCACACACCTGGGGAAAGTTCTGCATACAAGTCCATTCTTCTAAATTACTTAAAGATATGGACTTTTAGCATGTGTTCGACTTGAAAATGACCTAAAATATTTCCAATTTTTTTGGAAAAATCAACTTTTTAAATTTTACCACTGTTCATGAAAATAAAAATCCCTGCTGTATTCGAACTCGGGACCTGCGCGTTGGTAGACCGAAGCAACACCCATTGCGCCACCGAGATAGACAACAAATTATGGCGATATAAACTATTTCACAATGCGCTAAAATCACCATGTTGTGACGCACTGTCATAAAAAGTAGAAGTCACGGGGTGTCGAGGATCCTTAAGTTAAAAATAAAATTGATGATTTCACAGTATCTGGTCAAATTAAATTAAAATCATTGTATAAGAGTACCCGGTGGTATTAATTTTTAGAAATAAAAGAACCCGTATCGCTACAGACCTGTCTGGCCCTGAGGGCCACTTTGGCGTTCTCGGCATTGTTCAGTGTGGTCAGCTCAGTCAGAATGGAGGCTAACTCATCCGTCAAACCTGCTTCCTTTCTACACATGTGGTCCTATAGGAACCAAATTAAAAAGCATTATCATCAAGTGCAGAATGTTACCATGAAGAGATATAACATTCATATTTGTTTATTATTCGATATAATTGTGGTTGAAAAATACAGCCAACTACTGAACATGTTTTATAATTATGTATTATTTTACATTTGTCAGTGTCTTTGCCTGTGATAACACTATGTATCGATTTTGTATTATACAATCCAATAAATTCAAATGCCGTATAATTGGGGCACAAGCAGAGTTTGCTTATTTATATTCAAATATTTAATTGTACATTTGCTGAAAATTATATATTAAATATAAGTAATTAGGAATCATTCTTTGAATATTATGAGGCGATAATTTCGATCGGGGCGTGACCAAATCTATCATAAAGCACTTTGGGCTTCATTTGATTTGATCACGCCCCGACCGAAATTATCACCTCATAATACTCAAATAATGATTCTTTATTCTTGAAGTATAAACAGTGAGTCAGATACAGAGTGTGGCCTTACAATGAGCATTGTGACCAGCAGGTTCTTGTTCTGGACGGCCAGGTGAGAGAAGATGCTGCCCGCCACGGCAGACATGTCCTTGGTCTTAGAGATCAGCTGTGCTATACACTTGTCATAGTGACCTGTGTAAACAAAGCAAAAATTATAGTTAAACATGGAAATTAAATCAAACATGACAATTTCAAATACATGATCTGTTAAAGTGGAACAGGTTACTATTAGTTCAACATTTTCAATTTGATCTCTATCAAATACATGTACAAACAATATTTATGCATTATTTTAAAAATTATTAATGTTTATATTGATTCCATTGTTATACATGTATACCAATGTGCAGTGGTCTAAAACTAAAAAAAGAAATTTAAATTGGAAATCATCATGAATTTTTAACGATACTTTGGGATGAAAGATGTACTTTTCCAATATGAGATTACACTGCATTAAAGAGTACTATAGCAGACTAGTGTAAATCCTGTAAATCTTACCATATATACATGTACACTGTATATACATGCACATACCAACACAGGCGACTAATGAAGTTTTCAAATATGTGATTAACAATAAGGTTGGGGTTACAGAGATTTAATTTTGATTCCTGTAATTCCTGGCCAGTCAAATCTTACCATGTACCGGTACATATGTACCATCAATGAGGATTGTTTAAGAATATAAACCCTAGCATGAACAACTTGAGTTAATTAGTTACAGAGTTGGAGATTTGTGTGATCCCTTGATTGATAGTGACATCTTACCATGTTGGAACTGGACCTCAACTCTGACATACTGCTTCAGAAGTTCCTGGACCACACTCTTCATGTGACCACGGATCCCATTCCGATATCTAGAGATCAGAGGAAATTCTGGTTAATGATAAAACTGGTTTTACTAAGCACTTTTCATAAATGAATAAATATTCATGTACATTGAAGTTCAGAACATTGCAAACATGTGCAGTGCCACTATTTTATTCCTTGAATGAAATGAAAGTTTAATTTGCCATGTCAAACCATGTTGGAGAAAAATATAAAAGTCAGATGAGTTTTTAAAACAACGAAGTTCATGTACAAGTCCCTCCACCATGATAAATAATATACAGAAAAGCAGCTGGAATGTGCAATTTTCTACAAAGGTGTTCAACTTGAGGTTTGTTTTGATCTAGAGGGACTATGGATGATGGTCTGGATCGATTGATATTGTTTTACAGAAGCATGAGTTTATAGGAGTAAAGATTCAGAAAAATAACTCAGTTAAAAAATGAGAAAAGGGACACACATCAAATTAAAATAAAATACAGAATATCAAAATTGCTGACACATACACAGAACACACATGAAAAACCAATTGACACACATCAAATGAATGTAGGAAATGAAACAGACTGGGACACACACAAACTCACTTACTGTAGAAAACTGTATACAGAGAAATTTTCGGCCCCATTTTATTTTCGCCCCTTTCACCCTTGTTGTCAGCAGGCGAATTCCAGTGTTTCAAATTATTTCTCTTTAAACATACTGTGTCTGGGCAAATTCAAAATGGGGCGAAACTGTTTGCTACTGTAGGAGGGCGAAAATTACACAGGGCAAAAATAACCCTGTATACAGTACGGTATGTAATGAAAACTACAAACGCAGATTGGTCACAGTGACATCAAAAATACACACAACAACACACAGTGTGTAATGAAACACACAGAACATACATATGATGCACATCATAGTTAGAGTGTGAATTGACATACACATTGAGAGGAAAATATGTGAGAAATTTTTAAGGGGTTAATGCCAGAAGGTTTTACAAATAGTGCAAAACAGTATCATTAATCAAGTCTGCAAGATTTGACAACTCCACCCACTCCCTAACCCTATTGACCTAGTTCCTGAACATCTTAAATGTTAACAATAATATGTTACAAATATGTGAGGGGTTTAAAATTGGAGTTTAATACACAGAATTTCTTATATATGCAAGGATTTATAACCAAATCAAAATTAAGTTTCTGATCGACATGTTAAAATCAACTGCACAATTTCATATGGTTGAAAAAAAATTCAAAATTGAAACATGTTAATAAAGTTGAATTTTTGGCGTAGTTTAAAAGATTTGTGAGTGAGATAAATCTTAATGTGAGAGAAAATGTTAAGTATCAGAAAAAATCTTGCAGTCTTGTGCCTCTATAATCTGCTACTCACAACCCACTAGCATTACCCCTTAGTTCCACTGTGAAGAGAATATGAAACATGCATTCATTTACAAACAAAACAAATTGTGTCCAAAACATTTCAAATATTCCCTCCACAAAAAAGATGGGTACTAAAAAATTAAAATACTGAGAAAAACTTTCTACAAGATCTCGTGCAGAAAACATGTTCTATACAATATCGTACATGTAAACACACCGAAACAATTAATGTTTGTTGTACAAACGGAAGTTAAAAATGTTAATCAAAAAGCTAAGTTAACTTTGGTTTATTTTCATGCAAATAAATGCACAGAAAGCTTAAATAAAAACTTAGTCTTTTAGGTTTTGAACAGAAATGTGGATATAATAAGCTTGAATTGTCACTTTGACCCCCTGACCTTTGAACTAGTTGCACTATGCCCTGGGTCGTCATGAAGAAGTTCTCCCTCTCTGTTCTCCGAGTTAATGTGGCGGCATGGCTGTCTATCACGTTTGCAATCTAAAAAAAATCCAATTTATTGTTTATAATAAACAGTTTAATCTGATTTAAACAAAGTCAAAATTAAATTGTTTATAAATTATGTTTATTTGATTTTGTGGAATGACTCCACATTGAAATCCAAGAAAAATATTGATTTAACCACAGCAGTTGAAAGTAAACTATAATTGGAATAGATTCCTATAAATCCATCTTCAATACATTTAAAACATTGGATTCTTTCTTCAGATAATATTTGAATTTATACCTTAGTATATACAGTAAAACAAACTTATGAAGTGCCAGGGATGGGCAATTTTGCTTCGTTGTAAACATAATTTGTTATATCCCTTAGACACACAATATGACTGTTTAAAACAACAGGGAATGAAAATCACTTTCCTATAAGCGTCAATGCATTATAAGCATGTTCACTATAATCGTGTTTTACTGTATGTGTACTAACCTGCTGACTGGGGAACTGGCTGAGGACAGAGGTGATGTTACTGGCGTATGAATGCATCTGTTTCTTGATGGCCTTCTCCACTTGTGGAGGAATTCTACCTGAGATCATTGCCACAAGATCCTGAAAACATCAACAATTCTTTAGTCAACATCAGTATGATTGCTAATTAAACTTATTTCTGTCATTGCTAGAATCATTTCTTTTAATTACATAACTACATCTAGTAACTTTTACTGTTTGAAAATATATCAAAATTCATATTTTCTTCAATTAACAATCAAATCATATGACTTGTCATTTCCATCACTGAAACTGTGGAGTCATTGTTATTCATGGGGGTCAAAGTTCGTGGATAGCCAAAATTTTCCTGGTTCGTGGGGAGGTAATTTTGTTGGTAGTGTATTCCACATATTAAACAAATGCTTGTATATATGTTCGTGGAGATGTAGATTCCTGGGTAAGGGTTACCCATGAAAGCCACAAACATTGATCCCTCATGAACAATAATGACTCAACAGAATCCACGGTACATGTAAATAGTTTAATTTAATAGATAGAATTTAGCCAAATAATAATAATATTTGATTGGTTGGCGGTAAAGAGAGAGAGAAAAGAGAGAGAGAATATCCCTTCGATACATGTACCTGTACACTGTCAAATAGAAAGCATAAATCAAATGCAATTTAACAAAAAAATTGATATTTGATTGGGACAGTGCAAAAAGGAGAGAATGAGTTAATAGCCAGGTAGATATGCATCTTTACCTGTAGTTCTAGCAGTGGGAGGGCGGGGTCCCTTAGACACTTCATTAGCCTCTCTATGGAATCCTGTAGCTTGGGCCTGAAGTAAGGCTCAGGCAGTGAGTACCCAGCTAGGATATTCTCTAGCTCTGCCCGGGTACTCTGGAACAGCTGGTGGAGTTTCTCCCCGTGGGTGGGTGGGGCCTGGGGCTGTGGGAGAGTCCCGGTGAAGCTCTGGGCCTGCTGTACGCGGCTCGGGTCATCCAGGTCAAGGTGAGCGACCACACTGCCACCGTCCAGAACCGCGCCTGGCCGCTTAACGTAATGGACACTGAAACACACAGAACATACATCATTAATAGAAGATACCGAATACATATAAAATACCACCATTCCTAAAGGATAACTATTACATTGTGACTATTATTGTTGCTTTCTTTAAACTACAATTTTTGCTATTCAAACTTTTGTTGTTGATAAAGAGATAAACTGTTACTGTAAATTTTACCATCCGTTCTCTGTGACCCTGAGTTCCATCACCATCTTCATCACTTCTATCTCCGCATACACGTCTCCAGCAAAAACATGGCCGCCGTCATCAATCATGTAGTTCAACAGTTTGCCGGCAGAGGGCGACCTACAAAAGGCAAAAGATCAATCCACATGTATTACTTTCAAATCAAAAAAAAAAGGAGCCTACTATATGAAGTAGGTGATAAATAACGTAACAATAGGCCTAGGGGCCACATCGCTCATCTATGCAACAATAGCAAACAAAAGATTTAGACCATCTTTAGAGTATCAAATACAAAATATCTTCAAGTTGACAACTCAGTAGAGTAATTTTCAAAGATTTTCAAATTTTTCTCAACATATTCCTATTAAGTTAAACATTGAGCTCCTTTTGTTGTTTCAGTTTTTGAGAATAAGAATTATAGAGATTTTTTTCTATTTATTCCAATGTAAAAATTCACCCGAATTGTGGCCCCAGCTTATCCCTGGGTGTCATGATTTGAACAAACTTGAATCTACACTACCTGAGGATGCTTCCACATGTTACAGCTTTCTAGCCAATTGGTTTTAGAGAAGAGGATTTTTTACAGACATTTCCCAAAACAGTGAAACATGTTTATAATGAATTGACGCTTACAGTGATGTGATTTTTATTCCCCGTGACTTTATTACATATTGTTAACGACGGATATAACAAATTAGTAGGCTTATAACGAAGCAAAATCGCCCGTTCCTGGCACTTCTTTATAAGCCTGTTTTACTGCATAATTTATGTAAATTCGTATGTAAAAAATTTTTGAACCCCCTCCCCCCCCAAAAAATTCAGGCCCCTCCCACCCCTGGGGATCACGATTTGAACAAACTTGAATCTACACTACCTGAGGATGCTTCAACACATTCTACAGCTTTTCTGGTTAATTGGTTTTTGAGTAGATTTTTAAAGATTTTTCTATATTTATCCCTATGTAAAAATTTGACATCCCCACTCCCCCAGCAAATTTTATCTTGGTTTTGGGGGGAGAATTTTACATGGGTTTGGTAGTGGGAACATTACTTATGTTTGGTGGGGAGAACTTTACCTGAGTTTCTTGAGGGTATTTCACCTGAGTATGGTAAGATTGGTGGGATTTTTACCCGAGTTCTGTGGGGAATATTTTACCTGAGTTTGGTGGGGGTATTTTACCTAAGTTTGGTGGGGGGTATTTTTTTACCTTAGTGTGGTGGGAGGTATTTTACCTGAGTTTAGTGGGGGGTTTACCTGAGTTTGGTGGGGTCGTTCTCTTTGTGGAGTACACAGGTCTTGTTGCCGATGGTGATCCTGTAACTACTGACCTGGTCCTTCATGTAGGTCGTGTAGCTGGCGCCGTCAAATGAGATCAGGAGACCCCCATCACTCAGTCTGTGTAATACAGGGTCAATCTTTGTAAACAAGCTCATAGCATTGCTCAATATTCAAGATCTTCTGAATCATCATAAATTGTTTAGAACAAAGTTTAATCTCTATTTCTCTTTGTTTCAGAATCTATTCCCTGTCATAGTTGTCTAAATAAATATACTTTTTGTGTTAATCTCTCTCTGTCTATCTCTCTCTCTCTTCTTACCTGTGGGCCTCTACTTCCAATATAGAGCTATTCATACAAATGAAATAGTTGTTTGGTCCCGTTTTCACCACCTGCAAAACATTGTTATAGATTATGTAAACTCTTGTTTTAAATAACATTTTCCTTGATTTCTAATTAAAACATATACACCACATGGAAATGAATAGTCTCCTAAAACAGATTTTCCTCACAAAATACCACTTGCTTGTAGAAACCTTGACATTAATATGACCTTGACACTTAGCAAACATTTTCAGTTTCCAAATGTTAATTGTGACATGCTATTTAATACTAACATTTGACCTTGTTTTTTCCATAGACCTTGACATTGTACTGAATATTAATCTTGACACTGTATTACATTTTTTTGTTTTCCCTCGGACTGAAATGTTACACTTTCATTGGTTTAAACATGGCATGTGACTGCCTCATATATCTCTATATAAGTTTGGTGAGAATTTATATTAGGCAATATGGCCGTCATTGGCCGACGCTTCACCTACTCATTTCGACATTCCATATTATTTAATACAGAAACCGCATTCTGTAAGTTCTTAAAATATTAGGAGTAGTTGCCCTTTGAAATTCTTTAAAATTAGAGTAGTTGCCCTTTGAATATTGATGTCACGTTGTTGTGTCTGGATCAGAACAAAATGGCAGCGTCGAAATTTGCTTATATCTCTGCAGAGGAAAGGGTGAAAACGTTAGAATTGAATAGCAACAAAACATTGTAAGTAAACATGGGAGAAGCCATGATTTTTAAAGAGTACTTTAAACGTGAGATTGATAATTTTGAAGAGTTTAAATTAGTTAAATTGGACGAGATGTTAGGCAATTGGTACATGGGTTTGCGTAGATCATCACTTTTTGTGAAAACAAAACACTTATTAGGTTTGTTACTGACTGACTAAAGAAATATTGGGTTGATCAGATGGCTCGGCTTCGCATCGCCATCTATGAGATTGATCAACCCAATATATTTCTGTAGTCAATCAGTAACAAACCTAATAAGTAATAATGTACACTGATATTGAACTGAATTCTGGCCTTGACACTTCACTACAAAAAGACATTTCAATAGATACTGACCTTAACATTTTATTTGATTTTGACCTTGACATGTCATTTCTCTTATACTGACCTTGACATTGTACTTGATCCCTTCACTTATAAACTCCACATCCACGTGGTTCTTCAGTGAGTTGGCCGGCAGGATCTGTCCTCGCTCCAGGGATGCCTGGAACGTCTGGAAGCAATCCTGGATCCGGTAGTCTCCGATATGGAGCGCTCCGGATATCACGCCAAGCATGACGTCCGGTTTCTCGGCCTGGACGTTTTCAGATATCAGCTTGTCCAGCCAGCCAGTGGTTATCTTGTTGTTCTGGTATTCCTCGGTCTCTAGCAGTTTGATTAGGTACTCCACCGTGGTTCTGAAGTCTCCTCGGATAGACAACTCCTTCAGGGCAACTACCAAGTTTCTGTAAAATATCAGATATCATAAATTAAAGTGAAATTTCAGTTTTATTTTTTTGCGAATCTTCCCTATTCCCTTGGAACTGAAGTGTATCAAATATAGGAAAGAAGGTTTTTATTCCCCTCTGAGTATGTCTGACAACCAATATGGGTCTGTTATTTAACTTTCATTTGCATTAGAGTAAATTTTGTAAGGTTCACTAAAGTATCTTTGACATCAATATTTCCTGAAGCGACCCAGTCCTTAATTGCTTCTTTTATCTTTTTTTTTTTTTTAACATAAAGTGTTTGATGGTGAAAATGAGCTGTTGCACACAGTTTTCTCACTAGAAAATAGCAAAATAATGTCCCTCTGAACACACCAGGGTTAGTAGGTTTACAGTATATTAATTTAGCTCCTCTCTGTGTCTTGAGCTCTAGTACTTACTCTCTAGCATCTTCTCTGTACTTACTCTCTAGCATCTTCTCTGTCCTCGCCCCAGGAGAAGCAGTGACCAAACTGAGAGTCGGCGTACTCGTGTAGACCCCCCGTAGCGGCCACACTGAAGTAGCCCCACACGTTCTTACTGCTGCGGAAGTTCAACTCCTGCACTGTGCCAGAACTGGGCTTAAATCCCTGAAAGGACAAATCATTGACATACATCTACACGGTTTTAATAAAATACTGTAAACATAAAACCTGTATTCTATTTAGCAATTGTGGCGGAAAGCATCTTTCTCTAATTTACTGTAAAAGTGGTTATTTACGCTGGTGGTTAAGTATGCGTTTTCTATAGTAACACAATACATGTGGGTATTAAATATGCGGATGCGTGATTTACCACACTACAAGTTTTGATATTTTTACAATACGCACAGGGGTATTTTACGCAGTTTTAAGCTTACCATGCAACTAGTGTTAATTTCACCCAAACTTTTACAGCAAGTCCCATTCTATATATCATGTCCATTAACATCTATTCTACACCTGTCCTACACTTAAATTTTCAACTGCAGAATTGATCAGGAAAAAAATAAGTAAATTTCAAGTTAAATAAAGATAATATTGAGATATTCTCCTTTGCAATATTTGTAATAAAAATAAAATTTCGGACTGTCTGCTGCAACATACACTGTCAGCTGTATTTACTGGTAAACCTTTTTTGGCCTAAAAACTAAAGTTTTTTTTGTTATTTTTGAAAATATGGCTTCCATTGAGAGATTCTGACCTCGTCAGGGTTTTCACTGGTAATTCTGGCTGCTATGACGTGACCCCGGGGTCGGGGATGCATGGACGGGTTGGAAAAGTCTATAGGCGTGTCCCCCCATGTGTCCACGTCATACAACTGTCTGATGTCCTTCAGGCGATACAGAGGCAGACCCATCGCAATCTGCAATGATAAATACAGATATCCACATCAAACAAATCTTAATCATTGCAAAGAACTTGAATTTATTCTAAAAACAAGAATAGACTGTTTGAAATTACATGATATATCTGTCTCAAAATATTGAATAGCTGAAAATGAATCTGTCCAGTAATAAACACATTAAGTTTTTAACTGTTAATGGTTAAATATGTCCTGGATATATTTACAGTAACTGTTATAGAATCTTGCTGAGGTTGGGTACGTCTGAAGATCTGACGGCATTAACATAAAATCTTTTAAGAGTTTACATCCGGAGTGTACATTACCTGGAGCTGAGCTGCGGGAAGATTGATATCGGCCACCATCTCCGTACACGGATGTTCCACCTGGAGACGTGGATTGAGCTCCAGGAAGTGGAAGGTTTCCGTCTCCTCGTTGTACAGATACTCTACGGTCCCGGCACTGACGTAACGCACCATCTTAGCCAGAGTCACCGCAGCCTGGTGGAGAGAGTTCATTAAAGATTCAATATGCTGGCCAGTATTTCCTTATAATTAAATATAATTACCAGGTATGGCTCTTGATCATTTAGATAAGTATGAGATTATTTACTACTAGGTAAGTAGATGAAAGGGAGAAATACATTGGAATTTTTTTATACAACTTATAGTTTCTAAATGGAATTTTTTCTTTGATATTTTTCATTGTTTGAAAGCAAATAAAGATACCCGGTAGTATAGTTTTTTCAAACTGATTACTCAAATTTTTTTTGAAAAATTCAGTTACTAAGTGAATTTTTACTTTGAAATTCCTCAATGGTTGAAAGCAAAAGTAAGTGGCATAGTATTTTCTTAATAGATTACTCCATCATAATGGCCTGCATTGCATGTACTGATACATGTATTACTAAATTAAAAATAATTCATAAAGCAAAAAAAAAAAAAATACAGATGGTATATAGGCATAATAACTTTAAATGAAAATTTGCAAAACTTAAAATTGAAAAATTTTGTTATTTCCCTTTTCAATATGGTAATAAAAATCATTAATGCAGCACTGATTGATCTGATGCGGCAGTGTGTGCCAACCAAAACATTAAGTTTTTTGGCTTAAATGGACTTGCTTCAGCATAAGGATATTTATTATTTAAACATATATATACATGTATAATTGAGTACCTGTTCCATCTTGTCAAACACCTCTGAGGTGGCTATTGAGGCCGGCGCCTCCTCAATGATCTTCTGGTGCCGCCTCTGTATGGAGCAGTCCCTACCAAACAGGGAAATGGCGTTCCCATAGTTATCGGCCAAAATCTGCACCTCCAAGTGCCTGGCATGTGTGGCCAGCTTCATTATGAAGATGGGGGATCCTGGAACCTCAGCTTGTACCTACAGAAAAAAATCTAAAAATTCAAAAATTAATTTTCATGAAGTTGATTAATTAAACTTGCAAAAGTTGAGATCTAGCCTCCTTTCATATTCAGACAAAATTTACAAATAAAATTTGGCATCATCACCATCAAAAATGTTGACCCCAAATTTTTTTTTCCCCCTTCACTGTGTTTTGACACAGTATTGCAGACTCGGATCATGGTCAGATCTCAGTCAGGTCATAGAGATCTTTAACAAAATAAATCCAGACATGCTGATTAGTATGTACCTGACTGAAGAGGTCAGGAAATTCATCTATAATTAATCATATTAAGTTAAGTATTATTTAAATTATGAGGACTAATTTAAAGAATTATTGATTTTTCTACATTTTCTTTGTATCCAATGTTTTAAGCTTAAGGTCAAATTTAATAAAAATCTGCTTAAAAACTACAAATAAAGACTCCCTGCTTTGTGCCATTATGTACCTGTCTGAAGAGGTTGGGGAAGTCATCGGCATTCTCCGCCTTCCTGATGCCCTTCCCTCCACCTCCCTCCGAGGCTTTTATCATGACGGGGAAGCCGATCTTGTTGGCCGACTTCAGTCCCTCGTCCACGTCCTCCACGCAGCCCTTCCTGTAGAGGTCAGAGGGCACGCTCACTGGCTTGTTGTCCTCCTTGTTGTACTTCAAGGTCAGGCCTAAAAACAACACATATTTGTACTTGGGTTTAAGGCATTTAAGTTTACATCCCAAACACACACAGGGCAAAATGTAATACTTGGTATCATACTTATCAGTTGTATAACTACATCTTTTGATTAAGCATTTTTGAGTTTTACATGTACCAAAAAAAATTGCATCCTTCAAATCTTTAGTGTGAAATAATCATATTGTCTCACCTTTATCTCATAACATGGATTACAATTTGTATTATTAAAACTATTCACCATTATTAAGTAGAAGGCATTCGCAGCTTTTCATATTTGGTGGCAATCTCTATTTTCGTATTAATTTGATATGGTGTATATTATATGCGGTTTTTTTTTTCACTGCTTGTGTCTTTCAAACAAGGTAATCTTTCAGTTAATATACCTGATCCGCTCCATGGCATTGTGGGAACTCCTGCAGTCTGAGCCACAATGGAGGATGCAATCTTGTCCCCGAGGGCCCACATAGCTCCCTCTGGTGGACCTGTAATTAAACAAAGGGAGACAACTCATCCTCAGCTGATATACACTGCCAAGAACAACTTGAAGGACACATTTCCTCTCATCAAGATAGGGAAAATACTTGGTTCAAAATTATAGATTTCTGTGTACTAAGTATGGACCTACCGATAAAGATGATTCCATTCTTATGGAGGAGTTCTGGTAACTTGGGATTTTCTGAAGCATGACCCCAGCCTGCCCATACAGCCTGGGAAATGTTTAAAAAAAAAATCCTGATCAACTATTTAGCCATGAATATCAAACCTTATCAATTTTTATAAACTTGATGTATATCAACATCTCATCAAATCAATACACACCCTTATACCAGTAACTTCATCATATTTCCTCTCCGCTGATTTTTTTTTAAAGATTTTAAAATTAATGTGCAATTTCAATAAGACTCAAATTAATAGAGATTTTCAAGCAATTATCGGATTACTGTAAACGTATTATATTTGGCATGTACGATATTTGGCGGAAATAAGTTTTTGAACAAGTTTGATGGATTTGAATTAGCATATTCCTGAATGTGACTATTCTTATACATATAAGCGTGGCATTTAGCGATGTACTTGATTTAGTACGTTTACAGTATATCCCTTATATTATGACAATGAATAAACTACTAGTAGGTCATTTCGACCATATTTATTAAAATTTGAGTCTTGATTGCCTATTGTGCATACTATCCCATCATACCTGTACTTGAGTTCTTTTAGCGATGTCCAGGATCAGTTCTACGTTGGCGTAGTTGTTGTTGTTAGTACCGCCCTGAACTGGAACATACTGGTCAGCCAGTCGAATGTATTCTAAAACACAAAAATGACATGTATAATGATTGGTTTACAGTATTAACTAAGCCAGGTCCCACCGTCACCAAAATTTCCAATCCCTCAACTCAGTCCTCAACTCAAATTCTCAAAAGAAATGTACATACATTTGAGGTCAAAACTCAGACTTGAGGCTGAGTATTGACTTGAGGAAAGATGGTGACGGCGGGGCCAGGTCTTAGTACATCCACTGCAGTAGCTGCATAATATATAGCATATCATAATATACCTGCATTAGCCTTGAGATCCTCTGGTGTCACCATGACAACGAATCGAATGGCCCGCTCATTCCTGAACATCTCGTATGCCCATCGTCTGACTGAGCGCATACATTTGACTGCTGCGATTCCATTGTTGGCAATCAGCACCTGTAAAACAATTATTCTTAACTTTAGAGGCGCATTATATTGAATTCATATAACAGAGAGTTTCCATCATTTCTAAACTCAGAGTCGATAAAATGACATATCACACGTCACATTTTTCATCATGTATGTTAATTAACATTATTCAATTTAAAACATTTAATCTGTATAGAATCATGTTATTCTATTTCAGAATCTGCAAATTCTTACGCTGCTTTAATATATTTTATACTTTAAGGTAAGGAAGAGGTAAAAGCTGTTGAAATGAAGAAGATACATCAAAATCAATGTACCCATTATTTAGTCCGTTAGAGGCAAGGAAGTGTTTAGAATAGTACCAGGAAATTGCAAATATTAAAACTGTATCACTTTTTCTTAAAAACTAATGGTACATGTATCTGTGTCTGCATGAACAAATATTCCATCTATCAAAGGTTATCAATTTTTTAGTTAATTTTAGTTTGATACTGTCTAGAGGGAAAATATTCGCACCATTTTGGGGTTTTTTTTGCCTCTTTCGCCCTCATTGTCAGCGGACGAATTAAAGACCGGGCAAATTCAAAACAATTTTCAAAAAATAACTGTGTTAATTAGAAAGGGTATCTATTTTTTGATTGTGTCTGGGCTAATTTAAGACTGAGCGAAATGACTTGCAAGTGTAGAAGGGCAAAAATAACAAGGGGCGAAAATAACCCTGCATCGTAACAGTAGTAAAGATCACACCACCAGTAAACTTTGTATGTGCATAACTCAACAAAGTGGAGTTTTAAAATTTATTTGATTTTTTTGACAAAATGTTACCATATCATCTGGGTCAATGAACTCTTATCAATATCGCTAACTAGTTTTTTATTTTATCTAATAGGAAGCAGGTTGCTATCTGTATATAGAACACAATCCAAATCAAAAAGGGAAAATCAAAATTCCTTTTTTTTGACCCTGTTTTTCACATCTGCATCCATTTACACCCCTTTTTGCGAAAAATAAGCCTTTACAAGTCAAAGTTCATGGAATTTTCCTGAATCATTGACATTCAAATGCATTACACAGACATTTAAAATGAGGTATGTTCCTCTTATCCATTTAAAAACTCATGAAGCATCAGAGGAACGTTCCTCTTTTCACTTAAAATGAATTCTGTACAGTTCAATCTGAGGAACGTTCCTCTTTTTTTCATCTATAATATTCACAAAGCAGCTGAGGAACGTTCCTCTTTCACCTGACTTAAAATCTTGACAAGTCATCTGAGGAACGTTCCTCTTTTCACTTCAACAGAAATCTTGACAAGTCATCTGAGGAACGTTCCTCTTTCACTACAACTGAAATCTTCACAAAGAATCTGAGGAACGTTCCTCTTTTCTCTTTAACTGAAACCTTTACATGGTGCCTGAGGAATGTTCCAATTTCCTACATTTGAAAGTAAAAACAGCAAATAAGTTGAAATATAATAATCTTAAATTAAATAAGCATTTAAACATGTTATACTTTACGTAAATATTAAGGATGTTAACAAAGTACTCGAGTACCTGACTATCACTCAGTCCCGATGATGATCAGCTAAAATTTTCTTAGTTGATTACTCGATTTAAAGTAAAAAGAGATTGAATTTTTAAATATTTTTTTATCACAGCAATTTTGGGTAACAAATCAAAAAACAATTGTTTTTTTTTTTTTTACATTTTTGGTCGGTCTGTTCTATCGGTGCCCCTTGTGTATTTTTTAAGCGGCAAATACATGTATATTAATTGGTGTAAAAAATTGATCTTGTATTGTAGATCAAATTATAATTAATTGTTTTCAAGAAAAGTACAAAGGCATGTAATTAAGAAATTAAAGAATACCAATTTAATATTTCTTTTAATATTCAATATCAAGTTCATTTAGTAATTAGATTAGATGTTTATATAATTAAATATTTAACTATATTAATAATTGTCTCAGTGCATATGTTGTTATAATTTTTAAAAACATAAAGCTCGCATCCATCAAATTCAGGATTGAGTTCCCAAGTAGAGCTGCATTTTCCTGAAAGCTGCCTTTCACTTAATTCAGTCTTTGATACATGGTTGACAATAGCCAAGGTTTATCTTCTGTTCTGTTTATCTTCTGTTCATACTGTTTGACTGGCTGGGTGGCTTCTTAACTTTTCTGTGGCCCCATTGATTTCCTTCCAGGGGGATGTCCAGATCTTCTATAGAATCTATGTATGATACATATTTGCATTTTAACTCATCATTGCTAATTAATAACTTCCTGTTATTTCATTTCATAATAAAGATCTGGCTGTGATGCTTTTTTTTGTTAATTACACATAAATTCTCAAAACATACATTTAAGTATTGACATTCTTTAAGAAGAAATACCCAGTATATATATTAAAGGTCACATCAGTTTCTCCCTGCTTAACTTGAGAGAGAGAGAGAGAGAGAGAGAGAGAGAGACAAAGAGAGAGAGAGAGAGAGAGATTTGTTCAACAAATATTTCTCTTTGGATATTTATACCTATATACCTAAATATGTTTAAACATTTACAGAATCCATCAGAATAATTAAATAAGCATGACTTTGATTTGAATCTACAAAACATCAATATACTCTTCAATTTCTGCTTTAATCTTAAACACATTGGTATCATTGCAATTTTTTGGGGATGACGGAAGATCTTAACACTTCACATCAAATCCCAAAGCTATTGTTATCGGGTGGTCATTCTCTTGAGTATGAAAATGGTTCACAGCTGTATATTATTTGTTTTAAGCCAGACAGCTGAGCAGATGGGATTTGCATCACTTAATTACAGCAGGAATTATTATTAACATCAAACAAGAACGTTGTATAATTCAGATCATTCTGTTCATCCTATCAATTTAATGTTGCAGCAAGGAAATACCAGAATTCAGTAATTTAAGCTTATTGAGCTTGGTCAAACTTATTTTTGTTTGAAATTTAGAAGCGTAAAATATTCAGAATATTTGCTTATCGTAAATTTGGACTTGTCATACTAAGGACTTTATGTTTGTTTCATCAAAAGTCTCAGTTACCTCTGTGCCCTACCTAAGTTAAGCTAAACAAAATCATTCAAGCTTAGGAAGTTCCTTAGATTTTGTTTGTATAATATTTTACATTCACACATACAGGAGTAGATAAGAATTATGCAATAAACCGGTATATTCTTTGAAAACAGATTTTTAATTTGAGAGAGAATGAATTGATCGTAGTATCTTTCTTGTTTTTTGCTACATGTACATATATTTCTTTATTTTTAATATTATTTGGATATGACCCCATGAATCAATTGAAAACATTGGTCACTGCTAGAATTTCTGTTGTTCTTTATAAATGATCAAGTGCATTTTTTTGTCTAGTTGGTCCATTATAAATAGCCCGTGTTAACATATACAGATATGCTTAATCCTAAATAAAAATGCTCATTGAGATATCCACCGTAGTGTACCTATATCTTCAATTTCTTCAAATTCACTGTTGTTAATTGTTAATTTCCTTCCTTTCACTTCAATTTTTTACATGCTCCTAAAAAGTGGGGGGGGGTTGACTCCATGTTAATTCAATTTTTGATATGTATATTTAAGAAAAATGTTTGCTGGGAGAAAAAGTGAAGAGAGGGGGGTTTGCTCCCCCCCCCACTCCACCCTGATGCTACGTGCCTGCTTGTAACGGTTGATTTAAAAATGAGGTGTTTCTTGTTTTATAAGAAAATACTGCAAATAAATGCATCTTGGCTGATAGAAGAAGCGAGGATAAAAGGCAAATTTCTGAATGAAACAGCATTTCTATGGATGATTTAGCATCGACATTCCTAAACGACTTAATTTGCGGTCACTCCTACCCCCTTCCCCCGACAAAAAAAATCAAATGAAGAAAACACTTAACATTTTTCCCGTAAAAGAAAAGCTTATTTCGTGGAGGGATAGGACAAATCATCCAGTCATTCTGTAATTGAGTATTTATGTAGTATTTATTCCTTTTTAAGATGTCAGTAATTCTCGGGCATGAATAATTTAATTATCACAGTGCACTAGCTATAACTATATACCCGCTATCCATCTGCGCGTGCAAGATAATCTAAAAAAATTGTAAAAATTAAAAGTCCACACCAAAGAAATTAATTGAAGAAATATGTGTATAATTTGATAGTTCTAATGTTTTCAGTTTAGAAGCAAAGTGGATATATTACAAGGAGAGGATATACGTATTAGGCTATGCCTGTTGTCCAATCCTATTGAATTTATTCAATAAAATATGTTTAAATAAATTAGAAGTAAAGTGAAAAAGTCTTAATGCTATGCGTAATCTAGTATTTTTGTTCAACTTTAATGTGCATATCAATCATTTCAATATAACATAAACAGTCACCATGTTAAGTTTGTTCCTAAACCATCAATTTACCTGTTTTAAAGTTAAAAGTAATGAACTTAAGAAAAAGTTCTTTCCTAAGATATAACTTACCGGGTATAGTCTTAAATATGTTTTGTGAAATGGGCGCCTGTGCACTCATTAGATTAATCCTTTCACATTTGTACAGGTTACAACTGTGTGACAATTTATTTCGGCAGATTAATTATACATTTAATATTTAACTTTTTCTTAAAAAGAGCATGTTTCTCTTCCATGTGACTTAATATCTGTTTATGATTTTCCTATTTACAAAGTCTGATTTGTAAGATCTAAAACTCACATCATGTAAATGGAGTTAATAGTGTTATACTGAATTCATTGTCCCAAGAGGGCCATTTTCCTAGCAATGGTTTAGATAAGCATTTGTAGAGGAAATTGATAATCTGTAAAATGAGAAGTGGCTAGCAGATTACACTGTTTCAAAAGAGCCTTGTGGGAGTATTAGTCCCAGAAGGACAGCTATAGTATGAGATTAAGAATAACAAACCTGAATCTTCAAGCATTTTCCATCTCGATCAAGCTCTGTCCAAATTAATGCTCCCCATCCACTAGACCAGCAAACAGATTTCAAATCAAAATCCACCAGTCGCAATATTTTGTCACTTCCAATCATCATAACCTATAACATTACATTGTATTATGATTATATTTTGATTTTGCACTTCATTTTCAAAATTTGATGATTACAATAAATATTTTAAATATCAGATAATCAAGGATTTTGTATCAAATTAATTTATATGCTTTAGGTTTGCAATTACCTTGATTGTAGTGAATTAGCAGAAGAGCAAAAGAAAATTAGTTATGTATTTTAAACGTTTGAATATAATAAAAGTATTTATTACCTTGATGCATCCTGTGATGTTTGCAACTGCACTTTCCAAACAATATTTCCATTCTGCTTCATAAAGTACACATGCAGTGTTAATCCTTTAAATTAAATTTGCGACCACATTTTTGCATCTGTTCCTAAAGCAGTGGCTCTCAAAGTTCACACAGTTACTATTATTAGCACACCCCTAACATCTTATCAGCATCCAGTTAGTGATTGACATCTGATAGAAAACCTTAGCATGTGCATGTAACAGCAAGTTGTTACTCAGCTTGAAATGGCCGATGACATTAGCAAACCTTAAGATTCGTTAAATGAAGCGGAGGAATATGAGTCTTTAGGTCATAACATTTCTATTGACCACGCTGAGAAGTTATTTACAGGATATACTGGAGTAAAATTAGATATTTTCTAGTTGATAAACATGAAGTACTCCAAGAAAACCAAAAAGTGAGTTGGTTTTTTTTATTACCTAAAATTTCCTCCTTAATACCAGAGGTAGATTTGTAGATTTATCAAAACTACAAGTACACTATTGAATTATAGCTCATGTATGTTTTGATTTTATTAGGAAGGGGGGGGGTAATTGTTAGCTAGTGTAAGATATAATTTACATGTGTATTAATATAATGATTGCAGTTCATATGAGAGCTGCAATTCAACATTTTACATCCTAATGTTTGTTACTATCATCCAGCTCAAAGAATTTAACAAGTGCAAATTTCTGGTAACCTGATTGTTTTTTCAAAGCACACCAGATTTCATTCCCCCAGAGTTTCACGACATTGTTATATTTCTGGAATTGCTGTGGGATAGCAGGGAAATTCAAAAACATTGTGCAGTTGTATTTTAAATTTTTACAACGTGAAAATGTGACAGCAACAAAGGGATTTCTACTCAGCTCCTGCAGCGTGTAACTGCATTCCTACAAACTTCTACTTTTAACAAATGACTGCGCTCCCACTGAGTGCTCATAATGTGCTTGAGTTCTGACTTCGAGTTTACGGTGTGTGTGTGCACCTTTTTTCATCAGTTCTTAAGTTACTTAAACAACATCATATTATTGTTTCAGTGGCTTGACACAAAGTTTTTGATTTTATATTTGAAATTGTTAAATTATGAGCTGCAAACCCGCAATTCATCAGGAGTAATTTTCCATACTTGTTAAACAAGTGATTTAATAAGTGACATAATTAGCATGTCTTCTATATTTCAATTGTGCTTATTTACTACATGTACATTAGGGGCTTTAGTGAAAATCTTCCCTGCAATAATAACCACCGCAATGTATCATATCAATTTGCATCATGATAGATATTAAAAATAAAATCAGGGTTTTCCAGTAGAATGTTGACAATCGCACATCAATTATTTATAATTAATTTAAACAACCTTTTTTTAGTCCGATTGCACAGACAGGGGAACAGACAGACAGACGGACGGACAGATAAGGTGATTCTTATATACCCCCCAAACTTTGTTTTGGGGGGTATAGAGACAGTAAACTTAAGGTCAGTCGCAGGTTTAAAGTTTTGCGCCTTCTGCACAGGGTATTGCGCAATAACTAAAGAAAATAGTTTTAATGTCATAAAACGCAAATGCAGAGTAAAATGTTCAAATATTCAAGTAATCATGCAACGCTTTTAATTTGAAAATTTACTTATCATAAAAATCATTTTTAAAGAAGTGAATCCTTAGAACAATGTTCAGAAGTATTTTAATTATTTCGCCTCTTCTTCAAAATTGACGTTATCCACGTCAGAGTCAACGTCTTACGATGACGTCAGTTGAGACTTTGACATAACTATTGACAAAAATAAACGTCGTTCATTTTTTTCGCAGCGTCAATTATTAAGATTGAAATTATAATTTGCAAAATCAGAAACATATACACGATCTTTTCATATTCCGTGTTACGGGAAAGGTATTTTTTTATCTATTACAAATTGAATTAAATTTGATTCATTAACATATGCATATATCCTTTTATTCTATGCAATTCTATAGCCTAATTGTAAAATGGCTGCCAGGACACGTTGATAGGACCAAACTATGAGGGCAGATAGCATAAAAACTATCTGGTCAATTTCGTTTTAATTTGGCAAAAATTTTACTTATATATGTTAACCTTCTGAAAATTAAAAGAAAATCGAATGTTTGTATTTTTGTTACATATGAAATTGAAAATGATAACCCCTTTTTTCCTATATAATCCTATATAAAATGTCAGAGATGTTTTGGACATACGCCCAAAATTTGAGTGCGATAAATAGATAAACTATCCTGTCAATTTACCTTATATTTTGCACATAATTTACTCATAAGTTGACCTTTCACTGGAAAAAAATTAAAGGAAATCGTATGTTTGAAACATTCTCCCCCGAGATCCTTAAGAATGATTAATTAATTTACTTTTTAATTTGTCAAAATCAATGTTTCAATTTGATTTTGAAAGAGTGATACAGTAACACTATACATTTGTACATTTATTGCATTATGGTGAGAGAAATATGAAGATTTAATCCCCTAAGAAAAATCATGTTTCCCAAGGGCTTTGCCTGAAGGAAATATGATTTTTCTGGGGGAATAAATCTTCATATTTCCCTCAAGAAAAATCATATTTCCCAAGGGCTTTGCCCGAGGGAAACATGATTTTTCTTGGGGAATAAATCTTCATATTTCCTGAACATTCATGCAATAAAATTTGTTTTATACCGAACAACATATGATTATACAGAATACGTCGATTTCTAATAATTTTTTACTTGTCGAAAGCAATAACGTCGTGATTTTTGGGTTTTTTTTGTGTTATTGTCTCTCGTTTCCTTCATAAATTCGAATCAAATAATAATAAAATTGGTTTTTGTGACATAAAGAAAATTTAAATGATTAAATTGACTTCATAATATTTATCAACATCGTATGCTCATATTGGCTTTTTCATACCTTTGGAATGAAAAATCCCGAGATTTCCGAAGAGGTGAGACACGATATTTATTCCCGTTTTGTTCGCCCTGTCACGTGACTCTCTAGACCAATCAGATGACGCGTTATATAAAATAATCATATAGAGGTATAATAATATATAAATAGCGAAGCAGAGGTTGACAATGGTTTTTGAGGGGTGTCAATTGCAACTGTTACCATCCCAAACAGGCACTATTTATTTTATTATACTGAATGTCTTAATTTTAGAGAAAATATTACTGCGTTTATGTAGAAATGACGTGAATTTAACAGCAAACCGTACACGCATAATTTACGCGCATGTAACAATTCGTTCCATCGACCCATTGCCAAGCGTGTTGCTAACGCTGAGGGTAAGAGAACGAATTGTCAACTGCGTCTAAACCAATCAGATTTCAGTATTTAACATGAAAGTTATAATAATAATAGAATTTGTCTTTAATAAGTTTTACAAAGAGGATTATTGCTAGTCACATTTTGTGTAATGATTAGAATACTTAAAAACGGAAATGTTTTGAAGTCCTCGGTTTAGAAGTAAACATTTTGTTAAATGAAATGAGGAACTTTTCTCAGATGCAGTGTAAAGATTTCAATTCAAGGGAAAAGAGGAACGTTCCTCGGATGTTTTATACAGCTTTCATGTAAAAAGAAAACAATCAACATGTGAAAGATTGTACATTCCTTAGATGTTTTATGTAGCTTTCAGATGAAGTGAAATGAGGAACGTTCCTCAGATACAGTGTAAAGATTTCAAGTCAAGAAAGTTCCTCAGATGCTTTGTTAGGATTTCAGTTTACATAATTAAGTGAAAAGAGGAACGTTCCTCAGATGACTTGTCAAGATTTCTGTTGAAGTGAAAAGAGGAACGTTCCTCAGATGAAATGTAGAGATTTTAGTTTAGGTGAAGAGGAACGTTCCTCTGATGCTTTATAAGTTTTTATAAGGATAAGAGGAATGATAAGTTTAATGAATTTAAATGTCAATGATTCAGGAAAATTCCATGAACTTTGACTTGTAAAGGCTTATTTTTGCCAAAAAGGGGTCGAAATGGATGCAGATATGAAAAACAGGGTCAAAAAAAAGGAATTTTGATTTTCCCTTTTTGATTTGGATTGTGTTATTATTAGATAAATTGAATTTCTGTATTTGATCAACCCCACTACATGATTTGTATCAATTTAAACCTCTTTTTCTTATTTATTCTATAATATCCAATAAATCAGTAACAGGTGCTTCTATCTACCTCAGATCTCCAACATTTATCGTCTTTAAATAGATCACCGTCTTTCAACTCAATACTTGAAAACTTATTTCTGCTAGTTAAATTGTCTCATTATAATGGCCCTACAAGCCTTAAAAAGTTACTTTATGATTTATGGCTCATATATAGCAATTGCGCAATAAATATTATTTTCAGTGATATGTGGGGCCATCCTCAGACTTACTTTGTTGATGACGCTCTTGCCCCCGAATCGCTTTACAAACTCCTCGGGGGTGGCCACAGAGAAATCCTTGGGGTGGTAGCTCATCCTTCGCCCCCTGCTGTCCAAGTTACTGGCCCCTGACATGGAATGTCTGCAATCAGAAAATACGCCAAATTTAGAACCTATATATCGAATGCATTTTTGTAAAAATTATCTAAAACCAAACAATATTGATCTGTTGTAATGGTTATTATTAAAATATGTAAGTCTGTTTATCACATCTTTTTTATAGACTTCTTGGTTTAATGACTGTAAAAAATGTTATACAAAAAAGAAGTATAAATTATAATTAATAAGTTATATCTATTCTAATAATAAGAAGAAAATTTTAAAAAATCAAAACGAGAATGGGTTATATTAAATAATTACAGTTTTTAAATTTTTTTTTAAAGTAACACATTATAGCACATATGAAGTGAGAAAACTACCGACTTCATTGCCATGCAAATTAAACTCAGCCATGCAAACCATGCCAAGCAAATGCACAAATTTCACAGCATTTCGGAACACATTATAATTTGTGTTAGTACAAACACAGGCTCAAAAATCTAAACGTTTCTTCCTTTTTTGGTTAACATGCAGATTGAAACCCACAGTATTACAATGCATTTTTCTAATGTCAAGCAAATTTATATAATCTTGAAAATGTCGAGTGAATGTAAGTTCCTTATTTTGCGCGAGTACTTAATTACGCAATTCAACCATTTTTCATCAAATCGCGAGAAAATAAAATTGCGAACGCCAAATTTTTATCATTGCTCTGTTTATAGTTTACCAGTGTTCGAAAATTAAAGCAATTAATATTTATATTTGCTATTATGATGTACTTCTCGCGATTTTACGGTTATATTAATTCCTCACGTTTAATTAGGAATCTACAGTATACAAATGACAACATGATTATAAATGTCAACTTTAATTGTGGATTTAATGATTTGTCATGATTAAACTCAAACTAATTCAAAATTAAAGTCCCATGTCCATGATCCATATAAACCACAGAAATCTTGGCATATGTCGAATGGAAATTTAATGCAAGCAATTTGCACTAAGAATTAAGTAGCGATAACTGCTTGTTTTAATCATCCACTGCACATTATAGGTAATTTGAGATTCTTGGGTATTAAACCACAGAAAAATTGCAATAATTATATAGTCTCCGGGGTGTACTGAAGATTCTTGTCTACTTTATAGAAATAATAACTTAAAGTGAACATTTGCCAATGAGAAAATTCTTGCAAAAGAGGAAAAAGGGACATATATTCTATCAAAAAAAAACTATAAACTTGTAAAAAAAAATTCTTTTTTATATATGGCAATATAAGCAAGAGAATCCTACATAATTAACCAAAATAAATGTGGTTTTTTTTTCTAACATAAGCTTGCAAAATAACATTATAAGCAAACTACATGAGAATATAGCATGAACTTGAGAAAGAATTTAATTAAGCCTCTAAAAACAAGAAAACTGTTCAAGTCGTTAATACTTAGCATGCAGCATTAGGTAAGAATTGAACCCCCTGAAAATTTGAAACAACAAAATCTGATGATTATAATCAGCTAGGCCACATTTAAAATTAATATGTTTGTTCTCGAAACCAACTTATGAAAATCAACTCCAATATTTCATATTGCAAGCATTATCTTAAAAAAAAACAAACAAACTATGTAGCTGGCAGATCATTTTTTTTCTTCTTTCGGTTTGTGCCTATAATTTTTGTAAAGAATTTGAATCCTCAACAAAAACCATTAACTTCCCTATATTCCTATCAATCTAAGGTTTAAACACTTGAGTCAGCTGGATAAGGAAAATTAAGTCACAATTTTAAAAGGTGCATGGCCTAGCTCAGACATCTAAAATTCAATTCATGCAACCATGCAAAAAAAAAAGAAAATCTTCCAAGAATTGATTCCAAAGTTTCCAAAAAGGTTAATGTTCTCACGATCAGTAAAGGCATGGGCATTTTACTTTTTAAATCAAAAGGGGGGAAAGGGGGGGGGGGGTGGGTTAAGAGTGAATTTATTTTCATCTTCAATCCGATGCATGAATTATGTGATATGTACAGTACTATACATCATTATGAATGAATTTTGTGACACACAAAAAGCAAATATATTAATTTGCTAAATACAGGGTTCCTACCTTTGGAGTAGGTACGCATTTGACCTGTGTATGGATTAATATATACTTCACAAACAGCTTTATACTCAATTCAGTAATGTCTCTTGATACTAATATTTTTTTTATATATATCAAACTAAAAATAACATTGAAAATTATCGGTCTATTTATATTTAGATCATTATAATTATGACTTTTACATACCGTACTGTACATTGGTTCATAAATATTTGAGGGCATCAATTTTTGTGGATTTAGTACTAAAATTCTCAGTTTCAAGTATATAAAGTAAACTTTTGGCCCATCTCCAAGGTTGTAATGATTTTTTAATTTATTTCTGTTCTTAAAATTAATGAATAGAATTTTCAAATAAATTCCATCAAATTTTAAAATTATTTCAGAAATTTAAATAAATTGAAAAAGCCAGAAAAGGGGGTAATTCATATCAAAATATCTCCATTGCAATTAGGCAAGAAGTGGCCACGAAAATATATGTGTTGTAGAGAACATCTTAATGTTCATGTGTTGAAAAAAGCAACAACAAAAAATCGTTCACAAAATAATTTTTACACTGGTAAGTCCTGATCCCCCCTCAATTTTGCGGATTGACTGGACAATGAAATCAGTGAAAATTGATGTGCAACAAATAATGATAAAACTCATTACAGTACACAATTGTATTAACTCATGATATGTTGAAATTGATTTAGAAATATTGCTATCTATGAATCATTTTTGTGTAGTAAACATGCTACACAAAGTCACATATAGTTTTTTAAATTCTTAGTTTATTGGTAATAATATGCATTCCTTGATTGCAGTTTTTAACTTCATTGATTTATATGTGATTTTAATTAAAATCTTGATCAATTTTAAAGTGATTGAATTTCCATGAAGCCTAAAATGACCTAGATCGAGACTTATTAGAAAAGGTACCACTATTTCACTTTTTGTGAAAAAAAATAACACATGTAAAAAAATTATTTAATATACTATATATTTTGGTATAAATTAGTCACCATATATCACTCTTTTGCCAACTTATGCCTCCCTCCTCTCTCAATCATCCCATAGATTAGTATTACAAAATATCATAATTTATTTAACGATCTCTGATTCTCAGCAATGTTCGATAACTCTAAATTATCCGGAATTATTTTATCTGTACCATAAATCTGCATTTTTTATAGACAAATTTATTAGTCTTGAAATGTTAATATTACGCTTAGCCTTCAACAAGCTGCTTGGCTTAGTGGCTCCACGGAGACCTACTACCTAGAGGTAAAGTGGTTCAAGCCACCGTTGGACCGCGCGGGACTTCAACCTTTTTTAACTAATTTGATCTCAACTTGTAAACGTTATTAATTCCATTATATCCATTGTGACCTAAATTGCAATAACTTTGTAAAATGCATGGATATCATCAAATAATTTCTTTTTATTTTATTTCATTTATAAAGTTTGAAGGATAAATAATATTTTTAAGATAAAAAAATACTTTGAGGCTGAGGATCGGAGAACCTTAAAATAGTATTATAATTTGTACTCCAAAATAGGAGAAAAAAAATTCTAGACTAGATAATCATTTTAAAAAAAACAAACAAACTCTGATATGATCTTACAGATATAGAAAATGCATTTACACCCAAAGCATTTTTTCTATTGAGAGAATGATTTCAATACACTCGATTTCCCAGTCTGATTAAGAGTTATTTGCCAATCATTACAATATACAGTCGAACCTTAATTGTTACCTCCAACTCAAAGAGACCACGGAGACTGATAAAATACTTTGAGATTTCTGAGAAATTTAGATAAACAATAAAAACACATATTATATAAATCTCAAATACATATGATAATTAAATACAATTGATTTGTAAAGGAATATATTTGATATAGTATATAGTTTTTATATATATACTTAGCTAGTTCACAGCGATACAGGCATGCATTCACCATGGGAAGATAGCACGGAAACTATTTCACGGTTAGATAGAATAGCATATGTTTATTCATTGTAATTTTACATAGAAAATATTCACATAGGTATAATAAACTTAGCTAGTTCACAGCGAAACATGCATGTAGGGGGGATACCAACAATCAAATAAAGCAAGTGTATAAAAAATCCATCATTCAAAAACCATGCATGCATATTGTTTTGGGATAAATGGGTGAAATCTATCAAATTTTAAAAGGATATCTTAGTATGCATCTAAGATTCAGCTATCATAATGATATTTGATGTTTAATGTATAATAAATCATTTAATTATGATGTAAGTTCTAATTTTTGCAGAATTTTTTGACATTATAAAAAGCATATTGCAAGTGAGTAATCTAATATATGCAGTACATCAGTACATGTACTTGTATAAAATTGTTTTTAAAATTTTAAAAACTTGTTAATATCCTATTTTATCTCATTATATACATATAATTCTTAAATTTCAATATTATTTGATCATTATAGTTACATATTACTGATCAGTCTTATATTATAGATATCAGAATACATCTTTTTTAAAATATTTTTGGTATAAGTTTATTTTTATAATATTCTTATAATAAAAGTAATGTATAAAGAATTAAGTATTACTTTTATCATACTATGGCAATAGAAGAATACAATCCATTTAAATGTAACAATGTTAACCATTAATATTCATTTGAATTAAATAATTTATTTAAGTTTTATTTGTTTAAATGAAAATAATTAAGAATATACAATAACCTTAAGATACCTCACTTTTTCAAAAAAAAAAAACATGTAAAGCAACAATCCAAGACCCAAACTTTTTTTGGGCTAAATCAAATTCCCAGTTAAGTCTTTTGTGGTATTTATTTCCAACATGCGTTTTAATTCTAAACATAATCGGTAAAATGCTCTTTCAGTACAAATACATTGACATTTCATTGTTAGTAGAGGATATATGCTACATTAATTTTGTACATTTTCTATATGGCTTAATTGCTCTGCATGGAAACAAAATACTTACAGGTTGTACATAAAACGATCGAAGACTTTCGTCGAATAATTTGGTAATCGAAATAGAGTATTATTTTTTCTTTTACCTGTGCCCAATTTGCTTTCCATGGGAAAAGTTGCTAGGCTGATTCCTAATGAAAATTATTTACAAATGACTTTTATTATTTATTAAAGAATCTATTAAAGAAAACATTTATTACATGATAATTTATATCGTATATAATACCTAAATTCCTAAACGTGAGATCAAAGTATAGCAATAACTTGTACATGTAATTCCTGAATCCATTTGATCATGTCTACTATTGAAAGATAAATTATACAAAGAGAAAACAGATTTTTTTTAGATAAAAATCTAATACACATGTATCTATACTGTTTAGAAATGCTATCAACAAAAATATATTTCGTGCAGAGAGATGAAAAAAAATAAAATGAATACATATGTTACAGATATAAATCACAGATTATGTCCCCACCCTTCCCACATTTTCCTCCCCCATTCCTGCAAAACATAGATTTCCATGCCATGAAAAGAAACTAGACAGAGAAAATGATAAAAATGCATTCATTCTGTTAATGTGTTATTTTAATAGATTCAAATAAAATTCAAGGCAGCATTAATAAATTGATCTTTTTATTTTCAAACATTATCTGATTTTTTTTTAAATTTCAAATTGTTAATGAGCATATCTCGAGCATACCAGGTGTACAAGTAATTCTTACATAAGTCAAAATGGTCTATTTATGAATGAATTGAATATCTTTATTTCTAATAAAAGCAGACATATACTAGATGATGAAGTTACATTAGAATTCTAACTATCGGCATATGTAATACATTATAGCTGTAAATCTGATAGCTTGATGGATCTTCATCCATTCATTAAATACCTTCTGATCAGTGAATAGATTATTAATATCAACATGCAATTAAGTACCATGAATACAATAAAGTGTTTTCATAGTTTAATTTTAAAAGATAATATTAATTATATTATGTATACATGTAAGATACATGTATTTTTAAAAAGTCATATTTTGTGTTGAAGGCAATAGATGAACTGCTGGATGTGAGAATATTCTATTAGTCTATTTTGTACTGTATTATAAATATTACTAATAGGAATACTGCCCTTGGCCCAGGGCCAAAATTATATTGTATGGGTCCAAAATCCATCTTTTGCCCTCTGTATCTCTAACATGCAAGTTGAAAAGTCAACAAAAGAATACACAAAAAAAACCAAAATAGAAACAGGTGTGCTTCTAATCTTTAAGAGTTTTTAAACCAGGAAATCACTATATAACTCAATGATCAGATTTGTATAATTCAAATACACCCTACTTTTTAAAGATTTTCTGTCTTAGAAAGACATTGTAAAATTAAGGTACTATTAATAAAAGTTAACCATGAACTTTGCAGCCATTAGTTCATTTCTAAATTATGTTTTAAATTGTAATACATTTTCATGATTATTTATGATGATCTTATAATTTAGATTTGGACTGTTTTTATATCAAACAAATAAATTCAATAGCCAAACTATAAGTTATTATAATATGCTCATGTTCAAATATATTTTGGCTACATGAACCTTATAATGAAAACAATTAAAAACTAAAACTAAAAACTGCAAATTAAATCATCTCAGAAGAATGAATTTACCAAGAGCTTAATTAAGCTTCGCGATCCACAAAGAAAATATTTTTTATCAGCTTCATCTTAAGATGTCTAACAGTATAACACCCATAACTCGGATGAATTTGCTATTGATTTGGGAATGAAACACACATATTCCTTTCTTCAACTTCGTTATTTTAACAAGTAACAATTCTTAACATAAAAAATTCTCCTCCAATTAACCAACTGATAACAGAAATTAACTCAGGAACTGGGAAACATGGTTTTGGACTCTTACTTTAAGGGGTCGATTCCAAAGGTGGAAACTCCGCGTAAAATTTCACTGAAACTCGGACGTGTGGTCCTACATCATAACAGATTGGTTAGATGGGATCAAGATTAAAGGCAACAGTAAAACATCACATAGGGAACATTACAATCTAACATTCAATACACAAAAAATATTGATCGAAACACCTGACAATAAGGAGGGTTCAATCAACAGTCTACAGAACACAATTTCATCAGGATAAATGCCACCCCACCCCCCCAATATCTGCAGGTACAAACATCTACCTGTACATAACAAAATTTCATATATTAAGCTTGCAATTATTACCACCCACCCCCACCCACGCCACTGCTTACCTTTGATTTTAATTATTATATATCAAAATGTTTCAAGTATTACATGCTTGCATGCATGTTAAATGTACTGGGATTTAAAAGTTGAAGGACATTAAAGATTTCAAAATCAAATCAATGGTTATAAATATGAAACGAGCTTTAATTCCCTTATCACAGAGTAAAGTTTTTAAAAAGTTTGATATTACGACTACATCGCACATGCCAGAGTTTATACAGTGTATTTTTGTTTGTTACTGGGTGAAGGTTAGGGTGCATATCGTATATGGACTACACCATAGGAATTTTTATTGAATCAGTGATAAAGTAAAAATAGGGTCATTGTCAACCTGAGTATCCCTTCAGTTCAAAATACAGAACTGTTACACTTTTTTTTTTTATGCAGGCATTCAAAGCAGATCAAGAGAGGGAAAAATTGAGAAAAGCAAAATTTCTTTATAAAAAACCAATCTGTTTACAAAAATTTTAAACTGATTTGATGCTTCCTCCTATTAGAAGCTGATTAAGAGAGCAGAGGTCTGCAAATCTCTTGCCATTTTTGTTCATGCTTGTACTCATTTGATATTCACCAAACAAATAATAAAATAAGGCAATTGCATGATCATGAATCAGTTTTTATAATTATATTGAAAATTGAAATTTAAAATGTAAAAAAAAAATCAATTTTCTCAAATTTAAAGTATAAAAATCAGAAGAAAAGTTTTAAATAATATAATAATCATTTGCAGATTTTCAGAGTGTATACTAAGGGTGTGTTTGTTTAAATCATTCAGATATTTTAGTTAATTCACCTATCTAAATATCTGGAGCCTTTTCTACTGGTCAAGTACACTTCATCTTAGAAATTTGTCCTAGATATGACATAATTGTATTCTGTAGAAAATTGATGCTCAATGTCATTGCTTCTATCAGAGTCAAACTATCAATAACTTCAAATACAAAAACAAAATCATGGTATAAAATCAAGAAAGGTTGATGCTGTGAAGTAGTTAACTACAAGTATTAATGCCAAGATCACAGCTAGAACTTAATCTGAATATTATTTAAAAAAAAAACAATAAATTTTCGAAGAATAAAAATATTAGCATCATAAGAAAATCCCAGCCAGTATCCCATATGTTTACTTGGTCATAGGCCAACTCACTGAATTTTTCTCATTCTCATGAATAAATCATGCCCATACAGATTGATTCCTGCACACTTTCAAAAGGCTGGCCAACAGCCAGTAAGCCTATAAGAGACTGGTCCAGTCAGTAAGCCTATAGGAGACTGGTCCACAGTCAGTAAGCCTATAAGAGATTGGTCCACAGACAGTAAGCCTATAACAGGTTGGGAACAATTCCCCTTTAGCGAGACAGTCTCGCTAAAGTGAGATCATCCCTCTTTACAGTAATAAAAACATTCCCGTAAATGCGAGATTTTAATTGATACATTTTTTCATTATTGTATTGTTTTCTTTAAACAGAAGAATATGCGGAAGCACATTTTCACATTTAATTGATAATAAGGGCTCACTTACTACATATTTGTTTCAAACTTAGATATTTACAGCTGCGTTTCACTGAAATCAAGTTATAAACAAAATCTATTCAACAGATTTCTTACGGAAGCCTCTAGCGGTAATAAATGCGATTGTCTTGTTTAACATATTAAGTCGTACCAAGAATTATTCGTTCAAAATTTGGTTCATTTTATATTAAAATGTAGTTCATCGATTTTTTCTCATCATTTCTTGATTGTGCATTGATTTTTTTCTTTCAAAAACAAACATCTATTTAGTTTTCTTAAAAATATTTGTTTACCATAGGTGTATATAATATTGCTGGTACAACCTTCCGTAGTTTTCTTGGTCGTGCCGAGATCAAAATATAAAAGCAAAAGCAACCAATAATTACTACATGTTATTTAATTTCTTTTACACGGTCAAACAGTGCCATCAAAATGAACACAAACTCTGATAGTTTTCGTTTTATAAGAAGAAAAAACATACTTTCAATTGAAAACTTCGCATTCAATGCAGGAATACTCACGATTTCCACGATAAAAAAATCATCCTATTTTTGTTTGCAGCAATGGAGCACTGATATTTTAGGCCACAAAGGTCAGTCTTGGAAAGTAAAATTGCTTCACGTTGTTTTTCTTACCCGGATTTTTTTATTTTATTGGGATTTTTCATTTATTTGAAATACATCATGAAAATCTCGCATTTACGGGAATGTTTTTATTACTGTAAAGAGGGATGATCTCGCTTTAGCGAGACTGTCTCGCTAAAGGGGAATTGTTCCCAACCTGTATAAGAGACTGGACCACAGTCAGTAAGCCTTAAGAGATTGGTCCACAGACAGTAAGCCTATAAGAGACTGGCCCACAGTCAGTAAGCCTATTAGAGACTGGTCCACAGTCAGTTTACCTATAAGAGACTGGTCCACAGTCAGTAAGCCTATAGGAGACTGGTCCACAATCAGTTTACCTATAAGAGACTGGTCCACAGTCAGTAAGCCTATAGGAGACTGGTCCACAGTCAGTTTACATATACGAGACTGGCCCACAGTAAGTAAACCTATAAAAGACTGGTCCACAGTAAGTAAGCCTATAAGAGACTGGTCTACAGTCCACAGTCAGTAAGCCTATTAGAGACTGGCCCAGAGTCTGTAAGCCTATAAGAGACTGGCTAACTGTCAGTAAGTCTATAAGAGACTGGCCCACAGTCAGTAAGCTTATTAGAGACTGGCCCACTGCCAGTTAGCATATAGTAGACTGGTCCACAGTAAGTAAACATACAGGAGACTGGTCCACTGTAAGAGACTGGCCGTTGGTTTCCAATGATGAAATAGCAGTAAGTTGACCAGGGTTGGGGTCAATTACTTTGAAATGTAATTAACTTGATCAACATTTAAAATAAAATATAAGCAAACTTAGTTGACTATCAATGTTAGATTTAAAAGAAACGCACAAACACACAGACACTTAAAACTTAAAAGAGTAAACACACAGCTACTTGTAATTTCAGAAAAAAGCAGAAACTCAAAAGAAGTTGTAAATATTAAACAAACTACTTTATGCACTAAATAAAAAACATAAAAATTTAATCTGGTAAAATAACACTAACAGCTAATTTAAAAAACACATGTACATTTCAAAACTGGTCTACAAATTGATTAAAAAATTGAAGTTTATTTAAATTCACACGGTGATCTATGTATATATACATATAACGTGTGTATAATACACAGTACAAGTATATAGTACAGTACTTTTCTGTAATTATTATAACACCTGTAGTTAGAGACTTAATAATTGTATATATCTATATATATACTGTTACAACGGTACCAGTTCCGTTACTACACCTGTTACACTCATGTACTTATTTGTATATTATATAACAGTACTTGGTCAGTAGCTACAACTATTGAAGTTACAGACTTGTATATATACACACAGTAACTAGAACATATTACTTGGTCACTAAATACAGCAACTGCAGTAAGAGACTTACTTTTATATATAGACAAAAGTTACAACAACTGCAGTAGTAGGTCACTATCTATGATGACTGCAGTAAGAGACTAACTTTTATTATTCATACAACAGTACTTGATCAGTATAACTGTAACTGTTACAGTAAGGGACTAAATTGTATGCATATAACAGTTACTACCATGACTGCAGTAAGGGACTTACTTGAGTTTTGGTTCCTGGATACAGTCCTCCCTGGAGGAGCTGGCACTGACCATGGAGGGCACGCTGTCATGCCTCTCCTCATGATGGTCCTCGAGGGCCTCACTAAGGGGATCGTCCTCTGGACTGGTGCCCTCTTCTACTTCCTCCCCGTTCGTGTCCCCCAGCAAAAAACTCACTTCTCCACTCTTCTTCTCTTTACTCATGACAATTTCTGCAGATATAAATATGTAATAATTATAACAAGAGATTCAGAATTTTGAATGGCAGATGCATTGGGCTATATATACTGATACTTATGACCAGCTGCACCTTTAAATGTGGTATGTATAATTCTACAAATAAAATGTACCGTAAAGACTTATAAATTCAATAATGAGCAGTAACGGACTTTGAAGGATATTTTATTGATAGCCTTTGGCACTATGCATAAAGTGTAAATTACTAATTGTTGGTACATTTTAACCTAATAATTATATATATAATATAGATATAAATTACTAAGTATATTAAATACCTATTTACTGGCTATGAGGACGATAGCAAGTTTATTGTCCCCAGAGACAGCAACTGTATCCCGAGGGAAATAATTGCTGTCGAGGGGGACAATAAACTTGCTATTCTCTGAATAGTCAGTAAATAGATATTTTATTATACTGAAGAAAACTTTTTTGTCGGAGATGCAGATTGCTGATTTAAAATTTCTTGATAGTTAACAAATTTAATAAATATAATATTTATTAAATTCAAAATACTTTGAATTTAACATACCGATTCAGATTACACCTGAGGTGTTCCGAGTTTAATTAAAAACCAGTGAAATCGAATGCCGCTAGTGAATAGTTTCGATGACTATTCACCATGGGCAGATAGCACGGAAACTATTTTACGGTTAGATAGAATATCATGTTTATTCGTTGCAATTTTACATCGAAAATATTCACAGAGGTATAATAAAGAATAATGTCTCTAAATTTCTATAATAGTTTAAGTAAGGTATCAACAGGATTATAACCTGCATCATGATCCAAACATTAGCCTGAATCATGATCAAAACTTTTCTTCCACCTGATTATAAATACTTATCATGTCTTAAAAAATGTATAAATTTTTACATAAAAATTATATATCAAAACCATATGATTTAGATCAGGATATACCAACTAACTTGGTGCCTTGGTCATTTAAACTATATCAATATCAAATTACAATATCGACATCAATTTTGTTTAGTAAACACTATATACTCATGGGCCATCATGACTGGATACAGTGGGGTACGGGGGATCTTTAAAATATAAATACAAATTTTTAATTTGGCTTGACATTATTGCCTACATGAAGAAGGGGGTGGGGCAAGGGGTCAAATGTGGACCAAGTACACAGACCCCCATGGACTGAAGGCCATGATGCACATTTGAAGTTGACATCAACAGCTGATTAAGTCCACATCTTATTTTTGAATGGCCAAGTTATGAATGTTGGCATGCATTATTGCACTTTTCCATACAGTGACAAATAGAAAAAATACATGAAAACTTCATTGCAATAGGAATAGAAAACCTTTATGACATGTGAGTGAAATTTACATGTAAACGGTAGCAGGACTTTTAGGCCCCAAGATGTTTAGGCCCTTAATTGATAAGATGTTTAGGCCCCAAGATGTTTAGGACCCAAGATGTTTAGGCACATATCTTAAGATGTTTAGGCACCAACCTCTTTTTTTTTATTTGTTTAATAACATTATTGACTAATTTAATAGACTGAGATTGAGATTATCTCTTACAAATCTTTTATTGTATTTATAATTTAAAAAATATTTTTTTCAGTCTTACTTAATTTTTATTGAATAAAATTTACATTAAAAGTCCATAATATGCGTTTTATTTTTAAAATAATTATCAAATTATTTTCAAATTCATAATCTTAATTTTATCAGATCTTAATTCCACTCAAAGCGTATTTGAATATTGCATAATTTTTATTCAACAAAGATAAAATAATGAGCATTTCTTTACGATGTGTTAAACCGCCATTACCATTAATTAAATTGTTAAAACAACATCCCCCCTCCACCCCAATATTCTGCTCCCTCTCTGGATAGGTGCTAATAAGGAGAGATATTATGAAGAGATCCTGCAATACAAAGGGGGTTTCACACCACTCTTGAGAAGTAAATTATGATGAGACTAGTCTTCTTTAAGCAGTGATTTATCAAAATCTGTTATAAATATCACATATTCTATACATGTATGGGTTTTGTCATTGATAATAATAAATTAACTCGAACATGAATTTAATGTGTATTTGCTTTGCATGCCTGTTAAATTTCATTAAAAGAATATATATTCCGAAAATATCCCTAAGAAATATATTTATCACCAGCATCTACAGTTAAGAATAAGCGTAATTATAACAGCCATGTTGTATGATTGTCGAGATATCTTTCTACTGGAATGATTACAGAAATAACTCAGTTGTGTTTGAGTAGAAAGTTGCTTCAGGGATTTTATTCTTAGTTATATATCGGTAAATCTGCTGCTGTGTGAAGAATATCAATGATAAAAGATTGGTTTTTTTTAAATAGTCAAACACTGTATAATTCCAATGATGATAGGCAAATAATTTTCGGATATGAATACTATAATGCATACCCTCATATAACTTTAATTTTGTGTTCTAGTCATGAATCTCATAATGGCAGCTCTGCCATCGCAATTTTTATGTATTAATTTTCTCCAAAAACAAAAATGCATTTACATGTATTTGCTTAAAACTGCTCAAGAGATACATAATTAAATACCATGTAGTATATTAAAAACAACAGGTGCCTAAACATCTTGAAATTGGTGCCTAAACATCTTGGGGCCTAAACATCTTGGGTCCTAAACGTCTTTGCTTGGACCTAAACATCTTGGATCCTAAACATCTTGGGGCCTAAACGTCTGTAAATCCATGTAAACATGTCAATTTCGGTCCAACGATCAGTACACAGACGTGAACCAACTAACAGACTAATGAACCTATTATGAATAATTATAACTTATGCATCAAATTTACAAAATATAATAAATTTATTATGACGCAGTTTTACAATAAACAATCTGCTCTCATCTTAAATCACTGTACCCGGTCCCGTCCTTTCACTCGTGGACTCACTCGCTCTGAATATCACTTACCGGTGCAGTGTAAACTCAAGACAACCATCTATAAATTGTTCATTTAGTACCACAACCATTTAACAATCACAACAACAAACACATTGAGAACTTACCTTAAGCGTGGACAAAATTCTAGAAAAACATGTTTCTCGCCTGATTTCTAAATGTAGTGGCGTGAGCTCACCTAACCAACGTAAACTTTAGGTTCGAAGGTCAACACAGCCCAAAAGTAAGTCGTTCGATGCTTCGATAGTTGTTTTTTGTTTTGATTTGGGTTTGTTATATATATAGCAAAAGTTGAATAATAAAAGCTCTCATTTTACGTGAATCATTTATCTGAGGCAGATTAAATCAATAACTTTAGATGTGCCCTCACAAATCTTCTGCACGAAAGCTTCAACTCGAATACGTACGACTGTTGCAGTCTGTTTCGCTACAACTTAGGGGTTGTGTCAAAGTTTAAAAAAAATATGTGAAAGAACCAGACGCTCGGCCGTCTCCGTAAATCTCCGACGTCTCCGTAAATCTCCGACGACCTCGTCGGAGATTTACGGAGACAGCCGAGCGTCTGGTTGAACGAGCGATATCATACAGAGTTGTCATTCGTTCCTCTGCAAGACTACATCGTCAATATTATTGATATATTTTTATAAAGCTAAAATTATGGATATTTTTATTTTCTTGATCATTACATTTATTTTTTAGGTCAACATTACTAGTATTTTAAAGTGTTCGTATATGTACACCATTAACATGATATCAAAGTGCTTCCTCGACGAAATTCAATTTAACAACACGTACTCTAATGTTTATAGTACTCATTCACAGCAGAACAACAACAGCACATCAAATATTGAAATATTGACTTAATAAGTACTATAACGTTATATACCACATTGAATAAATTAATTTCTCTCAAGTTTACCAGTACAACTTGATATACCCAACACGCAATAAAAATTGGGGGGGGGGGGGGCTTTTAAAACACAATTTCATACGGTTAAGTAGCACCTGATCAACCTTCCCAATATACTTCTTGATAATTTCCGTGTATGTTTCACTTAACATATCAGCGTATGTCTAGATATTTCCCGGTTTTCTTACAACCATTAAATAAACTTCGTCCTTAACATTTCAACTGAATAATTATCAAAATATCCTACAGTAAACAAACAAACTCAGATTGTGAATAATGGCAAACTGTTCCTCCGACTAGAATGATCCTGGTCGAGGCACTACGTCGTACTGGCTTTTATTTACGGGTGCTTATGGCTGAGCTAAAGTAAATTAGGACAGAAATAAAAAGAAAATATTTCTATATAATTGACAATGACAATAGCGCTTTGATAACTAGTACAAACTAAACTAAAACGATTAAAAATGCTTCATTTTTATAGTGGCTTTTATTTCTTTTGTTAAGCAGTGTTTAATGTAAGACTGACTCAACACATTATAATTTCTAGGGAGAAAATATATCATACAAGATCTTGATTTAACTCAGCAGGACACGTGCGTTTCTTCATATTTATAATTTGTACCATAAAATCCATCCATAGTTGAATTAATGTACAATTGAAATAAACTAAATAAACGTAAACTCCTTTTGTAGTCAAAATACTGGTAAACACAATTGCTGCAAAATTTCAGATCGATGTATATTGAAATAAAACGTGACATCTGACATCATTTCTGACACTGGATTCGTTTGACGTCATTAGAGTAGCATTCCGCTACGAACAGTACATCAGATTTGTCAATACACAGTCCCCATGGATATTGCAAATGACAACCGTCAATATAAAGCAAAAACTGACCGTTTTTATCAATGAGGTGCAGAACAAAATTATCACAGTCCGAGATCAGAATGTGACTCTGACTATCGGTGGCAAGACCGAACGGGTTAAACTTTTTATGTCTGCTGGTCTGTAAATTGCCGGAATAAGAAAACCGGAACTTGCCCAATCTCGTTACGACGACAACCACCTGACTGGTCCAATCACTGACGATAATATCGCAGTTTTTGTTTTCCTCGACAAAGGCTGGATTGGCGTACAGAGGGGTTCTGCTGTCGTTGTATTGGATCTCTTGGGTCACTTTGCAGTCATGGTAACGGACAACCTTACTCTGAGAGTGATCCGCCATTTTTATTGCTACCAGCAATTCGTTGGAGTAGGTGCAGCAGACGGCCTGTGGTTTCCATTCTGTCAGTTTGACCAGGCGCTCCACCTTTCCACCTTTCACGATATTGATACTACCCTCCTCCCAATCAGTGTACACCAACTGTCCATCTTTCGTGACTGCTATATCAAATGGTTCGTTTCCCGTTAAGGTTTGGACTTCTTCGATAAGCTCGAATTTCTCATTACTAAAATGTTTGATAACTTTACTATCGCCGCACACATACAGTTGGTCTCCATCTCGAGAACACGAAAGTCGCGCAGTGCGAGTGAATCCAGTCCGTATCTTACCCAGCAGATGGTAAGAATGCGAACTGCCCGCAGTTTTGTGACTCTTGTCTGTAATTTTCCTTAGAATTGGTAACCGATATCGGTCAATTGTTTTCGTCTTGGTTATACCCAGACGTCCAATTATTTCACACAGTTCGTCTTCTTCTGGGGTTGCTGGATTAAAATCAGCGACAGTCATTTCAAACCTTTCAGGAACATCTCGGAAATGCTGGTTTTTCGACGTGTAATTGAGAAGTTGGCCGATGAATTTAGTGAAGTCGTTACTAGTAAGTATCTGGTGATTTTCATCCACGGTCATGCGCACCTGATTTCGCAGTCTCAGAAACCTCATCTCCAAAGATTGTATTTGCTTTAAGTCGTCTGCCGCCATTTCGTCTTCTTCTTTCAAATACCTTTGTGTGATATTGTCGACGATTTTATGCAGATTTTCCCCAAGCTCCAAGATCATTTTCTTCCTCTCCTGGTGTTTGGCTACCACGATTCCGTGCGTCGTTTCAATGTCGGACATGACTGTGTCGTAAAATGGCGAGATGAACATATCTAGTTCCTGTGTGTCCTTCTGCACAATTTCTCTCATTAGATCGAACACGTTGGAGATATTCTGTACATCATGGCCTCTATGTGAACCGGAAGAGACACACCCGGGGCATACAGGTACCTCACATTGCTGACAGTACTGGTCATACCTGTAGCTAGGGTGCTCCGGACAAGATGGCAGCGTATGGAGTTGGGATTTTCGGATTCCGTGAAGGTGTTCTTTTTTTATGGAAGGTTCGGAGGACCTGCGCCGATGGGATCGACCATGAAAAGAGGACCAGTTGTGAGAAAAGACCATTCCACCCGGGATCGTCCTCTCCGCTCTCCCTCCCGCCTTGGTTCTGGGTGTCGGAACTGGCTTTTCTTCCATGAGCTGAAAAATCGTCCATGCATAAATGTAAACCATGCTATTTTATTTTGAATTTAAATTATATCCTTGTAAGTATTGATAAATCATTAAGGTATTCACTTATTTGCTACAACCGTGACTATTCGTCCATTTGTAAGGATAAAATCTCTCACGGAAGTGAAGATTGCCAACTTAATCTGTTTCCAAATATAATTTTATTGACTTGACGACTATAAGTCATTGATAAAACCTTTGAAAAAATGGCGGAAAATTAAACAGAGCACACAAGTTGTTACAGCATGTTTCACCAATGTTTTATTCTTTGAGACCATTTGTTTTGATGCTTATCATGTTCATCTTGTAAAGTGCAAATATGCAGAGGGCCGAACAAGCGATTCGCTTCAATATATGAAAAGAGAAACTTCATAAATTTTGCTCTGATATGTCAATCACTGATGCATTTGAAAGGTTTGAAAAATTTTTATTTTTTTTCTATTCTCATACATGTTAAGTGATTATCAAAATGATGTATATAAGACCTTTCAATACACAATTTAAAGGTTTTTTTTTTTACAACGAAAAAGGATAAATCTTCTACAAGTTTCAGAAAAACTTCTTACCTTTAAAATGTAATTACCACTACCTGGATTTGACTCTCCCGATGCCTGTAAACTGTGATTTCAGGACACGTATATTTCTTCCTTCTTCCGCTTTTATTGTCATTTTACTATAGATAAGTAGTGAAAAGTCAGATTTGTAAAGGCGCACCTACGGTACACGTACCTGCCATCTATCTGGAGAACTTCCTTGAGGAAAATTTAAAACTGAATACCTTGCACATACATGAAATGTTGTTAATCGATGCTTAAGACGTGATGAAACAACAACTTCATAAGATTCGAGGAAATTTCAATTTTAAAAAATGCATTTAAATTTTTTTAATTTATCTAATCCTAAACTGAGCGCAGGACACCTCACACCCATCTCCCCATTTTTCTGCCATCCTACTTCTTTTTTTTAGTTTTTAAATGTCCGTTTGAAAAACTAAAAACTATTTTCAACCGACCCACCTATCTTCGGTAAAGTTTTTTTTGTGGGGGTGGATGGGGGTTACAATGTATACATTTTCTTGCCCTTAACATATCGTCTCCGGTATGTCATATATATCGTCAATATGTTACATGCCGGTGATATATATATAGAACACCACTCTAATGTTTTCATCTCGTCCCTAGTATCATCTCGATCGGTTGGTATCGGACCTAGCCCGAAAATGCTGTCTCACCTAGTCCAAACAAAACACGTTTATCAGTGCTGATAAACTACAAGATATCAAGATTAGTTTCTCATTTATTTTACCATGGTGACATATTACACGACGTCACATGTTGTCGAGGGCCACAGTATTACGAAATTCCTATACTTACACTTCGTTATCGATATCGACTATTTCATTTCTATCGTTTTTAATTGAACCACGAAACATTATCTTTAATTTATCACATAAAACTAGGAAGAATGATGCATAAGTACACATGGCTTTGAACGCTTTCCTTGGTGTCCAACCTCCAAGATCTTGCACTAGTTCAAGCATATGTACTTTTAAACCACTGCTGTGTTATTTCTTGGTATTGCAGTCTTAAAGTTTACCTTGGGTAGTTTGAATATTATAAAGTTTTAAATCAGTCTGATATTACAATTAAAATCAGATTGTTTCATTAATGATATCCTTTATTGGACTGTCTCAAATAAATCAACACATTTAAGAATGTTTTAAAAGCAGCTAACTAAATACTTTATTTCCTACAAATTTTGGGCCCTTTTGGCATACAAGGGTATATTCAGAACAAAATTAACATATATGTACAAAAACAGAAGAAAAACTTTCAAATGACAGTTAGAATGATTACAATTGATCATGTTTTAGGCAATGTTTTAAGTATCATTTTTAAAAAATTGGACACTTCCTTGCAATATTGGACCGAGCAATATACTAGTACATGTTTATAAAGGTCAAAGTCTTCAAAGACCCACATAACACAACGTTATTGTCTAAATTTTCTTACGTCCTGTACCTTATGGTTGATGGAGAATAGGCGTTACGACAATGGTAGATAATTTTATTAACATAATTATATAGTAAGCTACAATGTGCTACTTGTGTACTATTTAACTTTTAAAGTAAAGTATATCAGTCTATATAGTCTTCAATTAAATGTATATGTATTGTATTTATAAGTAAATAAAAAGAAATAATCGCTATCATATATTGACATTTATTGTACATTGTTTGAACTCTTCTGCAAATCAACATAACACTCTAAAGCAAATTCCAAGGGACAATTTTTAAGAGCATTATGAGAAGAAAAGGTTACAGACAGGCGGATGGATGGAACAGGGAGACAACAGTTAGGAAAGAATGGGTAAAATAAACTTGAATATTGATCTTTTCAAATGCCAACATGACGACCTCAAGTTTCATGAAGTACTTAGGTTGGTAAGTGTAAATCCCGAATTCTATCTCTGGTAGCAGTTTGTATTCTATTTTGTGGGTATTGGCTAAGTGACTGTTGGAAGGAGGACATGGCAGCCCGGAGGTTCCCTGAGATCTGTTGACAGATCCCAAGGATCTCCCAGGAGATGTCTTGTAGCTCTTGAGCTATTACCCTCCCCTGATCATGGTGCACTAGGACCTGTAGATCTTCTAATGCTCTCTGTGCTCTCATCGTTTCGACTTGTCTAGAGCTAAGAAAATCTAGCATGTGTAACAATATGAAAGGTAGAATATATAATGTACCCCAATTGGTTTGTTTACTAGCCTTTTGTTCCGGCATTAATTCTTTAATATAAAAGAATCCGTTGATAAGTCTGATGTCACCTGCTACAGCCTGTCTCATCTTTGACGACAAAGACTGTCCCCCTACAGCCCCAGGATACTTCTCTTTGTTGTCTACAAAACCCTCTTGATAAAACAGATATGGCTGCGCTAGCTTGACTTTTGTCATGTCTATCACAGACAACGCTTCGATGAATCTGAGGGTCTTGTAAAGGTACATTGCAAAGTATAACGTATCTGAAGCAAATCCAAACTTAGCTGCTAATTTCAGAATTTGACAACATATTTTGTCTGCAATATACATTTGTTTGTTGGAACATATGTGAGTACGCATGTTGTGCAATGAAAACGCAGTACTCCGAAGGATATGGGATGTTAGTTTCTGTAACACAACTTTGTGGCACTGAGTCAGTGGTGAACCTACAAGTTGTTCTATCGTGTGTATGTACTTTATACATTCATTAAGGCCACGTGGGTCTAGAGCAATATGATGCCGTATTTTGATAAAAATTTCCTGATCAACTTCAACCTCAGGGACCAGAGCATGTTGATTAGTACCAAATCTGACTCTGGGATTACAAAGAACTTTGATGATATGGGAACTGATGGAGGGACTGTGTAGCAGCAGTGTTATACCATTCTCATAGAATCTATAAAGTCGCGTGAATAATGTCGTTTGTGCTTCACCAAATATATAATTCAAAAACATATTGTTCTCTGGGATGAAAAAATTAGGACACACACCCTCATACACCCATTTGATTAAAAGTTTAAAGCAGACCCAGAAACCGACCAGAAGACTCTGTGGACGCCAATGAGGCAGTGCATTTTGTTGAATCGCCCAGAAAACAGCTGTTTTCATGTGATAGGAACATAAGAGTTTGTCTTCATCTCTTAATCTGTTGTTAATTATTTCTTTTAAGAACAGTTTCAGCAAATCATACGTTAAGAATTGTGTGTAATTCATTGAGTACACAAGTTTGTATTCTGCCCTAGAGGAAGAAATTCTCCATTCGTTGTCCTCATTGTTTCCTACTTTGTGTCCTATTGCTACAAAGTGACACCCGTTTCTGACAATGTCGTTGACAACATGAGATAGGGGCCATGAGTGACATCTCTCTATCCATGAGGAGGCAGACGGAGGCCAGAAATCACTGACAAAGCAATGAGCAATATCATATTCCGTTTCACCTAATATTCCACTGCTACATGGTCCATGAATTGTAGAACTAATATTTGATAAAGAACATGTTATCTCTCTGTACTTCGAACTTGATATATTGAGACCTCCATGCATCCTTACACAGGCGGATGACACTGTACCTCTCGCTCTTTCTAATAGTAACCAAAGTAAAGTGAACCCCGGCGGACTCTCAGAACTGTCACAAAGAATCACTGTGAGCTCTTGTGTGTTATAAAACTGATACTGAGAGACGTTCCAGACCACTCGGAAGTTGTTTGGCCAGCGCATGATGTCTATGTCTGAATTTAATCTGAATCCTTCTCTTTGACTTCCACTTATCATCAGCTTGGAGTTATGTTTTAACATTTCGTTGTTATTCAACATCTCCTTAATGTCTACCATATCTCTCCTGGAGGCCACCTGTTGTGGAGTCCCTATCTTAAGACACATTCCCACATACACTGACTCAGATATACTCTGAACAGTCATCTAACTGAAAATAAATGATGAACAATGTTTTTTTTTAAATTATAATTGTGTATACACTAAACATTTGAAGCATAAACTATTTTTAAATCAGTTTATATTTTCAATTATGAATTGAATATGACATATGCAGTAAAGAGTAAATCTTAGTAGGACATAGTGCAATTGCTATCATTACCATAAAATTCCAAATCATCTACTTTTTTAGTACCGCTAAATTGTACTTTGATATTCCGAATGTAAAGAGGCACTTTTGCCATTTTGTTTTTTATCATTTCTTTTATATACCAAATGTTAGCCTTAAATGTTTGGGTTTTTTCCTTTGATAAGCTGTTTACTTTGTTTCCTCTACATAAAGTTAACTACAATAAACTGGTCATTCAGCCTTCGTTTTTTCAGAATTGACGATTAACCTAACAGAACATTTTCTGTCCAACAAATAATCAACAATTAATACCAACTATTACAAAGTTTACAATATTGTTTGTTAAGATGGTAATTTATGTTGTATAAATTCGTAATAAAATACGATCTATTGAATCATTAATAGAATATTCAGAGCGATCTTTATTTCAAGCATGAGTAAATGTAAAATATTCAGGGTTCTTAGTACAAGTCATTTAAAAAATTACACTTCAATAAAAGTTTTACCTGCAAAAATTGTTGTTTAAGTCTGTCAAATCACCTATCTTTCATATTCATGGAAACAACATAATACCAAGGATCGGCGTGAATCTTAAAATCGTTTACCATACTTCGATCTTAGTATGTGAAAGCGAAACGCATGCCAGAACTATCACCTAAAATTTCATTGGCTGATTGTAATATGAACCCCAACGGGATGTCGTGAGATATTGTATAACAGGAACTATTCAACATGGGTAATTTCCCAAAATTTACTCGTATATATATCTTATGACAGATTCTATTATATCCAATGTTCTAAAAATCTCAAATGATCCTGACTGATTTTAAAAACACTTCTTCATTGTTTATACCATGCATTTACAGATTATTCCAGTATATTCCATTTTATATTAGTCAATATCGCTAAAATACAATAGTAAAATGATGGGTGGGTTTTTTTTGTCATCATTGAAATAAGTTTACACTTAAAACAAAAGAGAAAAGATAACTTAAAAATGTTAAATATGTTGTTGAAATCTTACCGCATTGTATTAACCGAGGCGCTTTCTTTTGCTCAGATCTTTTGTTTATTTGACGTCACTATATGAACAATTTTTGTTTATGATTATTTCAGGCATGCACATTACGTCATATCATTGTTCAACACTTACAATATATTCTGTTTGTCTCCCTGTACTAATCTCTCTGTCTCTCTCCCTCTCTCTCTCTCTGTCTCTTCTCTCTCTCTCTCTCTCTCTCTCTCTCTCTCTCTCTCTCTCTCTCATGACGATTTTTAAGCTCAGACATGGGTATCACATATACTTTGTTATACTATGTTGTTTGTTAATATTACGTTAAATAATTTTATGGAAACGAATTCAACGCCATTCGTTTCAGTCGAACCGTAGTTCAGCAAAATAACCTGGATTAAGATCTTAATCATTTCCATGAACTTAATGCACAGATATTTGAAAACTTGCGTCTCTTGATTATTGATTATTTAGATATATCTGTCAATATTACAATTGAAATACCACGTACTTTGCAGCTATTCAATAAACATATAAACAGGTTGACCTAGTTTGAATATTGATCAGTTTGTGGCATACATTTATTTATTCCCAACTCCGAAAGAATGTTTCAAAATCACATCTTTTGAAATGTTGTTCTTTGTGACTTTTGTTTTAAATAATCAATATCAATTAATTAATTTAAATTGTATTGCTATGTCGATGAAGAAAGATTAGAATATTTTAAATGTTTAGGTAGATCTGATGTTAATTTGTTGACCATCCAGCCTCCTTAAGTCTTTGTGGAGAAGGTTAAAATAAGTTTTTTCTTGCTGTTTAACCTTTTTCGCATCATTAGACGCTACCTTTCAAAAACCATTTTTTTTTAACAAACGAAGATATGTTGTGAGTTAAAATTGTTAGACTTAAAATTCTTTCACCCACGAGTTTCAAAATAGAAGGAAGACAGGGTAACAAGCTCTGATATGATTTTTGTATTTCGTTTTTAATTATTACCAGTAATTTCACCCAACTTTAATCGCAATTGTTCAGAAATCCTTCACCCAATCTTCATACAACAATAATACATGTGGAAAAAATTAGTCTACAATTATGTTATAAATAATTATGTATTTTTATATATTTTACCATGACAGTAATTTTTTTTACGCCTTATACATATCATTGAATGTTAATCGTTATTATCTTCTTATAAAGCCAAACATTGAAAATTTTGTCACCAATTTATTGGTTGTAAAATTATTGCATTATATTTATTATAAAGACAGCCATTTAAGTATTCTGTAAGTGTTTAATCTTTAAAGCATCAATTTTCAGGACGGAAGTTTTGTTGTAAAAATGTGCTACTATTTAAATTACAAAGAGGTAATGGCTTATAATTTCAGTCGCTACATGACTTTCAAACTCTTACTTACATCACTGCACTACGCTATTAGACATCAAAGTAGTTAAAGAGAGAATATGATTTAAAGTTTATGGTGATCGGCCGATCACAGTTGTGTCCATCATGAGGCATCCGGCAAATGTTACTATTTGCACACGTATTGCGCCTTTACCACGTTATTTTCTTTGCGATGACAACCTCATTTAAATCTTTAGTTACATGTAGAATACTAAAAACGTTATTCGTATCTGTTTGCCTTGAAAATAAAACATTTATACAGTTATATACATAATGATTCAAATCACGTTTTTCTTCACATACGCGTAAGAATATTTATCGGAAGTATAATTCGCCTACTAAAAGTGAAGCTTATTCATGACTTGCTATTTCGGGAATCAACAAAACGGTTGCTATATATAGCAACATTTATTGCATGAAGAAATGACAATAACAATTCGTAAACCATCTCAAAAATCCATAAAACGAAATACAACTTCAAAGCAGACCAACACGGACCTCCAAAAAGATGGAGGTAGGATCAGGTGCCTATTAGGAGTGAGCATACTCTGCTGACCGGTCACACCCGCCGTGTGCTTAATGTACATGTAGCGTTAGGTAATGTTTTCATATTACATTAATAGAGCTGACCAATGTTATTACATGCCGATCATTCCTTTAAAAGGAATACTTGTTTTCAATGTTATTTCGAAAAAAGTACGATAAGATATTGAGGTCTTCCGGCCATTCCTCTTTACAACTCGATCATGGTAAAACTGTGCGGTTTCCTTCCAATTACTTTCGTGATATAATGCTAGTATTCTTTTAGCATTTGTTTAATTCATTACGTTCTATGTAACTTAGTTATAGATTTGTAGCCACTGTGTATTCATTTGTAGAATCTTTAGAACTGCACTGCATGAGCACAGTTAACTTTTGGATTAGAGCAACTCAATTTACTTGTGGATTAGGGCTGTCACAGTTGTCAAAGCAGAACTTACAGAAAAATTATATGGAGGGTAATCGTGTTCAATATTCCAGACCTGTAAACTTGTAAATTTAAACATGCAATTGTGTTGGTGTGTGAGTCTGAGTATGCATGCGTGTCATTCTGATCGTGTAACCTATATAAACTCGGGCTTAAACACTTTAAGATTTGACTCAGTTCCTTCGCATGCAGCTTAATTGTTTTTGTAAGTAAATTAAACCTTCAAATTTGCACATTTTCAATCCATAGTTTCTGCATTTGTATCTTCATCCCCGGATATAGCACAGTTGACATGTTACAAATTGACAAATGTAAAGTCTACAAGTTTGTCGAATTTTGACATGACATTATATGGCAAATGCTTGCTGCGGGGGAAAAGGCGTGCCGTAATCGCCGGAATGGACTAAAATACACATAAAAGAACTGCGAACGATAGCATTGTCTAGCCGTCTAACTAAAAGTCATTTTCTTGATAATTGTATAATTAAATTTATTTTTTAAAAATAATGTAAACATTTATGTATATTTTTATGAGATATAAATGATTTGGTAAAACATGTAACGTTGGATTTTGGGTTAAAATAGCTCATTTTATAATAGAAACTAACGGAAAAATGATTTTTTTTTAAACATCTCCCGTGAAACTGAAATTCTTTTTGACGGGTTCTATATATTGTTATTTAGCATATTTATACCAAAGAGTTTGTTGATTCACGGGGAGGGGGCATATGTATACAGATAAAAATACATTTTAAAAATGCATTATGCATTGTAACGTTTCGAAATTAATTATCAAATATGAATTAAAATTGAACTTAACTTTATTATTGAACGTAAACATGTGATTATTAAGTGTTTATGCATTTATCGGCCGCTAAAATATATTCATCTAACTCATAAAGACTTATTTCATCGAAGAAATTTTTGGACCTCTTGTAAGCAAAACTTTCGTTTAAAAAATATTTATTTGACTACAAATTTTATTTCAATAATTATCAATTAGGAACTGATTATTCGTTTTAGTAGATAACTTTGGTTTTGAATATATGACAGAAATTCCGAAATATTTTTGAATGTAAAATGTAGGTGGGAATTAACGGGCATTGGCATTTGCAATTCTTTAGTATGGTGGCATATCTCTGCCCCTTGTGTGCAAATTATTTTTCTTTCAAATATGTCGACATGCAAGATAAATATCGCAGCAATGTTAAGGCGTCTTGGAGCTAAAATACAGTTGGAAAACGATATTATTTAAATCATCACAAAAAAACTTTGACCGGGAGTATTTCTATAAATCTTTTTTACTTTTATTGGCAACGATGTTAAACACTATAATTGAAGCATTTTTGTGACATCATATGTACTTCGTAATCACGTGACGGACGTATCCTAACATAGCAAATGATCTAATTAAATTGCATCGGCGCAGGTGATTAATGATGTCAACATCAACATCTTGCATGTTATCATAATTAAGTTGCATGTCGACATAAATAAGTTGTATGTCGACATATTTATGTTGCATGTTAACATAAATAAGTTGCATGTCGACATAAATAGGTAGCATATCTAGCATCTTGGATGTCACATGTTGGCGATATTTGAGATTTTTTGAGATTTTTTATAATTCTGAATTCATTAAAGTTTTCTTGCATGTCAACATAGTTATGTTGCATGTAGACATAATTAATAGAAAAACAACTTGCACACAAGGGGCAGAGATATGCCACCATTCTTTAGTTATAATGAACGATATTTTCTTTCGATCGAGAATACTATATTTTAAAAGGGATATTGAGGTATACAGTTAAATATCGGTATCTCGAACTTGGGGGGACCTCAACAAAACTTCGAGATATCCGGGGGTTCGAGATATCCAAAGTGGCTTTTCAAATCTAAGTCCGTGATGTTCTTATATCAACACGTGTATTAGTACCGGTATATAGTGAACTTTTCTATTACTCATAAGCGAATAATCAACCATTTGATTAAATATTTTTAGTTTGTGTGTTTTTATTTGTGAAATTTAATCAATATTTGTAAAAGCAATCAAATTATAAAATCATTATTACGTAAATAATACAACTTCACATCTTCTTCACTATCGACGTTCAGAACTTGGAAGAAGCACTTGCAATGTAACGTTTGAAATTTATCACATAGGAAACGAAAAATACGGATTTGAAAATTTAAAAAAAATCCAACAAACAATCAAGAATTAGAATTCACATATTTTTATTTCATTTTTGTTTGTGAACTAACGTATCTTATATTAACTCATTACGCTCACAGCTTTAGTACTCATATTGGAAACACCCCGTGTATGATGAACCGGAAGTCACCTTACACCCTGCGTGTTAAATTTAAATAAGTTTTCTTTTAAATCTTCGTATTCCAATCAGGCTTCATTTTTATTGGAGAGTACAAAAAAAAAATAATAATAAACTCGATTCCGTAATTAATCGTTTTTATAAAATTGACAGTAATCAATGCTAGATCAATTCTCCGTACACAGTGTATTTTATTAAACACATTATCGGTAATCAAGCCTGTGTTTTGATTTGAATTTTATAAAAAGGTACTTAATTTAAAAACACCCAAGCTACCATCCTAATTAACTTACATCGTGCAGTTTGATATACCCCTAGTTTTGAAAGGTGTGAAAAGTGCCGCGGGCAGAAATGTGTGAAGTAATGACACTAATTATGTTCAACTGACCGGGAAAATGGCTCCACTTCGAGATAAACCAGGTAAAATTGGGGCTTCGGCCTTTTCAAACACTTCGACATAAGCGGGGTATTCGAGATTACCGTATTCGAGATATCAGGAGTTTTTTTAAATCATTTATATAGAGAAAACGGCCGGGACCGTCGGAAGACTTCGATATAAGCGGGGTATTCGAGATATCCCATGTTCGAGATACCGATATTTACCTGTATATATATATATATATATATATATAAAGCACTGAGAAATTCACCTTATTGGAGCTCCACCTCCGCCCCGGCGTTCATGAAAAATAATCAAACAATCTGTAGCTGTTGTAAAAAAAAAAGTGTTATAATCATTAATGAAAGTACAAAATGTGTCAAAAAATGAAATGTTTTGAAGAATTAAAAAAGAAATACTTGAATGTTTATGTCTTTATAATTATATTTTTTCCTTGAAAATCGAATTTCATAAAAAAGGAACGGGTGGGTTAAGTAGATTTGATCCTATATGAATAGGTAGAGTTTTAATTATAAAATCTTATAAAATATATACTGTATTGACAGTAATTTTACAAAACTAAGTAGCTGCTTTATGGTAATTAGTTCATGTTCACAAGTGGCTGTAAAGCGTTCCGGAAAATTTTGATTAACCAACTGCACTGAGTGTGTATGGATTGAATCGACATTCTGGACACCGTAAGTATATATCTTGTAATAATTGCTCGAAATCAAAACATTTTTGCCAATTAATTATTACGTTCTTCTTCTATATATTACTGACGAAATGAAATATTTTTGTTATAATTTATACACATTTTAATTTCACGACAGTCAACCTTTATCTTTGGATTTTTTTAAATTTAAAAGTAGAGGGGGGGGGTCCGATACTCATGTCTCATTTAGATCAAAAGCTTTATACTTAAACGATTTGTTACATCTACATGCCTGTATTCTAAGATAATAGTTATGCGTGTATACATTTAAAGGCCATGCTATTTTCCAGATCTAAGATATCTGATGCCGATTGAATAATTCACTCGCATCTTCCCTGGATTCTCTTGATATAATGAACACTGAGCTCTTAATTTATTTTTCGAAAAATCGTACTTTCTAAACAAAAAAATGCTATCCAGAGATAATAATATGATGATATGTAATATTTTTTTGTTTATTCTGTGCACTTTTCGGCGATTACGGCAGGCCTTTTTCCTGCAGCTATATGTGACGTCACTGTTTCCATATATGGTCATGTCAAAATTTGACAAACTTGTAGACTTTACATTTGTCAATTTGTAACATGTCAACTGTGCTATTTCAGAAAACGGAGATAAAAATGCAGAGTCTACGGGTGAAAAATGTGTATTATAGTGTTAGGTTACATGTAAATAACAAAGAACATTTTAAAGTTGCAAATGTGCATCTGTAGGAAGAATTACATTGAAGATTTTAAAGTGTTTATGTCCGAGTTTTATAGATTACACGATCAGAATTACACACATTCACACTCGGGCTAACACACCAACACGATTGCATATTCGGATTTACAAGTTTACACGACTGGATTTTTTAACACGATTACCCTCTATAAAATTAATGCAGGGTTAACTAATGAAAATTAAATATAACATAGATTTTGATAAATTGATGAATTAGAAAGCACACTGTATTTTAAATTCAGATATTCATTAAGTATATTCTGTTTATTTTGACTACTTTGAAAAAAACCCAACTTAACATGCATGTACAAATCACCTTTTTATAAAACTGGGATGTTCGAATCATAATAATGACTAAAATAACGTCAAATAAAACTTAACTTAATTAAGATAAATATACACGTATCTACATAGTCATGCAAATCATAAGTACAGTTCCTCACTTACGCATACACAGGACATCTTTACAGAAAACCAACCAGAACAAACACAATTAACAATGTCAGTTTTTGACATACAAGGCTTTCATACTACTTTTCAGTAAGTTCATAAATGTAGATCCTGAATTCTCTGTAAGGTAGCAGCTTGTATTTGATTGATTGGATATTGTCTGAGTGACTGTTGGTATGAGTACAGGGCAGCCTGGAGGTTCCCTGTGATCTGTTGACATATCCCCAGGATCTCCCAGGAGATATCTCTGAGATCTACAGGTACTAACTCTCCCTGATCAAGGTGGACTAGGACCTGTAAATGATTAAGAGCGCTCTGTGCTCTCATTGGGTCGACATGTCTAGCGCACAAAAACTCTAGCATATACAATAGTACAAGGGGTGGAATAAACAATATAGGCCACATATTTTGTTTACCAGACTGTTGTTCTGGCATTAATTCATCGATATAAAAGATCTCACTGAAAAGTTTGATATAATGTGCTACAGCCTGTCTCATCTTTGTAGACAATGACAGTCCCCCTACAGCTTCGGTATACCTTTCCCTGTCTACATGACTGTCATACAACAGACATGGCTGTGCTAACTTGATCTTTGTTATATCTATAACAGTTAAAGCTTCCCTGTATCTGACTGTATTGTAATAATACATTGCAATGTACAATATGTCAGACACAAACCCAAACTTGGCTGCAAATCTCAGACAGTGATAGGAAAATTTGTCTACAATATACAACTGTTTGTTAGAACTCGTGCTAGTGTGCATGTTGTGTAATACAAGAGCAATACCCTGCAGAAAGGAGACTGCATGTTTCTGTAACATGACAATGTGATACTGTGTCAGTGGCAAAACTGTTAACAGTTCTACAGTTTGTAGGTATTTCTTAAATATCCGTGGGTCTAGTGTGACTAGTGAATCATTTTCATAAACCTCTTTAAACATTTCTTTATCAAGTTCGACCTCAGAGATTAGAGTGTGTTCATCAGTACAGATTGCGAGTCTAGGGTTACACAGAACATTAATGATGTAGGACCTGATGGTGGGACTGTGTAGCAGCAACGCTAGGCCCTTCTTATACAATGTATATAGTCGCGTGAATAATGTCTTTTGTGCTTCACCATAGATATTGCTCAGAAACATGTTGTTTTCTGGAATAAAAAAGTTGGGACACACGCCCTCGTACACCCATTTAAGGAGAAGTTTAAAGCAGACCCAGAAACCATCTAGGAGATTTTGTGGACACCAGCGAGATAATGTATTATGTTGAATCGCCCAGAAAACAGCTGTTTTCGTGTGATATGAACAAAGTAATTTATCTCCATCTCTTAATCCATTGTTAATTATTTCCTTTAAGAACAATTTCAGTAATCCATACGTTAAAAACTGTGTGTGATTCATTGAGTACACAAGTTTGTATTCCGCCTGAGAAAAAGAAATTCTCCATTCATTGTTTGTATGATTTCCTAATTTGTGTCCAATTGCTACAAAGTGACATCCATGTCTGACAATGTCGTTGACAACATGAGGTGGGGGCCATGAGTGGCATCTATCTATCCACGAGGAGGCAGACGGAGGCCAGAAATCACTGACAAAGCAATGGGCATCATCGTATTCTATTTCACCACCATATATCCCACTACTACATGGTCCGTGTGGTGAAGAGTCAAAGAGAATAAGAGAACACTCGAGATACTTTGAACTTGATATATAGAGCATTCCATTCATCCTTACACACGCTGATATCACTCTACGGTTCGCTATTTCTAATGGTAACCATAGTAAAGTGAATCCTGGTGGACTATCTGAACTGTCACAGAGAATCAATACGTGTTCTTGTGTGTTGTAAAACAGTACCTGAGAGAAATCCCAGATCACTCGGTGGTTACTGGGCCAAATCATGGTGTCTCTGTCTGATCCACTGAGTCTGAGCCCTTCTCTACGACTCCCACTCAGCATTGTCGTTAACTCATTTTTCAACGTTGCGTTGTTTTTCAACATCTCTGTAATGTCCACTATATCTCTCCTGGAGGCCACCTGTTGTGGGGTCCCTATATTGAGACACATTCCCACATACACTGATTCAGATATCTTCTGAACAGCCATCCTAATGAAAAGGAAACATTCTATTGTTCGATTCTGTATTTCTTTTTTTAATCGAAGGAAAAGAAAGTATGAATTAATCAAACAAACTTACATTTTCGCTGTTCTGTTGAAGTCTGGCTAGGGATTTTCTAAGTCTCCTAAGTCTTTCTAAATCCCCAAGTAATAAAATTTAAAAAAATCGCTGATAAATGTGTTGACCGACAATGTATGACGAAATAACAAAGAAACGTTGTGGGAACAGCGGTGCAACGACCTCCAAAACAGACGAAATTTTCTATATATAAAAACCATCCAAACCCGGCATACTCTAAAACCTGGCCTGGCCTGGTTTGGCCCCATTGGCCTGGCCTGGCCTGGCCTCAAAGTTGGCCTGGCCTCACTTTTGGCCTCAAAATTGGCCTGGCCCCAAATTTTGGCCTGGCCTCAAAAATTGGCCTGGCCTCAAATTTGGCCTCTACAAAAATTTTTGGCCTCAAATTTATTTTTATATTTCTTTACATATTTGATGATTTTATTGATTTATAATTTATTGATTTATTTTCAATGCACATTAAACATCTCACTTGGTGGCTTTAGTGTCTTAAAGTGATAGTCTATTAAAAATAATAGTTACAATTGAAAATATATACTAACAATGTATACTTATGACTAAAGGTATGTCAAGTAATCCATTCTAATAGATTTTTATTCAGTCAGTTTTAAATTCTGAAGAACTTAAGAATGTGATTTTGCACTGCCATTGAATAACCATGGCATATTTTTTTTTGGCAATGTATTTAAATCAAACTGCTCTCAGGATCGGACAATATCTATGTAACTCTTCTTTTATCAACAACTTGTTTGAGAAAGAAATAATGGAGGAGGCCAATATTTGTTTATTCTTACCGACATCAAAGGTCACAAAATGTTTTGCTTTGTTCAAATTCTGACAATAACAATTCCCCATAGGAGAAAAATTGTTTCCTAAATATATACAAACAACACATGCATGAAACTCTACTCTAATCAGGTGGTGATGATTAATGACCATCACTGAGTCAAGTTATCGAGGATGCATTGTTGCAGTCGTTCACAAATGCCATTAATTAAATTAGACTGTGTGAAATGTTAAATGACAGGATAGGCAATGAATCTGACCCCAATGTAGCAGATTAGCGACAGAAGAGATTGATATCGAATTTCTGCTGGATAGGGAAATTTGGGCTTGATCAGTGTTGACAGGTAATATAAACAAACTGCAAATTTTAAAGTGCATTACACAGTGATAAAAATTTAATGCTATGTAACCGGTACCAGTTTACAAATGTTTTGGATATCAATCAGGTCAGTCTCTTAAAATGATGTTTAACTTTTAAATGGGGAATGGGGGATGGCAGCTCTTAGTTTTTTGGTTTGGTTTTTGCATAATCTATACCTTGACAATAGTAAGAGCAGTGCTGTACATGCATGTCATAGGTATTTTTTGTGTGTTTAGACATGGATTAAATTAATTAAACTTAAACAGTCGGTCACTTGTCATATATGTGAAAAAATCATATGATTATTCCTTAAACCTTAAAAAAGCATGGAAATTTCAATTTCTATAAGAAATCAATAAAAATTCAATCTAAATCTAAGAAAATGAGAAAAAGAGAAATTTTAAAATTTGAGGCCAAAAATTTTTGTAGAGGCCAAATTTGGGGCCAGGCCAATTTTTGAGGCCAGGCCAAAATTTGAGGCCATGCCAATTTTGAGGCCAAAAGTGAGGCCAGGCCAACTTTGAGGCCAGGCCAGGCCAGGTTTTAGAGTATGCTCCCAAACCCCCTCCGCAATTGTGACAAATCTCGTTGACCCCTGGCCCTGGCACAAATCGTGGTGAAAACGAGTTGCTTCCACTACTGCTTCCACTGGAAGTTCTCATGTTTAGCCCTATGCAATGTTTCAGAAAAAAAAAATCCTTTTTAATCTTGATAGTATTGATGATCAGATCATCGTGTAGCGACAATAGATATGTACAAAATAATAAGCAGCTATAATGCTTAAATATCTGATAAGATGTGAATTAGTTCTCAAACTGAAATCGACACATAGGTAAAACATTGCCTGTAACACTGCATACCTAACAGAGGTATAGTTCCTAATCAGCTAGGGTCCTTGTTAGAAAAACTCTTCCGGTGTAACGAAGAATTTTGACCCGGGTTGAAAATTGACCGAGGGGGGGGGGGGGGTCATTTTTCAACGTTGAATATTTAGACCAAAGGTGTTGAATAAAGACCCTGGTCCGTTGAAAATTGACCCGCATCGTGGAATTTTGATCATGAAACCGGTTCAAAATTCAACAGCGAATAGGAACAAATTATTTAAATAATATATATAACTTGGAATAATTTAACCAGTTTTTTTTCATGTTTATTCTTTAGATTAACATGCTTGTAACATGTTTTAACAGTCAGACAAAAAAAATGAAACATTTCGATGATTAATTTTTAGAATTAACATATTATCCCTTCAAATATGAATTATCTATTTTATTCATGAACTTTTTGCATATAGTTGCTGTTTTGTGTAATATCAATATTTCAAAAATCATGTTTTTATAAGAATATTGGTAAACATGGTTACACGAAAAACTATTTAATTCAGTGAATCCGGTTTTATTACATGCTGGATAGCTAGATGTACAAAATAAATAATAAATAAAATTCACAATTACGTCTTATTGTTTACATTTGGTTTTACTCTCACCCAGTAAATTCAAATTGTGATATTGTTCATTGCAAATTTTAATACAAAATTCACAATATAGCATATTGTGATTTTTGTTCTTGCATCCACTCAGTATATAAAAACTGTGATTATCTAAATTTTGTATTTACACCCACCCAGTAAATTTTAAAAAAATACAATATGGCGATACGCTAACAGTATTCTCTTCATAGAAGTTCACATAAGAGAAAATAAACAGCAATCATCTTTTTGTTTATAAATTGATTTCCCTTAACACTTGTAATTTTAGTATTTCGGAAATGTTAGCGATTTGAGACATGTTTTACATGTACATTTTCATGCATACTCTTTCATGAACAATGCTAGCGCTGAAGTCACGAAATATATTTTGAAAGCCGATATTATTTCAGTGTTTTATTTTGCTGTGAAAATGTGCTATTAGGATAAATAAGGATGTAACTAAATATGATGAACATGATTGAAACAAATCGTTGTTTTTTTTCTAGGCATAAACAATTCTGCTTAATGTTATTCATATCAAGTAAGCAACCTAATTTTTGTACAGGATGACAATAACGTAATTTTGCTTCTATAGTTTCTCAAAAACTTAACAGGAGTTAATAACCATAATTGTTTTAGTCAGTGAAATGGAAATTCCTTCTTTGTGAATTAAAAAATCGTACATGAAAATGAAATTGATGATCATGCGAAATGTTGGAGTAGGTGGTGGACCTTCCTATCACAGATACCTATATTTTAATTGTAGAGGGTATATAGTTTTTATTATGAGAAAAATATATAACTCAGGTGACTAGGTTTCAAATATACACGTAGTTAATGAACTTAAAAAACTCAAAATAATAGAGATCAATTGTATACTATTTTAAAGAACTATGCATATGCAGAAAGTTGGCTGGTGCTTCAAAAAAGTTTATTTTGCAAGTTTACAAAAAAATATTGTTAAGTCGAATAAATTAAATAAAAACTGTTGACGACTTGTCAGATAAAAATATAACAATTGTTCATTTATTATTTTGTCAGAAAAATATCCTGACAAAATTTAACACATGCACCTGACATATATATTTTCTAATAATAAAAATATATACCCTTTACCCACAGGCACCTGACGTTATATATTTTTCTCATAATAAAAATAAATACCCTATATCTAATAATACACAAGGTACCCATCCCCGCCATCTTGGATTTATTTCAAACTGTCACATCAGCTGGAAGTTTTGCTTGAAACTCATCGGTAAAATTATTTTGCGATCCTCTCCGTCTCCCGATCGGTCATTCAACATCTAAGCTTACAACCAATTCAACCAAAACGGTGCATTACAACTGTCATTAATAAAAATTACCCCTCGATCTGCATCTACTGCCTAAAATATGCGACAAAAGGCTAAAGGGTGGACGGAAGTTGTCACCTATATGTAAATGAGATTTCCCTGCACCGTGTGTTTGTTTCAATCTTTCAAAATATATGCATTTATAAACATGTTTATATAAACTTTGTGTAACAAAAGTTATAATTGACTGTTTATAGTATCCCTTTTCTTAGTTTTAACTTGTATGTTGATCGAATTCAAAATAGACGCCTTTTGAATATCAATCTAATTAAAATTAGATGTTAGATCCGCTCGCTTACTCGCTACACAGCGAGTAAACATCTAATTTTAATTAGATTGTTTGAATATTCGTATCAGTGCTATATTTGGAAGGGATTACCCAAAGTATGATGCAATTTATGTCAACTTCCGTCCACCCTTTAGCCTTTTGTCGCATATTTTAGGCAGTAGATGCAGATCGAGGGGTGATTTTTATTAATGACAGTTGTAATGCACCGTTTTGGTTGAATTGGTTGTAAGCTTAAATGTTGAATGACCGATCGGGAGACTCAGAGGATCGCAAAATAATTTTACCGATGAGTTTCAAGCAAAACTTCCAGCTGATGTGACAGTTTGAAACAAATCCAAGATGGCGGGGATGGGTACCTTGTGTATTATTAGATATAGGGTATTTATTTTTATTATGAGAAAAATTTATAAGGTCAGGTGCCTGTGCCTTTACCTAATAATAGTTAAATGCACTGTATTAATAGGTAGAGTGTATATATTTTCGATTTGCTTAAAAAGTCACGTTAACGACCATATTTATCAGAGATTTTGACAAGTTTATATCAATTAAAGGACAATCATTATATCCCGATAAAAGGGAGGAGCGGAGTTGATGTTAGTTTTTGAAAATAGAGACATCATTTGTATTCTGTTCTAAGTACACTTGAAAACAAATAACCTATTTTCTCTAATATACAAACAATTCTGACAGTAAAGACTAATAATTAATCTGTCCTTGGTGACCTTTAAATTCTGTCGCACGAGGGAATGAAAATCAATTTTATGTCCCAAAAAATTGCTAGCCCCATTCGATTGTCCTATTGAGAGGCAAAAGGTCATCTTAGCTTCAGTTACACAGTTTAATGAATGGATACCAAGTTTTCAGTCTTAATATTAAACGATTGTTATCGGACAAATCAACCTAAACCAAATCATAAAACAAAGCATATGTATCGGACAGCATGACAGAATTAAAATTTCAAAAGTAAAACTTTCAAGTATATACATGTACATTTTAACCATGTAGAGCAAAATCCTGTTCATTTAAAGAACAGTTTAAAACTCTGAACTTGGAGTCAATTTTCAACAGGGTCAATTTTCAACGGGTCGATGTCATCAAAGTTTACAAAAATCTTTTTCAAGCTGTTGAAAAATGACCCCAGGTATAAATTTCACGACTTTGGTCTCAATTTTCAACGTTGAAAAATGACCCCCGGGTCAATATTTAACGTTGAAAAATGACCCCCGGGTCAATTTTCAACCCGGGTCAATATTCCTCGTTACACCGGCCATGACGATAGCAATAGATCGTGGCTATTTATAGCCACCGTCTAGAAAAGAAATGCGGATCAAGGATCCGATTTTAATCAGATTACTATTAGACGTCAAAGAAGTTAAATAAAGATTTCAAGTTAATTTTTAGTGTTTATTTAGAAAGTATTTAAGTACGTACCTCAAAAAATTGTGTCTTTGATCTTAGCTATTCCGATTTTCAACGCACGGTAGGACTGCGCGGTTTCCTTCCAACTTCTGTATATATCTGCGTGATTCAATATCCCTTTAACACTTTTTTTAAAAATTCATTATGTTTTATGTAAAGTTTTTTCTAAATTTTTAAATTTGTTACTTCATTTACTGTGTATTCATTTGTAAAACCCATAAGAAAACTGAATTGAACACAGATTTCATTAGAGCAACTCCAGTGTCGTAGCAACATTGAAGCACTACGTAAGCACGTGCTAACATTAATTTTCGTTAATCAAACTTGTGTCTATACTTTTTATGAAGCATCCCGAATCGATCCCCAGTCGTAAAAGACAAATAAAGTTTAGATCCATGGATATGTTACAAATCAACAAATGTTCATTTCATTACAATCAACTGATTAGCGCTTTAATCCGTGTCAAAATGAAAAGAAGCAACACTGGTTTTTCTTTCTTCCGAGCACAGTTGGGTAATCATCTATCCTCAAATTTCGAAAATTACAAAATCTAACCTCCAAAATTAAATGGAGGTTGCCTAGACCTGGCTAAGGTGAAAGTAAATGGTCATGGTAATAGAAAACTGCCAAACAGGCAATAACTATTTGCTGCAACTAGTAATAAGAAAAAACACCTAGTCAAAAGCCCCATTTTCCCCCTTTTTCAGTGTTGGTTGCCTCATATAAATGTACTTAAATTTGATTAATTTTAGATGTATTTTAGATGATTCTTTGGTATCTGTTGATGTGTGTTTTTGTTTTGTTGCGTTTTTCAATTTCTTTGTGTGTGTGTGTGTGTGTGTGTGTGTGTGTGTGTGTGTGTGTGTGTGTGTGTGTGTTTTATTTTGTTCCAATCCAATACATTTGATTTTATGTACAAAGAAAAAAAACCCAAAAATGTATATATAATAGAGCTATTTCTGTAGGTACGATTACAGTATCATTGTACGAGGGGAATTAGATAGCGCACATGCCCATGCCCATTTGGTTTAGTCGTAAAATACAATTTCAAATTTAATTTTTTCCAACTAAATATACTTGATAATTTTATAATACAAGTTTACAAAAGGACAATTTCTAACAATATTCAGTTTTGAATATCTTAACAAACGATAAGAAAAAAAAAATTCTAATATTTTGGTGGTATCGAACCCACAATATAAAAGCCCAAGTTTTATAATGTTACCTATTGTCTTGTGCTCTAACCACTGATCCATTTCAGTCACAAAAAAGACCATTGTTTAAATGCTATATGCAACTTCGACCACGAATTTACGGACTTGTATTGTTTTTCTAAAATGTGCAATTGCTGGGATACAAAATTACATTTTTTAAGTATAGTGTGTCATCTCTCCACGTTTTTGTTGATTGAAATCGGTTTGATTTCCTTTAAACCTTATATGGACTATGACAAATATATGGAGCTCAGACCCACTCTATAATAGAAAAGGCATTGAAGTTCTAAAATTTGGAGGTTTTGACACGCATACGCTAGTTTAAATCAACCTAATCCAAGTAGTTAACATACTTAAGGGTTATAAATCGATGTTATGATAAATACTGTAAATTCCTTATATTACGCGAGTACTTTATTTCGCGATCCCGCTGATTTGTATCAAATCGCGAGAATATAAAATCGCGAACGTGAAACTTTTCTCCTTATTTCTTATAGTTCACAACTCTCAGAAAATAATGGCGAGATTTTAAAATCTGCGAAAGGTGCTTCTCGCGATTTTACGGTTATATTAATTCCTCGCGTTTAATTAGGAATCTACAGTATACATTGTTTTCAATAATTTAATTAGAAGAAAATTTTCAGATTTGTTGATAAGCCACTGCACGGGCAGAATACTAAAAATATTAAATATCGACATTTTTTTTATTGTTGACGTTGATGGATAAAATTAAACAATTTGAAGAAAGAAGTAAAGTTTGTTGAGTAATAGCAACAGACACTTCTCTAAGAATGAGCTATTTATAGCACGGGAAATGAACTGTATTACGCCTTTTACACGTTGATTTGGCCATTTCAAGTTTAAGTTTTATATTATAACTTTCAAAGAATTACCAGTGAGGTACTTAGGCGGAATATTTAATGATGGTCGGGGGAAAACGGGCAGTGAGAAATAATACGGTTAACATTAACAGAAAACGGCTAGATGCTGAAAATACGGCTAAGATTTGAGGTAAGGTCCGGTTATGAATAAGATGGAATCCGTCTAACATGCAAAGCGTTTTCCATGTACGCCTTTGATACTCCTAAGGACGGTTACATTTTAACCGGAATACGTATATAATTCACCCTGAGTCCAGCCGGAAACGGCCAACATTTTCGTACGGGTATTTTAATTTTAAAGTATCTTATCCATCCTCGTGTAGGCAGTTTACACGCCTTATTCATCCATCTTCTTTGTTCGGTGTATTTACTTTTTTTTTGGGGGGGGGGGGATTTTGTTTTTGGTTTGTTTTGGTTTCGGGGTTTTTTTTTTTGTTGGTTTTTGTTTTGTTTGTTTGTTTGTTTGTTTGTTTGTTTGTTTTTAAGATTAAGGACGATTGCCATAGAGTTTTTGCCAGAAAGTCACCAGACAATAAATATATATAAATGTACATGTACATATTAATTATATCGATATGTTGATTTTTATAAGATGATACGTACATGTACGTCCGAACACTTTCCAGTCGTTCGTGATGCATTATTAATCGACAACATGTATCTCTGTTGATGGGAAGATAATATCGGAATATAAATCGAGATATAAATATAAGCCTACATACACACCTGCACATGTCAAAAACAGCAAGCTTTGAATATTTATTACTTCAAACTCACTTTTACATTTCTATAGCATCTATCCGTACTTATTTGAAAAAAAAAACACATAAGCTTTTAATAAACACCTGTAAAACTAGAAATTTTATTTCAAATTGCAGCTGTCAAAAATTGATAATAGGTTTTGAGATGACCCGCCCATGCCTCATACTGAAAATGAAGCGTGCCTTAAACGCCGATTTTTGCAAGGTGCTTCATCCGGGTTACTCGTAACCAACAACAATCAGTATGGCGGCGTTCATTCGATAGCACCCGCGTTCAGCTGCAAAAGTTATGAACTTCTTAAATAGTGAATAGAAGCGCATAAAAGATAGAAAATGGATGAAAGACATTGGTGGATTGCTGGTAAAATCCAGGAAACCTTTAAGATTGGTGGATATGACAACCCTACGCTGTTGGAAGATTTTATGACCGAGGAGACCACATTGAATAAAATCAACCGCTTTTTGAAAGCAGGTGGTCCGTGTAGGTTATTTTTCTCATGCGCAAAAGCGGATAGCGGCGAGTTATCCACACGGGAGCTCAATGTCACGGGAACGCTGGCTGCATTGAAAGATGCAGATTTAGATAAAGTGAACATTCTGTACTTCTTGCGAAACAGAGTAGATAAAGATGTGGACACTGTCCGGTACGAGAGGGACATTTTCTGTGGGGAGCTCAAGCACAATACGATCGAGACGCTGGTCACCCTCCTGTCTGACGTGTACAACCCCCTGATCAAGGCCCAGAAGGAGTGGGGGGAGTGTAACATGGAGGGGCAGACTAACCTGAGTCACAGCATGGACAAGTTCCTGACGGCCCTCAATGAGTCCACAGCCTCCATGCACCACTCCAAGCAACTGGTTAGTAAACGGCCATCTGAGGTGCTTGTGAATCATAGGGGTCACTATCTAAATCAGTGAATAAAACCCATACAATAGCATGCAGCCCATTGCAGTCTAAGGCCCATACTGGCATGCGACCATTTCTCGCCAGTGCAATGTTACGTCATTTTATCAACACTTTAAATCATATACAAAAAATGACGTAACAATCACTGGCGAGAAATGGTACTCGGCGAGAACTGGTCGCACGCCAGTATACATGTAGTTTTGGCTGGAAGCATGCAAGCGTCTAAAGAGTTTCAGATGATTACTTTTATCTTTTAAACAGGTTTTGTTTTTAGACCAGCAGCTCTATATACATATACAGACCTTGTCGATTTTAAAGTATTTATTGGTATACCTTTTTACCACTGATTTAGATGAGCTCTTCGATATGATGCTTTACTTGAGGCCTGTTCAACAGGCGCTTGTGAGTGCACTCAAACATTTGAATTGGCATCTCAGAAATATTAATAGAATTTTGGAGACCCTTTGCACATGCCTTTTCTTATCAAAAGGCCTCTGGTTACATCAATGTAAAAAAGACAGCATAATTTACATGATCAGGCATCCTGATTTATTAACACTTACAGGAGGAATATAAGATGAAATGTCTTACTCTGTTGTAAACAGAAACTTGAAAAGTTTAATATCATTTCATATTGTTATTTTTGCAGAGTTGCTTCAGTTTTTGCAAATGAAAAATGATTTTCACCTAATATATTAAAGATATAATCACCAATGGCATGCTTTTCCTTAGATAAAAAACCAGTAATCTAAATTTGTATCACCTTTAATCTGTGGCAGATGCTGAAACAACCAGAGAACATTGTCCTGAACGATTTCAAGCAGCACCGAGCGGCCGCTCTTGATGCTCAGCTGATCGGTCAGTATGAGGAGCTGGTAACAGACTGGATCAACACCATCGAGACCATGCTCAACGACACCTCAGATGAAAGGTACCCCGGGACCTCATTTATACCTACAAACCATTTTCTATCAATTCTTACAAAGTTTCACCACCCTTTTGCATAATACATGTACTTTTTGACATTCCTTCATTCCTGTATCCCATTGTCAGAAATTCGAAAATAATAATGCCACTTTTTTGTAACCATATCTGTTTCTGAATATATTTCTTGTTTGAGTTTTGTGGAATAATGTTTCCCTGAGTTAATATACTTGCATGTATATATATGTCCTCATTCAGGTCCTTATCCAGCTAGCAGTAATCATCAGATTGAAATCATATCATAACTTATTTCCCTTTTCAGAATCTGTTTATGAATCCTACAGCTTTTAATGCTCGTTCCTTACTTTCTATGTTATTTTTAATCAAATTTACCGTAATTGTTACGTAGGACTCGGTTGAGTGTTGATTATACTTGTAATCAATTTACATTTTTCACTATCATTTCATTTTGTCATACATGCATTTGAATTTCTTGCACTTTTTTTAGGAGAGTTGTTTTTCCTGAAGAGCCCCCTACATATAGGTGAAATAATCAAATCTAGAGAATTTGTTTAATGCAGTGTTTTAAAAAGTTAATTTGATATAAAAAAAAAAACCATGCTGACTTTAATTGACAGTAGATCAACTCCTAGTTTTGTAATTTTTGTTTTATGTATTTAACTACTGTAGCTTTTTTTTTTATTACTGTCAAGTTTGAGTACTAAATAATTGATTTCATGGAAAACAATTAATTCTGTATGGCTTTAATACTTTCAAAAAGGAAGTTTTTGTATGTGACCATGTCAGGTGTTTGGTGAAATATGTTTGCAGCTGTTAATTTCTTTTTAAAAAAGGAGAGAAAAATTCAACCAACAACTAAGTTTAAATGTAATATTGTTGACATGTTGTTGCACTAACCACGTTAACAAGCTTCAAATTAATATTGAATATTGACAACAATTTATTTCTATTTAATTAAAATGCGAAATTTTTTTTTTTTTGTAACGCAATTAGTGTTCTTGAATCAATACACAAGTCCACTTCATAGAAATTCGAACCTGCAGCTTTTAATTTTTTTTCTTTCACAAAATTTTTTATGGTTCGTAGATATATAAAAATGAATAAATTATGTATGTAGAGATAAAAAATGAATAAAACATGATGCGATAATCACTGTAGACAGCTAATGACCTTGACCTTTCAGAATGTCTGACCCAAGGTAATGTGTCGTTGTTGATGATGATGTCTGACTAACTGAAGTGATTTAATTATAGCTTTTGATACGTACCCTACACACACTGATGTTGGTTGTTTCATTAGGGTCACTGCATACCTGTGTTAAATTGCATCAAAATATAATACTTTAATATTGTTTTACAAGTTTATATAGAAAATATGATTTTAATTTCTTTTCTTTTGTTTTTTGACAAAGTAGTCATTCCATTGGAAATGTGCAGTTTTTCCAGAGTTAAAACATCTGTATAGTACTAAATTTAATTTTTTTTAGTTTATAAATACTGAATATATATAATTATTTTTGTTTTGAATTTCTGTATAGATTTGGTAGTTTTTTTTTTTTAAAGAAAAACAAATAATGAAGTTGGATGCACTGGTGTATTTAATTAGAGTTTACGTTAAAATTCTTAAAGGAGAAAGAATTTGTTTTCAATTTTTTCAAAACCTTTTTCTCATTTTTTCAAGACCTCCTCCCCAAACACTTTCTCAAACTCATAAAATTCATGCTCAAAATGGTGCACTTGGCATATTAACATTTAGATGAAATGTTGAAGCACATCAATCAAAGTCCTCAATTTTAACCTTTTTCAGTTTTGAAATTCAGAAGTTCAAAATATGAGCAAAGATTGTGTGTGTATACATGGTTTTAAGTGTATTATTTTTAAGTCACCCCAATTAATAAGGCTTAATTAAGCTTAGCTTATAAGAAAATATTATGAATTTCATTTTCATTATGTGAAGTTAATATTGAGCCAAGAGAAAGTACCTAGCTTGCAATTTCATCAATGTTTTTTGATACATGTATGTAGTTTATATTTGTACCATAATGTGCATATCAAATTGTCTTCAAAGTAAAATGTAGGAGTAGACTTATTGCACTTCCATATACAATGGACATCTAGTGATTTGTAGAGAATTGTAGTTTGTAAACTATAGCATTTTGTAGAAATTTACAAGAGCGAGAGAGAGAGGAGAGAGAGAGAGCTGAGAGAGAGAGAGAGCTGAGAGAGAGAGAGAGTGGTGGAAGAAATGGATGTTTCAAATACAGATGTTTTGAATTGAAATTGTAGAGTTTTTATTTTCCAAAAATTCCCTTTCGTTTAATTGACTTGCTAAGTTATAAAAAAATTAAATATATTACTAAAACAAATAATCCTGTCTTTAAAAGTTTTTTGATTTCTTCAATAGATTTATGGACCCCAATGCTGGTCCCTTGTCCGAGCTGGAGAGATGGCGCCGTCGTCAACGGCTACTGACCTCCATTACAGAACAGCTCAAAAGTAAAGAATGCAAGGCAGTAATTGGTGTTCTGATCACGGCCAAATCCAGACTGCTGAAAAAGTGGAAGAATGTGGATGCTCAGTAAGTTAAAAATCACAGTAATATAATGGAGTCTCGGCTCAGATATGGCAAACTGCCTTAGCTTAACTTATACTTCATAGTCACTGACTGTAGTTAGTTAATGTCATAGTTACTACATGTCTATTTTTAGTATAAAACTGTCATACTTCTTTACTCATGCAAAGTTAATGTCATTGTTACTGTTTACATAAAGCTATAATTAACTGCTGTTAGGTAGTTTCAATATTATACATGTAGTTAATGCAATTACACAATTTTCATAGTTACTTAAATGAATCAGATGTAGTTAATGCTTCTATATTTTCATAGACATTGTTCTGAATTTTAAATTTTTTTCAATAAGTCATATATATCTGTTTTTGTAAATGTTTATGTACAGGGTGTGCTAAAATTTATATCTGTTTTCTTTTTTTCAGGATCACTGATGCAATGAATGACACCAAAGACAAGGTCAAATACTTGGAATCTCTGAGACGCCATTTTGATCAGCTATACCAGGATGCAACACCGGCATCCATCATCAACAATGCCATTCCCGGCATCGTCAACAGCGTGCGCCAGATGGACTCCATTTCCCGGTACTACGCCAGAACCGGATTTCTGGGTATCGTGTTTACCAAGATCACAAACCAACTGGTGCTGGCATGCAAGGAGTATATTAAAAACTGCACCATCACGGCTTACGATGGTGATGAATTGTGGGTAAGAATCAAGGAGGAAATTCGGAACAGAGATTCACTTCCTGTAGTAGACCCCCAGCAGAGGTTGCTCAGAAACCAAGTGGAGGCCAAAATTAAGGTAAAGATTTCAGTCGTGAAAACAATGCATCTTTTCAATTTTTTAGCCCAAACATTAGATTTAATAACAAAGATACCACCTGAATTTTTGACATGAATTCTTTGTTTCAAAAAGACTTATTGAATACACAATGCTTAAAGATATAAAGACTTGCTCTAAGATTTATAACAAAAATTACACGTCAATGTATAATCATAGACGTAAATTCTTTGTTTGAAAAAAAACGATTAAAACAGCACATAATGATGAGGTTGACAAATTTTGATCTTCCAGCAACAAGGCGCCCTGACCCGAGGGAAGACGAAGGAAGGGAAGGACCTAGGACTACAGGACGACAGCCTGTACGGTCGACTGAAGGCCTGCCTCACCCTGCAGGGGTACTACCGCGAGACCCTCAGGTCACTGAGGGACTCCCTGGGACAGACCACCAATATGTCCCACTTCCCCTCCCTCAGCAGTGTTGGGGGACCGGGCAGCTTCACCACCAGGTGGGTCCATGCTTTGTGTGGCTCTGTAAGGAGTCTTTATGCTACATGTGTACATAGGTGTGTTGTAAACGTGTATGAAGTGCCTCAAGTTTTACTTGCTGATAGATGAGTGGAGAAAATATGGTGACCATCTACGCTTTGTACCTAAGAAAAGTGAATGAATGGTTAATTAAATACAAATTTACTTGCAGTTGCTCATGTTATAAAAAAAAGTGGTGTATTAATTAGTATATTGTGATCTATTGAATAAATAAAAATTTCACCTGCTTAAGTCATTATTGGTGACAAATGGTGACCACTTTCTGAATTATAGGGGTGATCTTAAAGATTTTAATTTGCATTTACTTTGGGGGTGGGGGTTAAGAGGGGGATGGCATGTGGTACATAAAAGGGTAAAGTGCCCAGAAAAACTCAATGTTTTGGAGTTAGGGGAGACAAATATTTGATGATTTGAATAGAGTTTATTTAAGGATTTTAATTTTAAAATGTAAAACTTGAAAGCAATACCAAAAATTGCTCTCTGCATTTTTAATCAGATCAAAGCCTAGCAATGCCTCCCGATCGGGACCCTCCGTGTCACCCAAGAAGGGGATCTCCTCTTTGATGACTAACGAAGCGGGGCATGGCGTGTCGATTGCGGACGAGGACGCCATAATGTCACACATGGACAGCTTCTGTAACAGAATCAGACAGCTGATCGACGTCATCAATACACTGGCCCAGTTCAATAAGTAGGTCAAATATTAGAATAAGTAGGTCAAAGATTACAATAAGAAGGCCAAATGTAAAAGATTACATGGAACTTTTTTTAATTATTATATTGCGTGTACAAAATATTGTTGAAGTTACATTTTTTCTTATATAATGAAAAAAAGAATCTAAGTATCATTTTAGATACAAATAAATAATGAAAACTGAAAATTTTTCTTGAATGAAAAAAAATCCTTCTATTATGAAAGAAGCAGTCTGAGAACGAATATGAAAATGATATCATTGTTGCCCATAAATTTTAACTAGTGTATGATAATAATGTTGCCTGATATTATAGTTTTGTTGAAGCTTTTCTTTACTGGAACGATGCACAGATATATATGGCTAGTGTTTATGGTTACTGTTATACTGATGGCTCAATGATTTTCCTTATTAAGACTGGCCACCAGCACCATCGGAGTCCCCAAACCCAGAAAGGAGGACCTGGTCATTGATGACGAGGACAGCGACGAATACAAGTATCGGAAATTCCGGGAGAACAAGGCCAACAAATGTAAGTACTGAGAGTATCCAAGGCATCAGATGCATAATATGAAAATAAAGGAATAAGTATGGAAAGTGTTGACAGAATATTGTAAGCATAAGTTTATAGAATGGGAACAGTAAATCTGGATATCCTGGCATCTGGACACTATAGTCATATTATGCTTAGCATGTAAGATATTTGGCAGAAAATTATTTTGCAACAGCTAAGTTAGCGTAGGCTTGAATTACCGCATTTCTTAATATTACCTATTTATCTATATATATGTTTGCTATTTTGCCGCATTTAGCCAAAAAAAGACTAGTATAAGGAATATACAGCCAAATGTAATACGTTTACAGCCAAATGTAATACGTTTACAGGAACTAAAGTCCCACTGTATTTAATTGAGTACTGAGATACCGTTTTTTTTATAACTTGTGATTGTACAGTGGAATATGAGGACGAAAATGGAGATGATGGAATGACAATCACGGTCACAGTTGCCTCCCCTGAGAGGAGCGGGTTGAGGGCCATTAAGGAGGATGAGGAGACACAAGACGACAACATCTCGGAGATCCAGGAAATCGAGGACAAGAAGGAGCGGCCCCCAACTCAACCGGACCACAATGACGAGGTGTTCGAGACGGTCAACAACAACAAGGGGCTCAACGAAAACGAGCTCAGTGTGCTGAGTAAGTCAGATATCATATTACACTAAAATACAGTGATGTCAGTTTCATGCTCCTAGTTTAAAATTGAATTTTTAAACAAATTGCTTTTAATCATTTACAGTTATAACAAAATTAGTTGTCCTTAGCACTTTGCTGTTATGGTTTTGGTGTATTGTATGGTCTATTTAAAAAAGCCCAAAATAAAAATGCATGCAGAGTTTACAATTTGTAATGATGTTGTTTTCGAATTTTGTAAAAATATTGACTTTGGTGAAATGAGCATGTTTGTAGAGGAACTGGTAATTATCAGTTATAGTTTTGAGACAGTAAATGAATAAATGAGGTTTTGACATTCTCCCCATCAGGGCGCTACTTCCCCGAGGATGAGGAGGAGGAAGGACCGAGCATTTCGGCGATTATTTCCCAGCATCTCCAGCAGATGACCCAGGCGATGAGTGATAACGTCACCACCAAGACCATGCTGGATGTTGAATCCAAGGTAACGAACTCTGACCTTAGCTATCCATAGCAACCAAGTAACAATTGAAATGTTTGATGTGGGATTTGTACAGAGATGAGATTTTTGATTTCACATTTTCAATGATTCTTTTGAACTTCTGCACCAAGGTGGAGTTGTATTAATATTCACTGTGATTTTCTCATTTTCACCTTTCTTTTAACATATAACTTAAACACCTGATAAATTAAAACAATTTAGTTGTGCATAAGTAATGGCAAATGATAAATTTACCTTTTATTTCAGTGTATTAAAGAGGAATTGAAAAATAATATGTCAGAAAATATACATTTTTTTCACAGTAATTATCCATCAGAAAGTTAAAATAAAACACCAAAACATATGTTCTGATTAATGACATGAAAATTTTATAACATATTCTGTAAGAGTTAGCTCCCTTTTTTCACAGAAACGCTATCATGGCATGCCAGGATTGGTAACTCTATCTCTCTTTTTGAATGTTTCATTTCTTATTATGACATATATTTATACCTTAGCAGATATAGGATCTACGGAATATTTTGTCTCCCACCAATCATGCTAGATTTAGAATGGACATTTCAATGCAGATTAACTAATCTCTAAAAATAAAATTTTAGAAGCTTTTCATCGTTTTTGAATTTTTTAAATTTTGCAATTTTCCTATTTTCTATACCTCCCTGCATGTTTTTAGATTTGAAATGGATTGGGGATTTAAATTTCTATTAGCAATTAGTTAAATGTTTGAACCCTACCCATGTTCCTTACAAATTTTAACCCAGCTGCTATAAATGTGGTGAAATGTTTGCATGGTTGAGGAGGGGAATGGATTTGATCAGAATTACTTGTCTTTTCATTTTAATTTGTTGATGAACAAAATGCCTTTTTAGTCTTATGTCTGCTAACCATTCAGTGTTGCCTCTACACAGGGGAATATTTATACCTTCATCCTGAAGCATACTTCAGGATGAATCAAAGAAGCATGTTATTTCATAATGTACATATAATCTGTGTGTTATATGCTGTTAATATCATATTTATTGTATGTTGCATCCTGCTGTTATTATATATTCCAGAAACCGTATATTATATATGAGAGATTTAACACATTATTTATTTGCAATATCTTATATCTTGTTTGTTTGCACACCTTTCATTTACATACTGCAATGTTTTAATTTGCTTTTAACTTTAAAAAAATGAATTGAAATGATTTCATTTGCAGTTTTAAAAAAATGAAAAATATAGTACTGGAATTATTTTCTTTCTGATGAAAATATCATTTTCTAAAAGCACTGTATTTGGCAAATTAAGTGTATTTGAGAATTACATGTAAATTCAAATTTAACTCGGCATGCTTTTAATAATTTCTTTCAAACTTATAGAAATTTTCGACTGCATTCTTATATTAAGCTTTGGCTGATATTTTTATTGATTACCTCAGTTATGAACTGTGTACCCACTTTTATTTTGCAAAATTATATCTTGATTTAAAGGAAATATTCATAAATAAGCTTTTGTGGACAACTTATTATTTGATTTTGTGTACTTCAGTTGTTCTGATAAAACATCTGCAATTATTCACAGGACAAAGATCGCTTTGAAGACTATTATACCAACTTTGCACAAATAGTCAGTGACTTGGAGACCTTCCTTGCTGCATATCTACATGCCATTTTTATTGGAAAAACCAAAACTCAGCATGCGTTGGACATCATCACAAGGTACTGTGTAGATTTCAAATAATGTTGCTAAAGAGGGGATGTGTTTAGATAATAAGTGCTGGCAATTATTTTCTTTATTATGATTTGATGATGATGATGATGATGATGATGATGATGAAGATGATTTTCAATGATTGTTTTCACAGATTCACACCTGTCCAAAACAGATCAGGCATTCGAGCTTGCATCTCTGAGAAATTTGTAGAAATCTTCAACTGGTATGAATCTGACCTAGATGAAGTACATCAAATATATGAAGCTCACAAGGTACTAGTAATTAATTTTTTTATTAAGTACAATAACAAAAGCAAACCAACAGATTGTAAATTAATTATAAAAGTAAAATTAATCTGGAAAGTTTTCATTGAATTGTTCCAAAAAAGCTAACCAAATATCTTGATTTATTAAAAACATCTAATTAAAAGATAATATTATTGAAAGAAAAGTTCAAAAATTTTTAAAAGAATTTTTTGAAACATTTTTTACATTAGAACAATCCTCAACTGGTCAGAAACGCTCCTCCAGTGGCCGGAGCTATACATTGGTCTCGGCAGCTACTAAAACGCATCGAAGACCCGATGAAGATTTTCCGCGACAACAAGGCAGTGAACCAGCTGGGAGACTTTGGCCGCATCGTTCGGATCTACAACAAGCTGGCCACCGCGCTCGTGACCTTCGAGAGTCTGTGGTTCACACAGTGGAAGAACAGAATCGACCACGCCAGGAATGGATTGAGGGCCACTCTGTTTGTCCATCACCCCACCACCGAGGAAATCGTCGTCAATGCAGATGAGAGGTATGAAAATCAAGAAACTTGTTTGAATTTAAAAAAAATGGAAATTATAATTTTAGTTCAGAGTGCATGTTTTATTTAATCAATTGGTAACTGTTCTTTTGCTGAGTGCTTATTATTTTGCTGAATAGATATTGAATTGCAAAAATTTCATTAAATATCATCTAAAAATTGGATAAAAAGATTCAATGATGTGGTGAATGTTACATTCATTACTAGTGCAAGTAGGAAAATTAATGTAAAAGAGTTTGATATCGTTCCAATTGTACAAAACTGTGTTTAAATCATACATTTCAATACAATTTTTACTCAATTCTTCTCGCTCAGAGTTCTGGAACTGATCCATGAAGCAAAATGGTTGACTCGGCTGGGAATCCAGATTCCGGATGCCGCCATAGCCATCATGCAGCAGGAATCCAGGTTCAAGAGCTACAAGAGCCACCTGGAACTGGTGCTGAACGAGTACAAGGAGGTGTGTGAGGCCATTCCGGAACCACTCCAGAAGCTGTTCACCGCTCATAAGGATCATGTGGAGCAACAGCTACAACCTGGATTGAGCACCCTGGCCTGGAACAGCATGAATATCGGTATGGATCTGCTTATCCAGACAATATTATTTTTAGGACCAATAACTATTTGTAGAGTTTAAGATTATTTGTATACTATTTACAAACTTACATTCTCATGAAAGAATAAGTTGACAATTTCACTAATTTAAAAATGGACAACCTACAGTTTTAAATGATTCTTATTTTACTCCCATGTTTCATTATAGATGCCTTCCTGCATCAGATCCACTCAGCTACACAGAAGCTGAAGACGATGGAGGCACGCGTAGCTGAGATAATGGAGAAACAAGTCTTCTCCACGCTGGACGACATCAGCAACTTCTACTTGTTTGACATCGACGAAGCCTTTGCTAGGACCTGGGTATAAATTTTTGATAAATTCTTGAACTTGCATTTGATATAGTCTAAAGACCAAGGTAGTGTTATGGAATTTGATCATTTTATTTTCACACTTTCATGCTTGCAAGTATTTGAGTAATGTGTAGATTTAAGACGGGTTGAAGTGGGGATAAAAAAGTAAAGCGTGAAACCAACAAAACTGAATAAAAATTTTGATTTTTGATTGTTTCTTATAAAAATTGATTCAATATTTTAATAAATGAAAAAATATTTTTATGATTTTAGCCTCCAGAGGAGTTCCGAGAAGTGATGTTACGAAGCACGCAGGACAGATCGCGTCAGTTACAGGAAATGGTGAAGACGGTGGCAGACGGACTACAGAAAGTGGCCAACACGCTGGCACTCAGAAAGGTGGGCGGAGTGGTGTTGTTTAACTAGATTGAAGATTGGAGTATGACTAGACATACAAATATAGCATGATAGATATTTCTAAAACGATTGATATTTTAGATAATTTCAACAGAAAAGAGTTTGTTATGTTTAGATGAGATGTGTTTCTTTATGCCCTGTGTTCTGATAATTTAGCAGTGTCTGTTGAACTATTTAAGACTAGTTTACTTTGCCGTTGAAACATAAATATTTTAGTAATTACTTGACTGTAGCTTTAGATATTGAATGAAAATCCAAATAATTGTTGTAATTTTTATTCAAAGGTTCCAGTAATAGTTCTTATGATGTCCAAGCCGAATTTAATGAATTAAGTTAAAACATGCAATTTCAGAAAAAAAGGACTACTTATAAGTTTATTTAAAAAAAAAAAATCATTTTTTAAACACTACTTTGATCCAATATATTATTCAATTTCAAACCAATTTAAAAATGGTAATGTATTATGAAGGAGAAGATTTTTTTCTCTACAACTCAAATTTATACATTATCAGTAATTGTCAAGCAAAACTACAATACATGACTATTGAATTATATAAAAAAAAAACATGTACTAGTAATAGATTAGAAAATTAAGTTCAAGACAAATAATTAAGTATTGTGATACACATCCTGCACCATTCAAACTAATATACCATTGATTTGATGTTGTGTACACTCATGTAAAATAACCTGTGATATCCATATGATAATCTGTGATATCAATGTGATATCCATATGATAATCTGTGATATCCATGTGATATCCATATGATAATTTGTGATATCCATAAAATGATCTCTGATATCTGTATGATATGTGATATCCATGTGATATCCACATGATAATCTGTGATATCCACATGCTATCCATGTGATGATCTTTGATATCCATATGATGATATGTGATATCAAAATGTGCTAACCTCATTTTGCCTCCATCTAACTGACTGTGACCACAAAGCTGCAATCTGTGACCCACTTTTCAGGAGTATGATCTCACGTCCGCACAGGGAGAAATTCACTCCAAGCTAATCCACTACAAGCGGCGCCCCACCATCAGGGAACCACTGCCTCGCCCATCCTCCACACCGGCCCTCATGCCAAACATGGTCACTATAACACACATTGCTGCTGCATGATTTGAATTTGGCTTTTTTGTAACCGTTTTCCAAATAACACCAACAAATATATATTGTAGAAATGCCAGTTAATGACATTGTGTATTTATTTTTTAATTAATGAATTGTCCTGAGTTTGTTTTTTCAAATCTGTTTTGCATGATTGGAAAGAAATGCATTATAGCTGTTTGGCGATTTTAATATTTCTTTTTGCTAAAATCAAAATTATCATTACATTTTTGGCAACAAAAATTAAAACCATTACCTCTGAAAAAATTTCCTTAAAAATTAAATTTCATTTGTTAGTTCTTCTTCCATTTTCATTTGTCAATATTGATTTTAAGATTTAAGACTGGCATTTATTTCTACTCCTAACATAATACTAATTATCAGTCAACAAAAATATAAGCCATTGCATGTTAAAAAACAGTCAACAAAAATATAAGCTATTGCATGTAAAAAAAAAAAAAATGCTTATAATATATTTTATATTTTACAAATCTCAACCTTAATTATACATTCATCGAAATCAGGAAGATAAATGCACTTTAAGATGCAACAGCTTATAAATTGACTGAGACGATTCTTTTTTTTTTCATTAATTGATCTTTGAATTTCCAGTCTGCCTGCTCCAATGTCTGATCAGATCCACATGGCACCCCTTGATTAAATGGTGATGGCCTACCACTTTCTTAAAGTGTCTTGTGATGAATTTGACCCATTCACATTTTTCCATTCATACCTGCATATTATTGTGTATAAAAGGGTTTTTTTCTCTGATTAGAACAGCTCGTAGAATGTGTGTTATCTGGTTGTTGGGATATTCTTATTGTATTTCATCTTAAGATTACAATATAATCTTGCTCACTTTTTGTGAATGTTTTGAAGCACAAACATGATATGTTTTGAAGTTTTAATAAACAGGTCTTTTTTGTAAACAATTATTTGTGAATTTCTGCATAAATGTTTTTTTTTTTTATTCTGTAACTTAATTTATCTTTTGATTTTCATATCCATTTATTTTTCAACACTCAGCATCATGTTTCATAATTAAACTGAATATTGAGTGATATGCATTTTAATTTAATCAATAGTATTTCTTTCAATTGATAGTTAACCTGCAATTTGAGAAATGAGCTGTAAATAATTTAACAGAAATGTTTGACCAACCTTTATAAAGCCATTGCCATTTGGAAAATTCTGGCTGGTAATAATGAAGCATTTACCTGTTACAGAGTGAGCACCATGGGAAATCAAAGAAGATGGCGCTGATGATGGATGAAGAAGAAGTGGCCCGTGAGAGACAGAAAGCTGCGGAGGAAGAACATTACGTGGCTGAACTCATTGGTAAGGTCAAATTAAGTTAAGGAGGCTCTATGGTATGTGACATCATCATTAAACTCTAAGGAGGCTCATTAGGGTATGGCATCAGAATAGATAAACGTTACCTCCAATTACTGAAGAGTTGTACATGATATTGATATGTGTATAGGCTATACTCATTGGTAAGGTCACATATCATTAAGGAGAGTCTATGATAAATTACTTCAGAATAGACCAATGTTACCTCCAATTACTAAAGAGTTTAAAGTGATATTTATGTGAGTATAGACTATTGAGACTGCAGTATGTAATTGGATTAAATTTTAAAGAGACCATTGATCATCAAAGCATCTTGAAGGGTTGAAAAAAACTTTAAGGCATCTTGTGAGTTTAAGAAATGGAACAGCCAGTCATTGTTTTATTTTTTTGTTTTGTAGCTCACTACAAGGATGAAGTGTACGATGCCGTTCTGACCGCCACCTATAAATCGCTAGCAGCGCTAGCGGAGTCGTCCGGATGTGAAGGTGATGTAATCCGAGCCATTAGCTCCATGTCCAATGCCTCCAACGACTACCAGGGGACACCAAGATCTCCCAGAATGCAGTCTGCTCACAGCCGAGTGTCCTCTGCCTTGTCGGAGAAGTCACGTCCCCAGACAAGTCTGTCACAGCTGTCCAACATGACCTGGACGACGGAGAGGACCAATGAAGTCACCTACCTGCAGTGAGTGAAGGCAGATGATTTTGATAACCTTTTTTTTTCAACATTTACGAAAATAGGAAGAAATTTTTTAGCAAGTTTTTTTTTACTCAAATCTTAAAGCATAGAGGAATTCATTTTAGAGATTTTACTTTTATGAATTGTTAAATTGGTCAAATTCTGTTTATCATTGATTAATTAGATCAGCTATGTGTTGTGTTACAAAAACTTGATTATGGTTACATGTATATAACAATATCAATCAGTGGTCGGGCATGGACAAATCAAGGTCAAGTTCTGGCATGCTTCTTATATCTTAAAGTATACTTTGTATTCATAGGTTTGATGTGGAAGTGGGATTCAACATTCCCAACATTACCCTTCACCCCTCACTAGATGTGGCACAGATGGCCATTGCAGACGTTGCTAACGCCATACTGGAGTCAACCAGAAGTAAGATTTCACTCAAAATTCTTAAATCTAAAATGCCCCAAAAAAAAAATCCAAATAAAAGACATTATTGGAAGGTAATCCCTTTGTGTGACTTGGTATTGCCCATCTATATGAGCCTCTATTTGGTCGAACAATGTGGATATATCAAAACTAGCAATTGATGTTATTTGTAATCTTAAACAATAATCCTTGCATTTGCTCAAAGTGATAAAAAAACTAAGTTTTAAAATTGTGAAGTTGTAAGTGCCGCGTTATTGGATAAGACAGTGTCAAAATTAATAACAGAAAACTAACAGAAACAAACAAAGAAAGATAAACCCCAAAGACAAAAAAACACTTGTTCAGGAAACAAAAAAAATAAGACTTAATTTGATCAGAGTGTAGTGGGAATAGACAGTGAGACAGATTTTCTGTAATGCTGATCAGAGAGGTTGTTCTGTACATTAATTTTTTTCTTTCTCCCTATGGCAGACATTGACTGGCTGTCTCTGTATGGACCAGAAAACTTCTATGGCCCCATCTCCCAAGACGAGAACGTCCAGGAAATGACCACTCAAGTGGCTGCCATTGTTCAAGGTAAGAGCAGATTCAAAGCGATTCTTCATGCAAAGTATAATTTTTATTATCTTCCTTTTTTCCTCCACTTTGTATATTTTCATATGTTAACTATCAGCTTCATTTAAATGTTAACTTAATATTTGTCATTTGGGGATAAATTTACGTACCTTTAACCAGTTCTTGTGTCTTGTATATTATTGTAGCTGTGCTTGATGTACGACACGTTTGGATCTCTTAAATAATCATGCTTTAAAGCGAACTTGCATATGTATTAAACCACAATGTAGAAGCATTTCTTTTTTAAAGTTCATGAGATTATCAAAATCTAATATAATTTAAGATTTCGCTTAAAACTCAAACTTTGAAAAAAATATCAGTTTTTAAATTTGTAATCTGTTTTTGAAGGAGGAATTACCTCTTTTTTCAAAGGTAATGGCGGTTAGAAATGCATGATAAATGGAATTGAAATGATTTTGTATAATTTGAGTGACTGTAGAAATGAACAGGATGCATAATTAACTTTAAAACGAAACCTATTGCATGCCAATGTTCCACTGCCTGCAGAATGTCACAAACTCTTAAATGCTTCAACAAGTCAAAGTTTTTTGGATCATGATGTACATTTAGTTTAGATATTTTGATTTATGCATGAATAAGTTTTTGCCTTTTAAAACATTCCCCATGAAAGTATACAGGTTTTGCAATGCCACTTTCCCTAATGGCTTCCGATTTTGGTATAATTTGTAAATTCTGCTGTGTGCTTAACATTCTTTTGAATACAGGTTTTAAATTTGCAGATTTTAATGTTAATTTAACAGATTTAAACATTAGGAAATTAACAAAGAAGTTAACATGAAAAAAAATTAAAATAAAAAAATGATATTTGTTTGATTTTTTCCAGAACTGGAATCCACGGTGAACAAGCACCTGTTCCACTTCAGTTACTACAACTTCCTGTGGAAAGACGATCTCCATGGCAACTTCAAGGAATTCATTATGGGGGATCCTGGGATGTTTAACATAAAGAAAGAAGTGGAACGCTTCCTGTACATAGAGAAGAAAGTCCTAGGCATTCCTAAAGTCCTTCCTGTAGGTTGTATCTGCCTAAGAACTGATCCTATAAAGGATGCACTGCATGGATTTGCCATGGCTTGGAAGATCCAGTTTGCATCAGTTCTGCATGAAGAGGCCAAGGTATAAATCTTAAGAATTTATGGGACTGTTTTGTTCTTGATTACAGAATTAATACTTTGTTCAAAATCCTTTCATTAGATGTACAAGAGTACCTAAATACATGAAACTGGAGAGAAACCTGATTGACACAGTCATACCTTGTTATCTCAAATTCAATGTCAGAGACACAGAAGAAACTTCAAGATAATGACAATCCGTGAAAATTGGCCACCACAAATATAAATGATTCCACAGTGTTTGTATCTTTCCTATGATGATAAATAAATAAATGTATTTAATTTTCTTCCAATATTTTACAATCCTAGAAAAAACTGGACTCTGCAGTGTTATACAGGTCCAATGTCCGTAACAGGCTGGAACTCCACGTCCAGTCGTTGGATCAGCTGAACAGCGCCCTCCAATTGCTGGAGGAACTCCGCGACATGGAGAACAAGATCGACGGCATCTATCTCCCCATAGAGACCATGTATGAAAAACTCAGGTAAGACTCAACTCAACTCAATAGAGACCATGCATTATAGAAACTCAGGTAAGACTCAACTCAATAGAAACCATGCATCAGAAACTCAGGTAGGGCTAGCGTTCAGCTCAACTCACTATAGAGACCATGTTTTAGGAACCCAAATAAGACCCAACTTGTTTCACTAGATAGAGACTATGTATGAGAGACTCAGGTATGACTCAACTCATCTCTCTATGGATTACACGGTATACTTCATAACATGGACAACGAGATTGAAAGAATCTATTTACTTTTTCAGGGAGTTTGAACTCAGGCTTCCAAGAAACGAAGTGGAAGAAGTGGATCAGCTCCGTGACAAGTGGGTAGAACTGATGGATTTAGCGGATCAAGTCCGCGAAAACCTCCTGAAGGAACGGCGGGGAGCTTTCGAACAAGAACTTGACAAAAACGTCAAGGCTTTCGTGGTAGAAGTGATGGAGTTCAGAAACGCTTTCGATTCCCAGGGACCTAATGCCCCTAACACTGCTCCAGCAAAGGCGGTAGCAAGTCTGCAAGAGTTTCAACAAAAATACAAACTGTATGATTCAAAACGCAATACACTGGTGTCTGTGTCTAAGCTTTTTGGCATAGTGTGTAAACCTTTCCCAGAACTGGATAAAACCGGTGAAGAACTGGATCTGCTTAGTCAGTTGTATGGACTGTTCCAAAAGTTCATCCGATTTGACACCAGATTTAGGGACACCCTGTGGGCTGATGTTGATCTGGATGCTGCATTTGTTGAGGTAATGTAAATGACAGAATTATGTATGAAATTGTGCAAAGTTTCATGAAATTCATTATTTTTCTTTCCAAAAATAATTTCAGGCATATACCAGATGTAGGTTTGAATACCATTACCTTTTTATAAAGAAATCAAAGCTAATCAAGGTTAATAAAACTTTCCTTATATTATGACAAAGGTTTTATGAAATCAAAATATTTAAACAGGTGGAAGCATATTGGGATGAGTGTCTGGCTCTTCCGAGTAAACTCAAGGACTGGGACGCATACCACGACCTCAAAACCTCACTACAGAATTACCTGGAGGTGTTCCCACTGCTGAGGAAACTCAACTCAAAGGTAACCATAGCAACAAGATGAAGTGGAAGATAACTCATGGCGGGATCACTGCATTTCAATATTTCCCACGCTGTATACTTTTTACATGTTCCTTTTTTTTTTTCAACAGACTGCATGCTTCTTATATTTTAAAAATCCTAATGAGTTATACATACTTTATTCAAATATTAATTGCATCTGCATGTTTATTTAGAACTAAAGAAAACAATGTTAATTTTTCTAGTTTATTATTTTCTTATTTTAATATTTCAGATTGATTTAATTTATTTTGAAGAATATACAGTTCATTTGACCTAAATCGTAACTTTAGCAATAACATTCTGCATCCTTCAATTTTTGCATCTCTCACTTATAATTCCATACTCACTTTCCATCAAGATTATTTCACTGAGTTATCTCATCATATTTTCTTCCCTTTGCATTGATTTTCACTCAATCCCTTGTTTATTTCTGCACCGCTTACATCCAGGGAAGTGTTAAGTACCACATACCAGTAAGTTACCCGTCTATTTGTCCATCTGTCTATCTGTAGAGAATTTGTATGGGTTTTTTTTGTATCTGTATGCATGCCAGTTACCTATCATCGCAAACGACAATATTTTTTTAACCAGTGAAAAAGATTGCGTATTAATTTTTGTAATTTTTTTATAAAAATTATTTTGGACATTATTAATATAAAATTAGGAAAGAAGAACAATGAACAATAAAAAAAAATATTCACATGAGTTAAGAAAATCAGATCTTTACTCATTAATTTTTGATTGGGCAGGGAATTTGGCATGCTGCAATTTATTAAATATGTGTCTTAAACTCTGGTAGCTTGATTAATCTTTAAATTAGCTTTTCCTTTAAAAGTTGCACAATGAAGCAAAACAAATTTGTTAGACTAATGCAAGGAATAAATGTGTTTTAAATTTATATATTGTTGTGAACTGAACATTAACTTGCATGTAAAAGTTTGAAAACATTTAACTCTGAAAGGTGTACTATGTGTGTAATGGCGTGAGAATGTGTGTGTACATGTTACATGTATGTACAAAATCTGCTATAACAACTTGTCGGAACCAAATGGATACTAGCAAAATATTTGAAACAGTATATATAGTGGTTGGATGGGTAGTAAAGTTTTCCTTAAAATCATCTCCTGACCATTTGTTTGTTTTAAATGTGTATTACTTTGTATTCAAATTGGTAATTTTTTTTACAGCATCTCATGGTATATGTGATTCAATAGCTGTTGTTTATTTCTTCTTGATCACTAGATTAATTTGAGAGAATCTCTAAAATTGTTCACAGAAGCAATTCTTCTTAGGTGTATGGCTTTGCTTTGACTTTCATTGATAGCCTGAACACATTTGGTTTTTTTTTCCGTTTTCAGGAAATTCGTAACCGCCATTGGTTGGACGTGATGAACGTGACAGGAGTTAAGTTCCAGTTGGAGGCCAACGTGTTCAAACTGTCCCACTTACTGGACATAGGACTCATCAAGTAATTAGATTATTTAGTAGTCAAACTCATATAGTCACAGATAATGAATACATTGTTTATGGTTATGTGAATTCAGTTTTATAAACTATTTAGCTTCAGAATCTCAAATTCCTGGAGTCAAATCCAAGTTTATGAAATTTAATGTTTGTTGATAAATTGAAATAGCTCTTTCTGATTGACTTACATGTAGATGTCAATGGATAAATATAAGGAAAATGAGGTGGAATATACTGAGAGAAAAAAAAACACAGCAATTTATTCTATTAAAAACTATATAAAAATGTTTTCAGACACAAAGCAGACATTGAGGAAATCTGCCTGAGTGCGAGTCGAGAACTTGAGCTCGAGATCAAACAGCGAGTCACAGAGGATGAGTGGAATGAGCAGATGTTGACCTTTGAACACTACAAGAATCGCGGCCCCATGTTCCTAGACAAGGTCTCCACCGAGCGATTGTTGGAACAGCTGGAGGATGCCCAGGCTCTTCTGGCAAGCATGCTCACCTCCAAATACATCGCCCCCCTGCGGGACGACACGGCCCTGTGGGCCAAAAAACTTAAGGACGTGACAGAGGTTCTGGAGCTGTGGTTGCAGGTTCAGGATTTGTGGCAGTATCTTGAGGCTGTGTTCAGTAACTCAGTCACTGCGAAGGAACTCCAGCTAGAGGCCAAGCGGTTCGCTCGGACCGACAAGAGCTGGACTAAGATGATGAAGACTACATACTTTGAGATGAGGGGAGTTCTTCAGGTACGAAAATACTGTTAAATCTAATGTGTCTTTTTGAAATGAGGGGTGGTTGCCAGGTAGGGAAATACTGTTTAAGAAAAGATGTCCTGTACATATTTTTATGTAATGAGGGGTGTTCTCAAGGTATGAAAATACTTTGACTATAAAGATGTAAATTCATTCTTTGATATGACTACTAAGACCATAAGAAGAAATATATTGAAAAAAATCAAGTAAATTTATTGTAACTTGATTTTTCCATTTGGATTAGAATGTCAGTTAAACCTGCTTATTTTGTTACAGTGTTGTACTGGTGATGAGGTCCCCAAGGTGAACCTTCTCCGTAACATGCAGCAGGAGCTAGAGATATGCTTCAAGTCTCTGATGGAGTACCTAGACAACAAGAGGAGGGCCTTCCCCAGGTTCTACTTCGTGTCCGACCCGGTCCTGCTGGCCATGCTCAGCCGACCGAACGACCTCGAGTCTGTCAGACCTCACCTCAAGTAAGTGTAATGAGAACCTCAACTTTATAAGTGATAGCGCCTTGTGTTTTCGATCCCACCTTAAGTAAGTTGTAATCATTATGAAGACCTAAATATGTAAGTGATAGGACCTGTCGAGTCTTTCAGACCTCACCTTAAGTGAGTGTAAGTGAGGACCTCAAATCTGTAAGTGATAGGACTTCTCAAGTCTTTCAAACCTCACCTTAAGTGAGTGTAAGTGAGGACCTCAAATCTATAAGTAATAGAACCTGTCAATTCTTTCAGACCTCACCTTAAGTGAGTGTAAGTGAGGACCTCATATTTGTATTTTGTAAGTGTTAGGACTTAAAGTCTGTCCTCTTGAAGATGTCCTCTCAAGTAGGTGTAAAGAGAGAACCTTTTAGACCTCAGTGTCACTGAAGGCCCCAACTCTGTAGTTAGAAGGACCTCAAGTCTGTCAGAGCTCACCTAAAATTAATGAAATAATTAAGGACCTTGATTTGTACAACTTATTCTGCACTTGGAAAATTCTATGACATTTAGCTATTGCTGAACCCAAACACAGGAAAACTTACAGCCAGTGTTATTTTATTTCAGGTCCATCTTCAGTGCCATCTATGATGTAAAGTTGGAGGAAGCTGACACCGGTGCAGATGAGCCAACGGATGAGATCGGATTCGCCCAATCAAGGACAGGCACCCAGTCCCGGGGGAACCGGTCCACCAGCGTCCTGTCCCCGGGGCTCCGCAGTAACACCCCGCCCAAGATCGACAAACGCCTTACCGAGATCTATGTAAGTATTGTACAATGGAATGTACTGTTAAATGTATACTTGGTTTGGAAATTGTCATCTAAATGAGATTTTCCTTCCTACACATATCTGTGCCTTCTTCATTCTGAATATCTGTGATAAAAATAAGCTACTTGGATGCTTGCCTTGAAAATGGTCATCTAAATGAGATTTTCATTTATTCATAATTATCTACATATATGCTTCAATACCCCAGTATATCAGTTCATTCTTCATTCTAAATAACTGAGAATTATCCTTGTTTTCATTGCACATATATAATCAAGAGCAATTTTTTGATCATGCAAGCATATTATTTTACAGAATATTTAGACTGTACATATTATACCTTGTATTTTAATGCTATATTATGATTACATATTGTTTTCAATTTCTCTCTGTCTATATATTATGCTATAGATTCCAGTAAGTACAAATTAAATAGTTTGAGTTGATCTAGTTGCAAGTAGTTGGTCTATTTTTCAGGGTAATTGCTACATGTAAATTGTAGATAAACTTTAGAGACCTGATAAATATCTGAAAAGGATCGCTTCATATTTAATTTTGGAATTAAATTAAAGTGAATGATTTTAAACTTCATAGAAAATATGTTGTGATCCGTCAGATTCTGCATTTGAACAACTTTTTTTTATAAATTCTTTCAAATTTTTATCGCACATTTAAGCTTATATTTTATATCAATGTTACCATGCACACATTGTGTTGTAGAATGTTAGACTTATCGTCACATTTAAACATTAAAATTATCATCACTATTAGAAAACTACCTGTAGTGAATAATATGTCAGCACTAAATTTCTCTGTCAATCTCAGCAACTTTTTTAATACAGTGACCTTTAATGTTTTCTAGACCCAGATTCAGGTCTTAGAAAAGGACGGGGAATGTGTCAATCATTGAAATTCTTAATATTTTGTATTAATTATGTTTGCTAGACCCCTGAACCAGGTGAAAAATAAGTATAAAGAATTGTCAGTATTAAGACTCAGCATCAATCTCTGAAACTCTTACCTTTGTTTGCTAGACCTCCAAGCCAGGTCATAGAAAAGTATTGGGAATGGTCAGCGCTAAAATTTATAGTTAAATTGCAGCACTCAAATTCTCTGTCTCTGAAACTGTAATCTGTGTTTGCTAGACCCCCCAGCCAAGTCGTAGAAAGTCTACGGTGGTGGGTGAGGATGCGAGGTGGTACAACCTGACCCCCCGCCCCAGGGCCGCCTCTGTCCCCCTCAGGCTCCACTCGAGTCAGGGGTCGTACTGGAGCGAGCTAGCCTTGTCCCCCAGTCTACTGGGAGTAAGTCAGAACCAGAGGGGCAGGGGCCGATTTATTTATTAACGCTGAGGCTTCGTTATATATAGATATTATATCATACGTATTTGTGTGTTTACATTTAGGGGGCAGTGATAAAGTGAGATTGAAATTATATATATTTATGTATCCTAATATTATATAGCTACCGAGTAACCAGTAATAGCAAATTTATGATTTTAGGATCAAATCTGTATATTAACTGGAACAATTAAAATAATGTTAGATTATGCTTTTATTAAATGATGATGGATGGTACTTTTATGTGTGGCTGTTAACAAGAATGATTATACTTTGATATATAATCTAGACATTATGAAAATAATTATTAAAGAATGTGTCAATTTTAATTAATTTGGTAATTTGTTGCTAAAAAACTGAAAATATGTAAATCAATGATACAATTTAATGTTTTGTTTTTATTCCTCCCATCAGGTACAACAATGTACATTATTTGATTAGATATTAATTAAATAAAACCTGATTGGAAAATAAGAAAATCTGATAAATAAATTTAGAGAAGATTTAATAAATAAATTCTTATCACATATTCAAATTGCAAGATAAAATCTAGAATACAAATATAGTTCAGTGTATTTACTATCAGTCTATATTATGGCCAATCAAAATTTTACAGTTCTCTGATATTTTTGCCCCTTTAAGAAAAGATCTCTCTTTCTCTTTCTCTTTCTCTCTCTCTCTCTCTCTAGATATACAGTCATGTATTAATTTCATTGTGAAACTTTATAAGGATGACCCTAATTCAAAACAAAAAGCAGAAGAGGAAGGCCCAGTTGACAAACACAAAATCCTAAAATCTCAGAAGGTACCTTAACTTTGCAGAAAAAAAAAGATTTCAATATGGTTTGATTTTTTAAAAACTTACTTATTTCAATAAAAATTGTTCATTCTAATTTTTTTTAAATTATGAAACTGTTTATGTTCTTTTTTTTTTTTTAATTTAATCCTTTAAGAAATCATTAAAAAAAATATGCAAAATTAAACAAGTAAAATAAAGGCAATTGAATTACGTTATTGTTCAGTTTGTAAGATATCGAGGAAAAAAAATCAGCAACTGAACCCCTATTCTGTATTTCAATAATATTTTGGAAAATTCATAATTGCCAGCAGGAAAAGGAAGCCTTAAAAAAGAGACTCAGATCCAAGATATCGGGATTAAGGGGAGCTAACTGCTCTCAATTCGTAAGAACCTTCACTGCATTGTTCATACAGTTGTATTTTGATTTTTCTGTTGTGACTTTGTGTTCATTATAAGGGAGTTTCAAAATTCAGAGTTGATTTGTTGGACTTGCACTTTGACCTTTTTAGGGGATCTGTTTTAAGACATTATTATAATAATAAATGCTATGTGCTCAACAAACTCATGTCGTTGAGACTATAATTAAAAGAGAAATGGCACTATTGATAAAGTTTTTAAAAATGGTTATGTATTGTTTTCAGCACCTGGTTATAGAACGGATGTGTATATTTATAGAGAATGCGTGTTATGTGTCGGTATTATACTGTTATATACATGGGTAATTACATTAAATATATGCATGTTTCAATTTCAGATTTTTATTGTTCTTTCCAAAAATCTAGATTTTAATTCAGATCAAAGTTCAAATTTAATTGTTTTCATAATATACTGTATGATATTGTTCGTATGCAAGATTTTGCATGTTTGTTACTTACCGTACATGTTTGGGTTTTTTTTTTTCAAATATATGTTTAAACATTGTTACAGTAGTTATTAACAAAACAATTATGAAACATAATATGCATTACACTGCTTTTCACAAGTATAAGTTTCATAATATGTAAAACGAAATTTCGCCTATATCAAATTAATTTTTCAACATGTATTCAGATAAAAAAATATTTCATTGACCTTTGACTTGACCTAATTACAGAGCGTGAACCCCAGCGCTATGGCCCATGGCCCCGCCTACCTGCCGTCAGAGGGAATCATCAAGGACGTGGTCATTAGAGATGCAGTGTCCGTCTCAAGTTCCGACGGAGAAATGATATTCCTGCATGAAAAGGTAAAGCGTTTTAATTTGTCAATGTCATAACTCGCAATGATGAACTTTTTTCTCCAACATAATTATTAATTTTTGTATGTATGAAATTTCAGTGTAATGTATTAATGTAATGTAAGCTGATCCATAGTCATCCAACACAGAATTTTATTCAAGACATGTCAATTGTTTTCATGCTCTCTGATAAAGTTTCAATGAAATGAACCTTACCTTAAAAAAAAAATTTACAAAATCATGATAAAACTTTAATTATTCAACATTTTCAAGAAATCTGTGTATTTTTTATTAAATAATTCCTTATTTATTGGGATGGGGTATTGGAAGGGAGTATCAGTAAAAATATCAAAATAATGAGTTACTTGTTTTTGATGAACTGTTAAATTATGCATGTCGACAAGAATATATCAATTAATTGAGTGATTTTAACTGATGTTTACCTGTAATTTTACCTGGCTATTTAATTGTGTGTATCACCAGGTGTGTCTGAACGAGGGTGTGGAGGTGTGGCTACAGAGACTGAGGGACTCCGTCGCCAAGACACTGCGAGAGCTCAGCATCAACATCATCCAGGACTGTAACAATGGCGTCATGATGGATGAGTGGGCCTACAAGGTAAACAGTCTTAATAGATCAAATTACCGTATATCCGGTAACTTTCGCAATGATCTAATTTTTCGCTTTTTTCGTGATCTCTTTAATTTCTAGTCGCAAAATATTGAATACGCGGAAATAATATCCTGTATTATTTTCTATTAGAAACTTTTAAAATCACAAAAAATGATTAGCGCAAATTTAAAATGCTACTTATTTTCCCCATTTTTGCAAGATTTGTGACACTTAAAAAAAAATGGATAAACGGTATCATATTCATTTGTAGCCCAAAAAAAGAGGGGTGTTATATTTTGATACAAAAAAACTGAAGCAAAAAAAAAAAATGGTTTAAATTTTTGATTTATTAAGATTGTTACAGTCACTGTGAAAACCAAAATGTTTTTTTTTTTTTTTTTGGGGGGGGGGGGGGGTTGGGGGGTTGAGAAAGGGGTTTCTGTGTTAAAATTCAAAGCTGTTTGTAAAAATCACAGCAATTTTCATTATGGAACTTCAGTTTCAAGATGGACTTTGAATTGAATAACACAGGTACTAGTTTATGAGAGCTTTGGTACAGAGGGCATCGGTTCATAACTTTCTTTTTCTTTTGTCATCTGTAGTACCCAGCACAAGTGTGTAGAATAGGCATGCTGTATTACTGGACGAGAGAGTGCGACCAAGGTATCGGGGAACTCAAGTATGACCGCAAGGCTCTGCACCAGGTAGTCTAACATTTATTTAACATTTCTGTGTTCATTCTAAAGTGTTGCTCTGAAATGTTGCATCAAATTCAAAATGCAGGCAGATCTCTTTATTTATATCGATCATATTCATTGATTTCTTACTAATTTTGAAATGTTGCTCTAAATTTTCAATCAATTACAATATATGCAATTCATACAATATCTCTCTAGTATATAACAATCTCTGTCTTGCAAATACTGGTAATGCAAATTCAACAACTATCTATCAAACACTTGTTACTATTTTTAGAACACTTTGAAGAAGTACCAGGCGTCCACTGCCAAACTGACCACGGTGCTGACCAAGGGGGCATGGCGGACTCTAGAGGAACCCATGTTGCCCCTCCACAAGGCTCGACTCGAGTCCATGATTGCCGTACGTGCTGTTAATGCTAAGTTATGAATACCCTTCAGTAGTAAAACATGTTTACAATGAACACACTTATGATGAATTCAAGCTAAAAGCTCTGTCAGTTTCCATCATACAAATCTGTGCTAGCAAATCAATGAACTGCCAGTGCATTTAGCAAAAACATTTGCTGATTTTACTCTCTTAGCCATCCTGAAGTATCATGTGTAATAATATCACAGTTTAAATGGCCTATTGTATTTTTTTTTCACAATTCTTACAGCAATCCCTTTATCTGAGAGACATTCTGGAGAACATGTGCAACAGGAAGTCCCTGAGAGAGACCACGGACTTTGAATGGCGGAGATGTATACGTTGTTACTTCCATCCTGTGGGTACGGCACCAAATTTTGAAAATTTATTCATGTTTAATATTATCAATAATTTATTGATTTGGGGGTCAATGATTAAGTTCTGGGTATCTTTATGTTTTTTTAAAGACATGAGAGTAATATAAAATTGATATTTAATAACTTTTGATTTTTTAAACTTAGTCTAATGATTGATGCATTGTTAGTGATCTTAATTTGTTAATTTGATGATTAACATTAAATATGATGAAATTTTTATCAATTAAAGCAGTCAAAATGTTAACATGCTAAAAGAAAATGGATAAAAAGGCGGGGGGTTGAAATAAACCACATCATGTTTATCTTAGAAAGAAATATGATGAACTAAATATACAATGAAACACTAAAAATAAAAAATATCAATTGTTTGCATATGTATTAAGAAACTTCTAATTTAATAATAAACTAACTGGCAATTTATATGATTGAAATCAAGCTTTGGGATAATTATCTGTTTGACTTGTTAATTTGTATGTTTAATTAGCTAACGATGAGAATGTTGATACGGAGTCAGTCGATATTAAAACGGAGGCCAGTCTAAGTGACCTCTCGATACGTAAGAATTCTTTATACAGCTGAAACAAGAAATCGGTGTTGGGCTATATTATATTTTTATTTTTTATTTCTTAGCTTTTAATGATCACCAGTTTTATTAAGTTCCTCCTGCAGTTTTATTCTATAATATATTTTTTTCTTTACCTGTCCAGCCTATCAAACATTTAATCCATTTTCTGTAATGTTTTTAATTGCAATTACTTTTTTTTCCAATTTTTTTGTAAGAACATGGTTTTACATCATTTTTTTGGTTAATTCATACTATTTTTAGATGTAATTTCCATAATTTTCCTGAAAAATGCATATGATATAAATTCTTATCTCCTTTCTACAAAAATTAACATGAATATTTATATGTCTGAACTTTTGACCCCTTCAACATTTGTTTATATTGATACCTTTCAAAAGCTTATACCACCTTTTGCAGTCTTTCAGTGCTTTTATCTTGGATTGGGTGGATTTTAAATTGAAATGAGTGCTGAGGTTATGGGCACAGTCAAACATTTTTTTAAAATGAATTTTGATGATTTAATATCAATATTCTCTGTAATAACCAACATTCCAAATAGGGGTCCCAGTGCCCATATTGCTGATTTTCTTTATATTGCATTTATTTATATATTTAATATACTCATTGATGTAAATAGTTACATGGCTCCATTAAATTGTTGCTAATGGTAACCGTTGTCATGGTTATGGAAACTAAACCTATTTTAAAGAAAATAACTTACCGGCACCTATTTTAAAGTAAAATGATATAGAAAGTAATAGCAAGAATTGCAAGCTATGAAAATTTAAAAATCTAGAACAAAATTGTCTAGTACACATCATTGTATTTTAATACTGTGGGTTAGAGAAAGTGAAGAACTGAGTTTAAGGTTTTATATATCAAATGAGAACTTCAAGGGTTTGTCTCAAAAGTGATTTTGCGATAATTCATATTTATCAGACACAAAAATGGCTGCAATTGATTTATGATTTTCACAGCGTCCCCGGGAAAACAAAACACCCGTACAAGTCTCTGCGGTAAACATTGATCTGTTTGCGTTTCATCCATTCATTATGATATCATGAAGTGTTTGGCTAATTAGATTGATCCTTGACATAAGAAAAAAATTAATAAAATTTTTCTTGTTAAGTTCACCTTATTTTTCTTTAAATTTTGTGCATGCATGAATCCGATATAATTAATTTTTCCTAATTTTCACATTTCATGATCGAGTTACGACAATTAATCTCCTGTAACCGTTTTAACCGTCACAACTCTATTAATAAAAATGATTGTTACCAGTCAACAACTTTTAAAAATTTTCGCATTTTGTATTTTGTTTTATTGGTTTTTAAGGTTTCTTGATTGTTTATATTGTGTTTATTAGCTGTGTGAACGTATTTATTTGACATTTGTTTGGCATCTATGAAGTTATATATTATATATGATAGTGTGCCATTGTATTCATTTGCTTTCAAATTGTCAGAAAAAGATGAAATTCCAATTTGTTAATTATTTCGATGTGATTTGCAGTGTCAGCTAGTATTTATAATTCATAATATTTGCTATTTAATAACAACAAAAGCCATATACTAGTATATTAAAATACCGCCAAAGGCAAAGTTTCTTGAAATTCAAATCAACGATATTTTTGGCTTGAAAGATGAATTTAAAGTCTAGTCACTGTGTTTGTAAAAATTGATTGGAAAACAAGGTTTTTGATTTGCAGAAACTGAAACCCTTGCCAGCAATCAACTAATGTTTGATTAACACACTCAGTGCTTTTTTTTTAATTTTCAAACTCGTGTAATACAATTCATGTATCTGCTTATAATTTTCCCCATATACATTCATTATTTAACAACTATATAACATAATTTACCACTTGTATAACAATATCTTTAATAATTAAAGAGGACAGTTTTGTCTTAAGTTTGCTGAAAGTCTTCATATTATCATAGTTCTGTTTGTTTCAACATCCAAAAGAAGAATAAAAAAAAAAATAAAAGTGACAATTTTATTATTAAGTCAGTGTGACTCATTATAATTTAAAGCTATTATTATTATTAAGTTATGCTGTGTTACTGATGCTTTTTAACTCTTAACCAAAAAGAAATCTGCAAAATTGTGTGCTAATTTGATTGTTAAGGAGAATGCATGTGCTTCAAATTTTTTTTATTAATAAGTAACATATTGATAATGATATCCTTTACAGAGGACAAATATGAACCCCTTATATGGATACTAGACACGCCCTATCTCTATGGCAACGAGTTCTACGGAACAAACGCTGGGGTGGCCTTGACCCCGGTCACTGAGCGCTGCTTCCTGACCATGTCTCAGGCCCTCAACAACTTCCAGGGCAGCTGTGTGTCCGGCCCCGTGGGAGTGGGGAAGACAGAGACCGTTAAGGGGCTGGCCACCGTGCTGGGACATTACATAGGGACATTCCAGTGTTCCACCGAATCGGACACCAGCGCCATGGGGAAAATAGTACAGGGAACCGCCATGGTATGTATTGTCATGTTTAGGAAAGCATTATATTCACTTCGAAGCAGTTTAAGATATACTGGTATATATTGTATTCCTTGGAAAAAATAAAGAGTGCATGGAACCATGGTATATTGTAATCATTGAGTTGTACTGTTCCGAAATCAATCAAGAACATGTACTTTCTCTAGGTTTTTCAGGGGTATGGAGATAATTTGATGACATAATTATGATATACAGATATCCCCCAGTATCTGGATATTGTACATGCTAAATATTTTATGTTTTGACTCAAAAGTACTAGACAAGTACATAAAGCATAGCAAGCATAGCCCTCTATTGACATAAAGCATAGCAAGCATAGCCCTCTATTGAAATTTGAGTCTGTCTACCTATTTTGCTATAGTACTAATTAAAGTGAAAAAAGTAATGAAATAAAGACTTTTAAATGGAAGGGATCCTTAATTAATAATTTATTTTTATTTGTTTAATATAAGTGCACGTTTTTGTTTTACCACTTCTATAGGATGGCTGCTGGTGCTGTTTTGACGAGGTACAGAGTCTGAACAAGCAGGCCATGTCTACACTACTGGACCAAATGACGGCGGTCATCACCGCCCTCCGCTCCAGACACCCCTATGCCACCCTCAGCGACGGCCAGGAGGTCAGTAAAGTGTTTCATTCTGTATTCTATTTCACTTTTTGATAATGATGACTATTTGAATTTATGGTTTATATGATTGCAAAGGGGTCCTTTCATAACACATGTCACTGTGACAAAAAGGAATTCTTCACCAATGAATGTAAAGATTCAATTTTAGCTTTTAAATAAATATGAAAATTTGATAATATTTATTTTCATTCTTCAACAGCTTATTTATTCCTAGCTTTTAGTATTGAAAGTTTTTGATAAAAGGTATAATTGTAACAAGTGTACCTATGTTTGCGAACCTTAAACAACCGGGAATGGGAAACAGCATTCATTTGTTAGAAATCTTTTTCAAATTGTTGACAGATATTCCATATCATACTGGCTTTTTCAGATCTCCATCAAGAAAACGTTTGCCGTCCACATGACCTACAACAAGGAGACAGCCCCTCCTGGCTGTAGCCTCCCCATCGACGTTAGATCCCTGTTCCGCATGGTCTCCCTTGTCAAGCCTGACTTCAGCCTCATTCTGAAGGCTAAGTGCGCCGCCATGGGATTCAGGGCTCCAGCAGTACTCGGGGCCCGTCTCAAAGCTCTGACAGAGCTAGCCAAGGATGAACTGTAAGTTTGTTTTCTGGCATGAAGGGGGTAAGGGGGGAGCTTTATGGGGGTGGTTTCTGGTTATTGAGAAAATGGTCATCTTGGACATGAATTGGAGAAAAGATGTAATAGGTTGATTTGAGATAGAAGACTTTGCTTCTATTGAGAGGGGAAAAAAATGAAATAGAGATAAAGAAAGAACATCTAAAATAGAAATAGCAGTTAATTAAATTAAATGAGTTAAATTCACTGTTTTGAGTATGCAAAATGGAAAGGACTTATTTGGTTGTTAATGAGTGTTTCATTTACATTTATGTTAAGGATGTCTTAAAATACAGACTGAGGGTAAGTTTAATGTAACAGTATATATAAAGATCATGCAATTATGAATTTGTTTATTAAATTTCCACCTCACCAGGCCCCCCGAGTGTCACCATCACTTCAGTGTAGCCACACTGGTGGGGGTGCTGAAGAGAGCCACTCAGAAGAGGAAGTTTATCAGGGACGAGAAGACGGTCGACCGTCTGGAGGCCAAAGACAGGGAAACCTCCCGGTCAGACAGCCAGGCCTCTGAGGCCCCGTCCAAAATAGCCAACCCCCAGCAGAGTGTCACAGGTGAGCTAAAAATAGGCTATTTATAGATCTTATGTAATCATATTGCAGGGGAGAGCTGTTTGGTTAAGAAATTGGTTAGATAGGTTTACCTTGCTCTACTTTGCTATTTTGACTATCAGGAAGACAAATTCAGAAAGAAAATTTTAAGATAGTACATGAATTTTTTTGTAAAAACTCTCTGAACCGTGCTAGGTAAAGCAGTTTTTGATATCAGTACATGTTAAGTCCTTCATAAGGAAACTTTTGGGGAATCAAAATGACCTGATATAATTTATTCAAATTGCATTTTAAAATTTCATTTCATACTATTAAATTAGTTTTGTCAGACTCTATTAATATTATTGTCTTCATACTTTGTATATCAAGCTGTATTGAAATATTTATTGCTGTTTGACTTTACTTTTAAGAATGATCATATAATAATTTCAAAATTTTCACCACTAACATTATAAAAAAATCATAAGAAAAGTTTTTAATGATATGTTGCAAAAGCATTCAAGATTGGTAGTGTCTTAGTATAAGCTTATAGCTGACAAGTGATACATGTATATGTTACGAAGTCCCTGTTTGTAGGGGTATTTCTTGGTACCTATCCGTTACACATTGGCAGACATCTTAGTGGTGAGGGGAAAAAATGGATTCTTCATTTTTGGGTTTTGAAATTAAAAAAAAAACCTTTTACACTGTTATTTTTTGTTGTTGTAAATATTGAAGTGCATGGTTGTATTTTCCAGAGACTATCATTTAGTTCATGATTGTGTCAAATTTGAATTATGTTGATTTCAATTGTTATAGCTTTCATTAACCATTTCTGTTATCAGTTAGAACTGTTCCAAAATTTGAGTACATACTGTATACAGGGAAATATTCGCCCCCCCCCCCCCCCCCCAAAATTTACTTTCACCCCTTTTACCCTCATTGTCAGTGCATGGGCGAATTTAAGACTGGGTGAACTCCAATGTCTCATATTATCTCTTTATAATCACAACTGTGTCTGGGCAAATTCAAGACAGGGCAAAACTGTTTGCAAGTGTAAACGGGCAAAAATTTCACGGGGCAAAAATAACCCTGTATACAGTAGTTATACTGATCTAAAGGAGTTATCAATATTTAGCTGCAATTATACAACCCTCTCCAATTATTTTTTTTGTATCTACTGATTCCCCCCCCCCCCCTCCCCTGAAAAAAATGGGGGAAGGGAGAGAGGGCTCCTTTATTGAAGCTAATCAAGAATTCGCAAAAACTGTTTCAATGTTAAATGTCATATATAGATACTAACACGATCTGATGAAGTAAACTTTTATACTTTTCTGATTTATTACCACAGTTCAACAATACTTTGCCTCTTTTAATGGTAAGATACTTAGCTTAGCTCACAGGCAGATGCTAGCAGGTGTTGAAGATTTCTAATCTCTAGTCAGTATGGCAGTTGCTTTCCTGGTTGTATTATTTTTTTTTCTCTTTACAAAGAGAGGAAAGCATCTAAATATTTATCTTAGAAAATGGGAGTTTTTGACTTATTAAATCTAATCCAATATTGCCTTTCATTTATCATTTCACATGCATCAGTATATATTTATATAATATTATATATTTTTTTTTGGTATTGTTGACACATGCATATTAAGTTGCCTTTATTAATATTTGGTAATCGTTAATTGTAGTTTAGTATATACTGCATTTCCCCATCCCCACTCCACCTGGAATGAAAAAAAAATTTTAAAAAATAAGGAGCCAGTATTTAATTACTATTACCTTTCAGGAAAAAAGCATACATCAACTTTAAGGTTAAAGGTCATGTAAATTGCACCATAAAACCTCAATGAAATTGCATGACCTCTTGGGATTTTTCCCTTTTGGTACTCTCAGTACTCTGATTGTAAAGGGCAGTAAAAGGAGTGTGATATTGTGATCGCTTGTATGGAAAAGTCAAATAGACAGGGCATTTACAAATAAAAGTAGTTTATGACTTTCAGAAACAATTCTTTCCTTACACAGACCTCTTCCTGTCCCACCCCACCCCCCTTGCCAAAAAAAAAAAAACACCAAAAAACTTGCATGTTTCATGCCAGGTATGCATGATTTGCAGGTATACCAGTAGTTAGATTTATGGGTCTAACATGCATATCTCATCCAAATTGGGAATAGGGAATGATGCATAAATTTTATATATTTGTTTTAATTTTTCCATTATCTACACTATGTGATGTACAGCACTGCATATATATATCTCATGATTTTTCAAATTTTTTGAACACTTTATAACCTTTTGCTACATTAATATTGTTGGAAACTGTTATACTATAAGTGTTTAGTTGAAGCTAAGAGATATGTGTATTATGTAATATATTGTATGTATAGGATTGACTCTTTAGGAGGAAAAATATACACCAATTATATAGACTAGTATAACTATATCTTAAATGCATGATCAAATTAGAGGCTTTTTATTTAATGTAAAAGACATGTTTAGTTAAAATAGAAAGTATTTAGTGTTATATAGACTAAATTGCTTAGGAAAATAAGTCCTGATGCACATTTTTATGTACTTTAAACTTTGTAATTTATGATAACTCGTCTTTATAATTGATTGATCATTCAGAAGAAATGCATATATTATCTCTTTAAACAAAATGAAACTATATAACCATGCTGGTTAATCATTAACGTGTACCGGTAGTCATGAATATTTATAGATATTCAAAATATGCTCATAACTCATGAATATTCAAATGTTTAGTATTAATATTATGAATATTCAAATGTGGTCATGACTCATGAATATTTAAATCAATCAATACTCATGAATATTCAATAGAGTCACAAATATTGAAATTGCAGTGCCAAACATAGTTATTTCTGAGGAACCAGAACTCAGTGAAACTCACATTCCTCACCGTAGATGGACAATCCATGGTATATCAAAACTTAATGCCCTCCAAAGGACACACTAGTTTTACTTACTTTATAGTACATAATGTTGTAATACACAATATCTTGTACAATCTAATCACCTCCGAACACTAGAAGTCTTTTATTTAATAAGTGCATCTATATAGCCATATATATATTTTTATAAATTAATGCTTTTTTAAAAAAATTCGTGCATTTATGGATTTGATGAAAAATATCAACATATTAAACAAAATAATTAAGAACTAATATAGTACTACATATATATATATATATATATATATATTCAATTTTAATGTATGATTACCTTACCAGGTAAACTAATTTTTCAAATGCGATTGACATTTTCAATCATGAATTCAAGTACTATTACTATCCTTGAAGCTTCAAATTTTAATAAAACTGAAGCAAAAGTTGACATTTGTAAGAACTATAGCTACATATACAATACTTTCCTTTGCACACACCCTATCCATACTTTGTTTTAAATCAGCAAAAACTTAGTTTCCTATCTGCAATTTTTCCCCCTCTTGGTTGAGAATAAGGGCTATCTGACTTAACTGATTCTCAGTGAAACTCTGGGGTTCTGAAAAAAAATCTTGGCATTTGTCGTAACACTTTCTGATGGAAAGTTGGGTGGCCTAACAGTCTGAGAGCTTTTTGGAAATCTTCTGGTGGTGGGTACGCTAAGAATTTAGCTAAAGTGTCATGTATTTCCCTGACGAATTGATCTGCATCAATATTGCAAAGTACTTAAATAACAGTAAGAATGTTGGATGATAATAATTCTAGATGAATTCCACACAAATGCTACCTACTTTGATATATTAATAAACCATTATAAGTTCCCACATGCATGATTTTTATTATAACCAAAGTTACACCCTTTATATATTTTATTTTTCTCTTTATCTCTGTACTATATGTATTGTAAAATATTCCATTGCATTTATTTTCCACAGTGGCATCCAGTGGCATCAAAATGACCACAGGTGCCGGCATGAGCCGCAAATCCGGCACCCCCAACCCCCTGACCATGGCCGGTAAACTGGAACACGCCCTGGTGGCCCAGACCATCAAAGAGATCATAGGACCCAGGTTCACTGACCAGGTAACTCCATGTCCCACAGAAGTTTAAAAAAAACTTACAGATGCCACACCTCCCCTCTCTTTTAACAAGATTTTACATAATTGCAGTGGGGGGAAAAAGTGGTCTCATTAATTAACTTAAAATATGCAATGTCCCATAGAAAATTAAGTTGGAGATAATCCCAACCTTATACCAGTCCTATCATGCTATTAAATATGTACCAATAGATATTATCATTGTCGTATGTGATGGGTTTTTTTTTTCAGAACATGAAGATCTTCAAGCACATACTGGACGACATATTTGCTGGCCTGCCCGATCCACCCACGGTCCACCAGATCCCCTCCGCAAGGTCACGTGGATTCGACGTGGAGCTGGTTCTGAAGCAGAAGTGTGTGGATAAAGGGCTGGTGGCTCACGACCCGTGGATAGAGCGGTGTAAACAGCTGTACAATATCTCCAAAGTACACCACGGTAAGGGGGCGGGGCTAATCAAATGTAGGTCAAGCTGATCAACCAATCCAGTGAAAGAGTTTGAATTGGGCTAGTTGTTTATATACTTTAACCAATCCGAGATTAAGTTTATTGTGTTTTATCCGAGGGATACTTAGGCAATTTTGCCCATTGATCATGTTATCATATTTCTTGAAATTTAACATGAAGTAAATCAGGAAAAAAATCCATATGAAAACAAAATTACCAAATAACAGACAATAAAGAGGTCAGTTACAGCTGGAATATTTTTTTTAGATATTTTGATTTTCAATCATTGAATATGGAAGTTGATATAAAGACCCTATCATTGAATAACAAAAATAAAGAAATAAACGTCGTTAAGACTTCTTGGGTTTTCTTAAATTCTCTGTTTGTTTTAAATGTTGTATTGATTAAAGCATATAACTATTATCAAATATGTTACACTCAAGACATGAATAATTTTCCTCATGCCCTATTGTAGGAGTGATAGTAGCCGGTCCCCCAGGCAGTGGGAAGAGCAGCTGTATCCAGACCCTGGTGGATGCCCTCAGTCTGTCCAATCAGGCGGGGACGTCCCGGCAATCACAGGGTTCCCGTACCACTGGGAACATCCAGGAGAACCAGCACAAACTGATCAAAATCAACCCCATGGTGGTGGATGATTGTTCCCTCATGTTCGGATATCTCAACGTCAACAACGACTGGGTCGACGGAATCTTTACCTCCGCCTGTAGAAAAGCCAACAGGGTATGTGATATTTCTTCTCTTGGAATGCATTTTTTGGCTTAGTCTGTAGGTAGGTGACCTGTAATTTTCATATGGATAACTCACTTTATTATTAGATGATTAAAGAGATATTTTATTGCAACCTACTTCCCCCCCCCTCCTTCCCGAACCCCAAATTTGTTTTTTCAGTTTAACATAGACAGTTTGTTGTTCGAGTGCTGACTGATTGAAAAAGTATCTTAAAAGTTATATTTGATTCCAAATTTTAAAAAATGTTATTTAAATAGGGACATTGAAAAAAAATATGAAAGCCAAATTATATCACTGTAGTTATTCATTACTTTCTGTAAGAACTTCTAAATGTTTTGTTGTGTTTATGACTCATGGATTTCATTTTTTCCCCATTAACAGAACCAGAGCACCACCTGGCTGTGTCTGGACGGACCACTGAACCCGGGCTGGGCCGACAACTTCAACCCCATCCTGAACGGAGACAAGGTAACCCCACAGTCTGTGTCAAAGGTCGAATTTGTGCCAAAAGTTAGATTTTTGTCAAAAGTTAAATAACTAAGAGGAACATACATTCAGTGAATTAAGAGAATTAGAAAACATTTTAGGAATTGAGCTGACAAAAATATATAATGAAAATAAGATTCCTTCAGTAAAATTTTGATTACTAATCAAACTAAGATAGGAATTTTTTGCTATGGGTGCTAATTTTTTGTTAATCTTAAAATACACAGTAAGTTTGTCAAGATCATCAAAAGATGTTTAGTTGATTCAGCGATTCATCTGGTACAATAAAGGCCGTCTCTGAGGGTGAGAGTTCCTTGTTTAAACCAGTTAAGGAAGGCCCAGGATGACTCGGATGGTTACAGAGTCTGTATCCTGTCTCTTCCATTGTAGGTCCTGCATCTGAAGAATGGTGACAAAATGTTCCTGTCAGACAACATCATCGTCATCTTTGAGACGGACAACCTCAGCAACGCCTCACCCGCCTCAGTCTCCAGATCGGTATGTTTACCTTAAGTTTCAATTATCTACCATAATGATTGAAGATGTTCATTAATAGACAGCAGAATCACATTTAAATGGTTTACTATAAAAGCTGGTGTTTAAGGGCTCAATTCTTGTGTGTTTGAGTGATACAGACAGTATCAGCTCCAAGTGATCCAGCTGAAAAAAATGAAAATTTTTATTTGTCATTTATCACTGCAAATTTAAGGCAGATGAAAGGATGTTCATAAACTGTTTATGCCAAGAGTTTTAAAAATCAAAGCAATTATGGTACAATGAATGGATAAATGATGAAAATTTATGCATTCTGTAATGAATAATTGTTCAATATTTTAGGGCATTGTGTACATTGACAAAGATGTCCTGGGATGGAAACCAATTGCAGACGCATGGCTGGAGAGCAGGAGTCCACAGGAAATCCATGTAAGTTTCACAATACAGGTGGTTCCAAAAGTTATACATTTCATAATTTTCAGTTCTGTTCCAATATATCAAACTTTATGTATAAAACTATAGCATATAATTGTAAAATGCTATCTATTTTTTTTCAAGTGTTTTATAATATTGTTACATATTCCCTCCTAGAATTTTATTGATTAATCTAGCAGTGTTAGAGTTAGTGTAATCTAGATGGGAGACTTCTCCCATAATTCTTTAGAGTAACCATTTTGTCTTTATACATATAATTTTGTTTGATATGACCTTTGATGACCTCTGTAATCACACATAACATGTATAAACTGTTTCTAATGTCACACTGTGTTTTTTGATTGGCTCTCTAGGAGCAGGTAAGACTGTGTGTGTGTTCATCACTTGTTGTTTTTTGTGGTTTATTAGTAGATTCACAGTTTTAAAAATGTATGGGCCATTCAACAACAACAGAAATAGGGAAAAAAAGATGGTGTTTGGTTCCTCTCAATTTATTTGCAATGTTTTAGAACAGTTGTCATAAACTGAATGTTCTAATAATTCAATGATAATGCTCCTATTATGACACCTCTATTTTTTTTTTCATTTTGGGAGTTTTTAAAAAAGTGTATTCACTTCTGCTGCAAAATTGTATGCTAAAATTATTATTTTTATCACCCCCTCCCAAGAGAGAGAGTAACCAACAGTATATTGCTAATTTAAAAGTTTTGACATTTTCACTGTGATAACATCCATTTGAAAAAGTACCATATTACTAACTTAACAAAACCTAAACAAGGGAATTTTCATCAATATGGTATAGATAGCCTTAAATGACGATTTGAGTCTTTTCCTTCAGAATGTTCCACATCATAAATTTACCAGGGTAAGACCATCACGCAATGATGTCATATCTATATATAGAACGGGGTATCTTCTAAACATGGCTTTCAGTTTTCTATTTCCCTGGTTGGCGGTCTTTTTCTCTATCATTGTAATTTTAATTTTTAATTCTTGAGTATGTTCTCTCCAGAACCCTCAATTTAAAAAACAAAAAAATAAAAAATTTTTTTAACTTTTTCTACATAAGGAATCATAACAATAACACATTCAAAGACATATGGTTTTTTTTTCATTCAGAATTAATCAGTTGATGATTTAAAAAAAATTCTAAATTAGATGTGTTATTTTTCTTCTTTTGTATTTCTTTTTAATATAAAAAAAATAATATATATAAGTTATCTGAAAGTTAACATGGTTATAACTAACCAATGGAATTTGTGAATCATTATCCAATCATTTTCTAGATAATACTCTAATAAAAAAAAATAACCAATCAACGTTAAGATGACATTTCAAATATTACCAATCAAATATGGGATAGCTAGACAGCTGCAGAGTAACAATACTGTAGTCACATATAGTTAACAAATGCTAAAGGTTGTCAGTAGTATTAGGAAACATGTATAATGTATGTACTAGGCTACAAGGTTATTAATCATATTAATTAGCAATTATACAGCTAAATGAATTTACATTAAGACAAATTTAAGAAATATTTTGAAATGTTTTGAATTCCATATCCAGGAAGAGATGGCTCATCAGCTGTTGGTCTCTGTGAGTGGTGACAGTATTAAGTAATTAGTGTACACCTGTGTAGGATCTGAGTGACCTTGAGTGACCTTGATCAATGATGCATCGTGACCTTTATACCAAGTTTTATTAAGATTGGCAAATTGGCAACATCTTATTTACATGTGTGATTGATGGAGAATTCAAATTCAAGTTGTTTTTTTTTTAATGAAATCTTAATTTGCAAACCATTTGGAAATAAAAAGTTAGAAGGAATTGAAATTTAAAACAATGCAATGGCCGGCTTGTATACTCTTTGTATTAATTCCAAATTATACTTTTTGTTAAATATGAATTAATGCTTTTTGCAGCAAAATGTTGAATCTTCATTCAGAAATTAAATTAAAGTGTATTGAACCTAATGCAGATGCAGAATTGATATCCTGAGACTCCAAGTTAATTATACTATGATTATCTCATAGTAAAATAGTATAGATTGTATTTAGAAGTCCTCTTTCTCAATCTTGTAGATTCCCCACTCCAAATGTTAGTTGTCTTATGAAAAAGATGTCTTGTAATTTCCAATGTTTTGTGTGTAATGATATATAATTGAATCCTTTATGTGTTCAGTTGCTAGAAAACACTCCATCTATATTCCCTTGTACTGTGTGAATTTTAATATTACACATAGAAACATTTCTCAATTCTTTATTTTTCTTCTTTTTAAATTTTATTATCAATCGCCTTGGACAGTATCAGAGAAAGCCCGAGACAGATACTTATGAGCCAGAATCAATCAAAACTGTGGAAGGGGTAAAAAAAAAAAAATATATGTAAAATCGGCAACAATTGTGTTGCCGGGTTGCAGTGTAGTGAAAATTTGTGTTTTCTTGCAGATTTGAATGAAACTGTTTTTTAGAAATACAAATGTATCTTTGGCTCCTTTTGTTAGTAGCTAGTGGCTCAAGGATTTATTATTTTTTTTTTCCTGAAGTGTTGCAGAAAATAATCAAAAGAGGCACAACAAGGGGGAATGGGTTAAAGGGCTCAAAAGGCGACTTTGCATAAATTTTTTTTTCTGATTTTAGGGTAGGAATGTTCATTCACTTTTGATATCATGGAAATCTGTGAGCACTTGTGTTGCAAGATGTTTATATTACACCTTAGTGGTATATAGTTAGAGTGTCAAGCACTGATATAAATAATTAAAAAGCACTGTGATTCTTATTTGTTCTCATTTAATAAAACATTTTCCAAGAAGTTGTAAAGTTCACCCAATTGAATTTCATAATTAACCTACTGAGAACTCAGTAAGTGAAAAATGTGGCTTAAGTTTCTATAAATCTAAGGCATCTGTTTTATTTTCACTATAGGTTCTACAGAGAGCTTTTGCCAAAACCTTGGACCCCATCTCCCAGTTTGTTCTCAATGAGGCAAGGTAAAGAGGGGTCCATTGTGATCTTTCCACTTTCAGACTCTAGTTTTCCATAAAGAATGGTTGTAAATACTGTTAAAAGTAGAAATGTTCATGTTGATACATTTTTGTTGATTTTAATTACTGCTTTTTCAGGGATTGTTATTTCTGATCCTTTTGAGGCTCCCTATATACTTCTCTATAAGAAGTGATTACACTGATTAGCAATACAATCATAGAGTTGATTTACTTTTCCTGCTCCTCTTTTGATCCAAACTTCTCCCTATAGGGTGTTTATAGTTAATTGCTACCGTAATTCTGCCCCCTTTCAGGCCCCGCCTGTCCCTGTCTTTGGTGGGGATGTTTAAGACCTGCCTGGGCCTCCTTAGCTCGATGCTGGCCAACAACAACGAGATCGGCGGAGAGCTGCACATCGAGAGGCTTTACTTGTTCTGCCTCATCTGGACATTTGGCGGACTTCTGGACAGTGCGGACAGGAAGTCATTCAGTGACATTCTCAAGAACCTGTCTAATGCGTAAGTTCTTGTATCTTGTGTTTTTATACCGTTTGGTGAAAAATCCTTTGCAAAATTCTTTTTGAGATGCCTCATTTGTTGAATTGTTATTCCAATAAAAGAAAAATAATATTAATTTCAAATTTGAGATATTTGCAAAGCATGATCGATTGAAGCAATTTAAAATGAAAACATGCAGCAAGGTAATATCAATCTGACATCAAATCAATCAAAATCACAAGGTGAATACTAAGGATATCTATTTTATTAGCTACATGTAGGACATTTATGTGTTAATGTTCTTAGTTTGAAGTAAATATTTTTTAACTCTACAGCTTGCCAGATGATGACCGAGACATCTGTGTGTTTGATTACTACGTAGACGAGTCGGGAGAATGGGATCCATGGACCTCAAAGTGAGTTATTCCCCTTGGTTGGAACTCTTCTCTTTGTAAAAAAAAAATCTGATTTCCATGATAACAGAATTGAAAGTCAGAAAAAAATGCACCTTACACTGTACTTTTTGAAAAGATAAGCTGACAGTATTAAAATAATATCTGATATCTGAAATGACAATTTTTTTCCTCCATTTCGATTCAGATTGCCGGAGGCTGTGTATGCAGACAACCAAGACATGCTGGGCGAGGTGTTTGTCCCATCCGTAGACACAGTAAGTCTCTCTGTTGATCTCTCTCTTTGCCACAAATCAGAACAATTTGTGGAATTTAAAAGTTTGATCATTTCTCTTACTGTGACTTTAAATTCAACCATTTTTCTCTCACAGATCAGAACAAGGAACCTGATGGAGTTTGCCTCCTTCTCCGGCCTCAATGTGCTGCTAGTCGGAGCCAATGGATCCGGAAAAACCAAGCTCATTGAAGAGTTCATTGACTACATGGAGAGACTGGGTATGTCTGATAGGGTTTGGTGAATATGTACTTGTTTAAATTGCCTCAAGTAATATTTTGGTATTTTTGTAGTAGAATGAGTTGGTATTTTCAGTTTGTGTTGAAGATATGTCCATTGGAAAGATTGGATCATCAATTATTTTGATACTATCTCTGGCATCGCTATTATAAGAGATATATTTGATTATGACACAACTGTTAATAAAAACCAGTATCCAAATTTGACATGTTTGGCTTACTAGATCAAGAGTTACATGTACATGTATTACAGCAATGGCAGAATTCTGTGGCACAGATTTCTAACTGTAGTGAATTTTTTCAGACCCTCAGGCTGCAGTGTGGAAGAGACTGGTATTCTCCGGAGCCTCCACAGCCAAACAGCTACAGACATTCCTAGATTCCAACATCTACCACAGACAAGGTTAGAGTTACTTAATAGAATGAGGAGCAATGTAGAATATGTACATTGATCTCCAGCACATAACAACAGGGGGAGGGGGAGGCAGGAGGCCTGGCCCTACTACTTATTTTTAAAAAATGTGTCTTTTTCTTAATATAATGTATTTACTGTATAAAAATATACGAACAAACCAATTGCTCCCTTGCCATTTTGTCAAGCCCCTCCCCTTTTTTGTCAAGCCCCTCCCCTTTTTTTGACAAGCCCCACCCTTTTTTTTGACAAGCCCTTCCCCTTTAAAAACAAGGTTAAGCGCCTGGACCTTGTTTATTTTCCTCCTTTACTTCGGTCTAGGCTTGGTCGTCTCATGGTGTTATTTGTTTCTCCAGGCTTTGTGTACGGAGCCAAAGACAAGAAGAAACTGAAGGTGTTCATTGACGACGTCAACCTGCCAGTTCCTGATGACTACAATGTGCAGAGATGTAACGAGGTCAGGATTGCCATCATCTTACCTTTCTCACCTTTTTCTAATCAAATTAAGATTTGGATAGTTGGATCCCAATGCTTTCAAAATCATTTTCATACCTAAATTATTTTTTCTTACGAAATCAGAGTTTGGATAATTTCAATCCCCAAAAATTGCAGAATCAATTTCACTTCCCACTTTTTTCATATTAAATACTCAATATCCCAAAATACATGCAATTTCATTATTTCCAAAACCATTTTCTTACCTTCCTGCCTTTTTCTTATCAAATCAAATATTGGATACTTTCTTTATCATTTATTCAGAATTGACCTATCAAACCCACTCTGAAAACTGCTTAAAAACCCATGATCCTCTCCTCTATTTCCTTTTTGTTTATTTTCAGTTGCTACGACAACTGCTGGATGACAAGATTCTGTGTAAGCTACAGAAGCCGTTTGAGATGAAGACAGTGGAGGGACTGAGCATCATCTCCGCCATGTCGATGTCAGAGCAGGCCAGCATCAGCAGCAGACAGCTCTCCGACAGGCTGCTGGTCAGTGCAATATGTCATCAAATATTGTAACAAGATCATAGAGTGGAACCTACTGTTTTAAATTCTTATTTGTTTTTATTTTTTACTCGAAAATCAATCATAAGAGATAGGTTGGCTATATTCAATATGGCCTCTCTCTCGGACACTGTGTATGATAGGTAAAAAAAAACACTTCTAATTTGAACAAAGAAACATTAATTGTTTTTATAACTACAAGTTGAAGTTGTTGATAATTCTGCTTTGTTGTTACAGAGACATTTTGCAGTCTTCAATCTACCGACCCCTCAGGACGATGCGATGAAGAGTATCGTACATGGCATCCTAGATGTAAGTGATTCAGTGATTTGTAGTCACCTAAGGAGTTTTGAAAAAGCTTTTATTAAAATTGACTAAATAGAAATCTCATTGTCTTACAAAGCAAACTTTGAAACTGAAATTAATTCATCGTTTAGATCATACATTTTGATTTGATGGTATGATTGATGTTCTGCTCAATTTGAAATCTTTTTGATTAGTGATATATGTATTTCCCTGTTCAGAAACATTTTGATTTTTTACCCCGCAGGTGAACATGACGGATGGCGACCGACCTGGCCTTGACATTGATCTTCACAATGGGCTGGTCAAGGCCTCCTGTGAACTGCTGAAGGCCCTACAGAATGTCCTACGACCTTCACCCATGCACGGCAGACGACACTATCTCTTCACGCTCAAAGACATCACCACCTGCTTCCAGGTAAATACCAGAACATCAGGAAATTTATCAAAATGTAAATTTTGTTTCTAGTGTTGACAAGTGAAAAGTTGATTTCGTACCATAGAAAAGAAAAAGTAAAAATGAAATGCATTTACTTTTGATATTTTTATGAATGAATTATTATTCATTGTCAGCTGTGTGTAGAAAATATTAACTATAGTTTGTAATTACAAAAATTTGTTCAATATTTATACTATTGAAGACCTCTTTTTAATTGAAATAAAATTACAGTTTAAAGAATAAATGATTAGAATTTTTTTTTTTCATCATCAAAATTTTTTAAAATTTTAGTGTCTGAAGAGATTACCAGAAGAAAGTCGGGCTGACGAGACACTAATACCTGTAATATCTCTATGGCGACATGAGATGCATCGAATCATCCGAGATCAGCTGAGTCGTACCTCCGACCTGATCTGGTTTGACACAACAATCCAAGAAATTATTGAACAGGTAAATCATTATATGTACTAGTATACAAGGGAAACAATTTCTACAAAATATGCTATCCAAGAAGGTTGTCCTATTGAATTTCATACTACGAATTCTGGGGGGGGGGGGGAATTTGATAAAAGTTATGAGTTAGAATCATGAGAAAAAAATCTTTTTTTGCTAATGAAAGAGAGGGAGATGAAAAATGCTTGTTATTAATGTTTTTATGGAACCCATAAAAGAATACAACTGGACTGTAAAAGATTATCTACAGTAAGTGTTTATTCAAATATTTCAGACCTGGCCAAACCTGAAGGAGTCTCTCCTGGAGTACTTTGTGACCTTCCCAATGGATGCCAGGCTTTACCAACGACCGGTCACATCTGTAGGCACCAAACACATCAAGGTAAAAGGCACACCTTAAAAAACACACAGCAGACCTCAGTTCTAAGTCTATTATTCCCCAAAAAATGCACAGGAGAGTTCAGGTGTAGCTCCTTGTTTTGTTTGATCTGTGTCAAAACTCAAAACATTTAGTTTGTTGAAACTGTATAATTGTACATGTAGATATACATTCAGTTTACTTAGGTATATTGCTTTTCAAAGCTCAGATTTCTTTAATTTTTCAAAATCTTTATCAAAAAGAAGGGAATTACAAAAAGAAAATATTCAGGACCAATTAATTTCTACAATCCAGTTTAATTGATATATACAGTCATATGATTATTGTCATTATAATATCACAGCTAGTTCAAAACATTTATAGGGGAATACAATTGCTGTATGAATTGTATTGAACAAGTGATATGAATTGTTCACCATATTTGTCCTGACTTTTGTAGGTGACCCTGCAGCCGATTGAAAACCTGAGGGACGTTCACAGCTGTCTGAACACCCACCTGACCCGGTACAACGAGGAGTTCGGGAACGTCCGCCTGGACGTCATGCTGTCCGACTTCATCATCTCACACGTCATCAGAATGCACCGAGTCCTCAGCTTCCATCATGGGTAGGTACACGTAATTAATGGCGCAAAAATGTCATCTCCTGTTTTGAATATATAGGGAATTTCCTTTTAAAGAGTAAAGGTGATGCAAGTGGTTTTCAAAACGTTAACTTTGCTCTTATGGACTCATAGCCAAAGAAAAATTTTTACTGTTAGCAGATGAAACAATTTTGACTTGAAAAGTGATTTACTCAGCACTGTTAAAATGAATAATTTAAATTTAAAAGCAAGGGGGCTTGAAATGTCCTGGGAAAGTACATACTCAAACTTAAGAAGAAAGCAATAAAAGAAGTAAATATACACAAATAAGTGACAATTCCAAGTTTGCAGATCACGCTTAATTCTTTTAATAAATTAAAATTGAAACCCTTCTCTCCTTGCAGTGGTAACATGCTGTTGATAGGAGCGGTGGGGTCTCATCTCTCCACCCTGTGTAAGCTGGCTCTCCACGTGGCTGATGTCCCTATCCACAAGATGGACACCTCCAAGCGGAGCAACTTCTTTGATGGACTGAGATCCGCTGTCAGGCTATGTGGATCAGAGGGCAAAATCCTGGCCCTGCTCTTCACTGTAAGTGTATTGTAGATGAAACATTCTATTCAAGAAAATTGTGGTCTTAAAAGTTCAAATTTCATCTGAATTGAATAAAGTTATAAAAATTAATGGAATTCAATTGAAGAGGACACATGATAATTGTATATTTATTTACAATGTTAATTGAAGAGGACAAAATAATTTATGCAATTTATGATTCAATCAGGTTTTATACTTTACTGTAAGGAAGTCTGCGTATTGTAAATTAAGTGTTGATTATATATTTGACAGGCGCGTGACTTGGAGGACCCGGTTTATCTGGACGCCATTAACAGTCTGCTGATCAGTGGGGAGTATCCACACCTGTTTACAAACGATGAAATGGACGGGCTGCTACAGGTAAATATAATAGACAGACTGACAGACGGACAGACAGAGAAACAGCAGAGGGATAGAGAGGAGAGGGAAGAGAATAATTAAAATCAATTAAAACTGACAGAGCCAGAAAACAAACGTACTTAGCCATTGGTATTTTTAAACCTTTCTTACTAGTACCTTTATAATCAGTGCCTGGTAAGTGAGTGCCGTTTGAAAATTATACATTTTTTCTCACAATTTTTCAGGCCATTGGTCCAGCCATGAAGAGAGAGTTCCCCAGTCTCTCTGTGGATCCAATGAAATTCTTCGTCGCCAGAGTGAAGAGTAATTTGCATATTATGATGTGTCTCCAGCCAATGAACAGTCTTCTGAAACTCTCTGCCAGGTAAAATATAAATATACTCATTAGACATTTATTTAAGTTTTTGAAGCTGAACATCCTTATCATTTTGAGAGAGAGAGAGAGAGAGAGAGAGAGAGAGAGAGAGACTTTTATTTAAGTGCAAGCTTAGTCTAATTGTTTTGATTGACAAGTTGGCTGTTCCATTTTGCAGTCAGTACCCCGGTATGCTGAGTGGCTGTGCCATCAATTGGATGTGTGACTGGCCACAAGAAGCTTTGTTGGGAGAGGCGTCATACTTCATCACCCGCTATCAACTCACAGAGGAGTTTGAGAATCACAGGTATACAGTTGCATTTTCAAAACCATCGATATTCATAACTCTTGAATATTCATTACTTTATTATACATATACATGATGGAAATAATGAGAGATATTTTTTTTGTAATTGATTTACTTCATATATCACTGAATGCAAATCTCATTGTCTTTTGTCAATTTTGTCAAACAATATCAAATATTTTTATATAAAAAAAAATTGTACTTGCGACACCTTCCCATTAAGTTTTCTGAGATCATAAGGAAACAAGACATATGCAAATGACATAAATAATGAAATTCTAAGAATCATTCTATTTGTGATACACAGTGAGAAGGTGACCTCTTGCCTGGCCAACATCCACAGCTTCGTCCTGAGGGACTGCGCCCAGCTCCCCTGGGCCGGAGACCTCAGCGAGGAGATCAACATTAATCAGGTCAAGGTCGAGAAGAAGAAGGACCAGCAGATCGTCAAGTTCCTGCCGGCCAAGGTGCCCAACCTGCCCTACTCCAAGGTCTTGCTGCAGGAGAGGATCAAGTAAGTCACAAATCAATATTTGTTTGTAACCAGCTGTTTCATTGGCTTATTGAAATCGTTAACACATGTTTAAAGTTAAACCATACTATGATAGGTATCATGCCAAAAAAATCTGTTATTAGAGTCAGAAACTTCTAGAACTTTTTAATTTCCTGTCCTGTATTTTAAATAAGAAGTATTTTTATAGTATTTATGTTCTTTGTCTTTTTATTACTAGACTTTGACCTGTGCGTGCACGGGTTGACATTGCATAATTTATGATATCGGGCATTTACGAAATAGAACGATACATCGACACATCATATTTGTTGACAGTTACATAACCAAGCTTTAAGCCTAAAATAATGTTATTAATTTCACTACACTCTGCTTAGTTAGAATAATCTTACTGTGTCTCGGGACAGGCCTTCACCACAGTTAAAATGCCTCCCATAAACCCGTAATGTAGCAAAAAATTGCAGAATCGCTCCGAAACGATTTTGAAGAAAATAAATGAAGCTGCATTGAAAATAACAGTCAAATTATATTCATAACACACCATTTTGAGGCTGTAAATACCTTTCATCTAAAAATTTAATTCATATTATTGAAGAATTCATCACTTTTTCACCAAGTTGACCGTTTTCTACTAGCTTCGAATTTACACACCATGTTGACATTTTGAATTCTCAGGGTTTTTTTAATATAAAATGCACAGAGTTAGAGTTATCTCCCGTATTTCCTTTGATGAAAAGAATATATGACAAATTTTCAATGAAAATTTACACGTATTTGTAATATCGTTTCTGAGTTTATCCATGCAAATGTGATATTGTGGAAACATTAACTAAAGAGCCTCCCGTGATTTAGGCTGAATGTAATACGCATGCGCAAAATTGTAAAATCCAAAAATTCCAGATGATTTCCGGATTTTTTAAAGAAATTTTCGTTGATTATTAATTAGCGAAGCTTGATATAGAAAAAATAAAAAGAATTTGGTAATCTTCAAGTACCAATAATGTTTAAAATATATAAAACAAAAGATAGTAATCTTCCAATTTCTCGGTATTAAAGCCCATAAATTTTAGTCTATTATTTTAATATAGTAGTATAGATGGAAGCATATAAATAGAGCCACCACCGGGGGTTCTCATGATTCCACAGTGGACTGACTTATCCATGATACAAATTCATGGTTGACTGATATCTTGGTCATTGTTGTGTTTCAGGCTACAGCACAGATCAGACAACATGAAGGCTAAGAACGAGACCTATGTAGGTCCTACCACCTTCAGGCGCTTCATGGAAACCTTCAAGTACCTGTACAATCTCAAGTCCCAGGAGAGGACGGAGACAGTCGACCAACTCAAGTCAGTAGTTTCCCTTGAATTCAAATTTTTAACACCAATTATCAGTCTATTCTTTCAGAATTCTTTCTTGAAATTAAGAAGATTTTTAAATTATTCAAAATGCAATTTTCAGTTTCACTACGAAAAAATAAAAAATAGAGAGTAATATTGATTTGGATCAATATTTTTTTCCAATCTAAGAATATTGAAATGTTTTGATTGACCTCTTTTTACAGGAGAGTTCTCCACACTCTAGACCAGACCCGCCATGATGCCAAAATCATGAAGAAGGCCATCAAAACCATCACCTCCAAGTTTGAGGATGCCAAAAAGACGACTAGCAACCTGATGAAGCAGCTGACAACCAAAGCGACGGCGCTGGAGAAACTGAAGTCTCGTGTCACGCAGGGCACAGACCTCGAGGCGCACATGAAGCTGTACATGACAGAGAGCGAAGACGAGGAAGAGGAGGAGTTATTGTTACAAGAAGAGTATGACGATTACGACAAAGAATTTGACAAGATGAGGGAGGCCAAGTTGAAAAATCGGCAAGCTGTTGCAAAGGACGAATACGTGCAGGCACAGAAAACTGTGGAGGAGTGCAGGCAGAACTTGGAGTATGCAAGGCAACAGGTTGGTTAACACAGAGGTCAGGGGGTGAAGGTCATTGAAAGAAAGAACTAGGTACGGTAAATGACAAAAATGGCCCTATCTCCAAATTGGACGATATTTTACTTAAAGGTAGACATGAATATGTAACTTCATAAAATAGAACAGTTTTGTTATTTTCTTCATAATTTTTATGTGTGCCACTGCTCAAATAGTGGGTCATTTCAGTCACGATTTAATGACGTCGCACTTAACATCGTAATGTTATACAGTGGAGCCTCAGTTATCCGGACTCTTTCGTTCCAAAGTCCAATCGTCCGGATAGGTGAGGCGTCCGGATATCTGAAATGAGTCTATTGTTGTCGTAAATGATAATTTATATGTTTATTATGGGTGTTAATACTGTTTTCTTTGCCTTTCATACTTAATAGCAACAAATTAGACTTGTCCTTTGAAATTCACCTGTTTTTAATACAAGGAACCCTGCTTTATATTGTTATTTAATCAGGAAATATTAACTAAACTATAATAATAGCCAAATGTAGCTAAATATATTGTGTCCAAGTGTGAAATGTGCCTATTTACGTTCTGTTTTTAACAATCTATATCTAGACACGTCAATGTTTAACCAATGCACTTCCGATCAGTTGAAATGCTTTCCTTTTTGTTTTCTTCCTATACTTTCGGTTTTGACTTTATCTAAAAAAGCACTCTTGAGACACTTCGTTTAAAATAATTTTTTTGAATATAAATACCACAAAGCTATGAAAAACTTCCTAGATTTATTAAGCACATTCTTCCTTTTAAATAGAGGGGTGTTTTAAAAAGTGATTGCACTTGACAGGTGCACAGTGTAAAGATACCCAAGTCAAGTGCAGTGAGGCACGACTAATCCTGTTTAACCAGCAATGTCGGTAGTATTTGAAAGTTATTTGAGAAGTCAGAGTGTTTATACAAGCTACTCATGTGGGCTAGCAGGTGAAAAAGTGTGAAACTCAATTGATAGACTTAATCTTTCTATTGTATTAATCGGAGTATCATTAAATTTTACCGTCCGGTTAAATGAAGCAAAATTTAGAGTTAAACAGTATTTTGTGGTAAAAACAGACCGTCCGGATCTGGAACGCGAAATTCCGGATATATGAGACAAAATATCGTATACAAAATCTGTTCCCAAATAAAATAGTCCGTAAACTGAAGCGTCTGGATATCTGGCGTCCGGATATCTGAAGCCCCACTGTACATGTTAACAATCGTATCTGTATGAATCACTTTATAATCATTTTATGGTAACTTTAAATAAGACAAAAAGTTGTATATTGACCATTATAATATATATATAATTATTAAGTAAACTTATATCTATACACAGTAAAAAGTCCAATATCCTGTATGTTTCTGGGAAGTTCAAATTATAGTTCTCAATATATCAATGTTAACACACGTACCTTTTTATTTACGTTACATCATTTATACATTCTTTATTGGAAGGGTTGTGATTTTTTTTTAAAGTTTTAAAATAGTACAGTGGAGCCTCAGTTATCCGGACTCTTTCGTTCCAAAGTCCAATCGTCCGGATAGGTGAGGCATCCGGATATCTGAAATGAGTCTATTGTTGTCGTAAATGATAATTTATATGTTTATTATGGGTGTTAATACTGTTTTCTTTGCCTTTCATACTTAATAGCAACAAATTAGAGTTGTCCTTTGAAATTCACCTGTTTTTAATACTAGGAACCCTGCTTTATATTGTTATTTAATCAGGAAATATTAACCAAACTATAATAATAGCCAAATGTAGCTAAATATATTGTGTCCAAGTGTGAAATGTGCCTATTTACGTTCTGTTTTTAACAATTTATATCTAGACACGTCAATGTTTAACCAATGCACTTCCGATCAGTTGAAATGCTTTCCTTTTTGTTTTCTTCCTATACTTTCGGTTTTGACTTTATCTAAAAAAGCACTCTTGAGACACTTCGTTTAAAATAATTTTTTTGAATATAAATACCACAAAGCTATGAAAAACTTCCTAGATTTATTAAGCACATTCTTCCTTTTAAATAGAGGGGTGTTTTAAAAAGTGATTGCACTTGACAGGTGCACAGTGTAAAGATACCCAAGTCAAGTGCAGTGAGGCACGACTAATTCTGTCTAACCAGCAATGTCGGTAGTATTTGAAAGTTATTTGAGAAGTCAGAGTGTTTATACGTCAAGCTACTCATGGGGGCTAGCAGGTGAAAAAATGTGAAACTTAATTGATAGACTTAATCTTTCTATTGTATTAATCGGAGTATCATTAAATTTTACTGTCCGGTTAAATGAAGCAAAATTTATAGTTAAACAGTATTTTGTGGTAAAAACAGACCGTCTGGATCTGGAACGCGAAATTCCGGATATACGAGACAAAATATCGTATACAAAATCTGTTCCCAAATAAAATAGTCCGTAAACTGAAGCGTCTGGATATCTGGCATCCGGATATCTGAAGCCCCACTGTAAATTATTATAGTCTTTACCAAACCGAATCTCCGTATTTCCATTTGCATCCAAACTAGTTTCGTTAGAGTTTAGGCTTGCGGTGTAGTTTCAAAATAAGAAATCAGGTTTTTCTTGAGAGGTCAACAACTCGTTTTTGTTAATGGGTTTGTCCTGATTAATGTTTGCATCAACGATGATTTTTGTTTGAAATATGCATGCTTAAAATCGTTGAGTATAAATGCATTTGTGCCCCAAACAATTCGTATGTTTGTCATCTTGCACTTTCCGCTCATATTCAGAATTATTGTATCCCTTATAATGGGACGTGGAAATAGAAAATAAAAAGAGTCACCGTCATGTATTGCTGCAATCAATTTATTATTTTATATTTTGTTATTTTCGAAAGGCAAACGAAATTGCGATTAGTAATTGCCGTTGATATTTCTGTACAATTTAAACCAACACTTACTGGCGGGAACGTCATTACACATTACACATATTTTAAAACAACGGGTTTTGATCAAAAATTTAAAAAATTCATTTGCATGTAGTTTTACCTTGCTTTTTAGAATTTTAACAACCAGACTTCAAAAGTCAGTAACTAAAAACGTGACATAAAATGTAAGGGAAAAACGGTACAAAACATACTCTTGATTTATAGAAGTAATTTAATTAAAAAGGCTATTATATATTCAGTTTATTTAGTGTATGAAACTTTAATATCATATAGATTGGTCCATTGTAACAGCGCGTACATGTAGAATCATTACGATAGACATACATGTATTGCTGTCACTTTCTTTAACATTTAACGTTATCAAATCCAAAAACATAATTACAAACATTTGTGCTTTCTCAAAGAAAATAATATACAGTTCTATATTAAGAATAAGTTTGAATTTATTTTCTTTCTATAATACATGTATGTGATCTTCTATTTTTAAAGCGCATATAATCAATCAGTAGATGAAATGTCTTCCGTTATCTTGTCTGTAAGTTGTTGACTGACTTCTTCTGTATCAAGACAATAAACAAGATCATTTAGGTAACAAACAAAGAAAATATATTGCTTTAATTTTTGTTCAATGATCGTCATAAAGTACACAGAGAGAGAGAGAGAGAGAGAGAGAGAGAGAGAGAGAGAGAGAAGTTTACTAACGTGTAATTCACTGATATGAAATATTTTTAAAACTTAGTTTCCATAAAATGAACCATAAGTAATGCACACTGTGATTGAATCGGACTCTCTCTCTCTCTCTCTCTCTCTCTCTCTCTCTCTCTCTCTTCTATGCATGTATGTGCAAACAATACAGAATTAATGAAGTTTTGTTTGCGTGGATTTTTATTTTATTTTAAACACTAATTGTATATATATAACGATTTCAACACATGACTATAAGTTTGAAGACTATCATCGGTTTTATCTGTACAGATATTGTTTTACAGCACACATATTAACATAAAGTAAATGAACCAGGCTGTGCTTGCAAATTATATTCAAAGAGTCAGTTTTTCCTGTACACAATGTGAATGATTTTTTGATTGCAAGTAGGCCTAAATAGTTGACATCACACACGTATGTATACATCTACTATTCTATCCAAGTTGATTGTCTTACGAGTATATTTAGTTGTTTGTGTACATATCAACAGACACTTCATTTTACTTTTTTTTGTTTGGTTAAAGATGCAGAAAAATTGTGAAACTAACAAAATAAAAATTATATATATTTGGACTAAACGCACGACATAACTTATTGCATATGATCGCCGCAAGATGTGAATATTTGACTGTATTAGACCGGTAACTTTATATATATATATATAAATAAATAAAAAAACAATAGACAACTGTCATTAACGTTATTGGTTATCGTATAAAGTGGGCGTTACCAAACTAATAGAATTAAATCACATCGGGATCGGAATACTAGTAAAAATAAATATAAACGAAATCCTGATCTACCACATTCCTCCCCCCTTAAAGACAAATGCTATGTATTTGACTAAAATTAAGTGGTAGATAAATATTAAAAGTGATCAATCAAATTTCCCTCAAAAACATACATTATACAAAATAAGAAAAACATTTACATTACGAAATGTTCATAATTACTTCACAACCAGTGGAATACATCAAATTGCTACGTTCACTTCACAGTACCTGGTGAGTCTTCATGGTCCTCAGCAATCATAAATGGTAAAACATTCCGGAATATAATACTATGGGTACAACACAACATTTACACACGATTAACACAAACTTCAGGGATCGCTGACTACAGAATAAACACAGTGGATACCGGTATAACATCGGATATTATGAAGACGATCAGACACTTGAAATATATCGAGTTGAAGGTATCGGATTCCAGTCCATTTCCGAATCTCACATTGGCCAGCCTCGTGTCTGCATAAAAACTGCAATGAAATTGGTAGCTGCAGAACTGTAGCTCCACGGAAAATTCGGGTTGACGGACCGTGGAGCTACAGGTCCACCCATATATAAAACTGCATATTTATTGCGCACAAAAAGCTGCGCGCGGTTTTGGACTTATTAACCTAATTAAGATATATATTCTGTGAAAATCTCAATACCAAAAAATTCCTGAGACATTTTACTTAAGATGTCTTTACTTAACTTGCCTCTGAATATCTTTTAAACACTCTCACCGGCCCCGTAAAGTGAAATGGTGTGGTTTGTTTACAGGTAAAAATGGCGACTCTTGATCCCGACGTGAATTTAGCATACTTCAATTTCCGAGGTCGGTTAGGGTGCTAAGGAAAACGTTTGGGACAAGTAAAGAGGCGAATCAGTAGTAAATTTTCTCAGGATTTTTTTGGTATGAAAATATTTACAGAATATGTTCTAAAATTAGCTTAATAAGTCCAAAACCGCGCGCAACTTTTTGTGCGCAATAAATATACAGTTTTATATATGGGTGGACCTGTAGCTCCACGGTCCGTCAACCCGAATTTTCCGTGGAGCTACAGTTCTGCAGCTATGAAATTGGTGAATACGTGGTCTGGAAAATCAAGAAAATAGATTAATAAACATGTCATAAATAACATAACTACACATATTAAAGCAACACACTTTCACCTAAACCACAAACATTTAGAGTATATAAAGGTATTTTGTTTACACGGGTTATTAACAGGCATACTATCCCAGTTTTGTCAGCAAGATCGACAGAGGATAGTTACTGTCAGGCTAACCTACTAGTTTTACGCGTGTTTAATAATCTATTAAATTTTACGAAACTAATTTAATTTATAAGCCACCAAAAATGTACAAATCAACGAAAATGTAAATGAAAACTAGGTTTAAATGACATAATATGCTACACCGCTCTAATTTTCAACTGACATTGTTATATATATCAAAACATTAAACCTATTCCCTTCGGATGCTCGAGTCGGCAGTAAGGGTACAATACTGGGCTGACGGGCTTGTACTTAGAAGTAGTACCCACGAACGACAACTGCAAGGGAATTTCACTGCTAAGAGAAGAAATAACTCTACCAGGAGGAACAGTTCTTCCATCGAGCTTCCATTCCAGAACTGAATTCGCCATGTGCTCGTTCTCTTTCATTTCTGATAAATCTGAACAATTCTGAGAGTTTGTTGTAAAAACATTTACTTCGGGGTTCAAGGTTTCATAATTTTCAACCAAAGGTGCTAAGTAATCGGTCTGCAACTCAGTGTCAGAACGCTCGGATTCATCTATTACAGAATTACACGTAGAACTGGATATTACGTCAACAGGCACATCGTGTGCTATAGTAACTTCATGAAAACATGCGTTTTCTTCGGAATATTGAACTTTATCCGGCATTTTACCAGGTTCTGTTTGGTTCTGTGACTCTACCTCGAATGGTCGACTGTGTTCGGTAATGTTTGAACGGCCTGAAACTAATGACCCGACCATGGCATTAGTCCCTGAAGGTTTTTTGAGAGTAAGAGTTGTTTCTAACGAGCTTGAATCTTCAGAACAATGACCAACCAGATGGCAGGATTTACTGGTAATATTACATGTATGTGAAAAGTTTTGGCAATCAGACGTGTTTGAATTCTGTAAAAACGCAACTTCATCAACATAATGTTCACAAAACGCTTTCTGAACTTCTTCCCTAATAAATGCATTTAACCTATTTTCACTTATAAATTCAAACGTGTGAACTGAAACAGGCATTTGGTTCGCGAGAAAATTCCTTACGAAACTCTCATATTCTATTGCTAGACCTATCGCTTTTTCAATTGTGGAGGGATGTCAAAACTAAACATGCTTTTGCAAATCAATATCCCCTAAACCAAAGATAAACTGGTCTACAATATGAGGTTCTAAGTATTTATAGGGAATATGTGGATATGATTTTAAGGCTAACCTCTTCAAAGCATAACCAAAATCTTCAACTGTTTCACCATTTTGTCTACGCGCTGTTTTAAATTCAACATGGTAAGCTTTCACACTTTCTATTGGACTGAAATAATTCTTGCAAATATTTTTTAAAACATCATAATTGTCCGATTTTGTCAAAGGAATTTCGGACAACACATGTCTTGCAGACCCCCGTAAATTCATAATAAGCTGACTCGCACATTCTTCCTTACTCCACCCATTCCACCTAGCAACCTGTTCAAATTGCATGAAAAACTCTTCAATTTCAAAACTACCATCAAATGTTGGCGACTTAATTTCCTTCCTATACTTTGAATGACGCGACTGTGCCAAATAATCGTCAGATTGCATGTGCGTTTGAATCTCTCTAGCCGTCTGACTAACATTTTTAAAAGCAAAACCATTTTTAAAATACTTTGTTTTGAGCTCTTTCTCTAAAAAATCACATTTTGCTGATAACTCTTCTATCTGTCTATCGATAGTATTTACTCTAACTTCGTTGGACTTATCCGAACTTTCACAACGGAATCCATTTCCGGTCTGAATATGTGCTGGGGGATAATTTCTCTCACGCAAAAATTCTCTATCATCTCTAAACATAACTGCATGATGAAAAAATGCAGCGTAAAATAATCAAGTACAAAAATAATCTACTAATAAAATATCTAAACTCACGGAGAGCATGAAATCTCAAATCCACAAATCTATTATAAAGAATAGCAACAGCTAAAGAAATCCAAAAACACAATACAATAGTAAATGACAACAAAAGAATTCAGCCAAGTTCGAATCGCTGAATAGGGCTCTCAAAGCGAGTACCACGTGCCACTGACCATTGTATAGTACAAACCCTATCCTGGTCACGGCACCAAATAATGTAGCAGGTCAGTGCCGTATTGGTTTTATCAGTACTTTGCGTTGTGTTTATTTTTGTTTTGAGACTGAATTTGACCTCTACATTAAGAATTAAACTTTACTAATTATAAATAAGGTATGAAAACGACTTTATTCTCAATATAGATAAACCAGATATAATAAACCAAAACTCAAAGTAAATGAAAACCAAGATTAGCAACCCTTTATAAATTTATTATAACAAAATAAGAACAGTACTCAAAATCCCCCAACCCTAAAACCTAACTTTAACAGGGACCTCAAATAGACAGACGAGACGGGGACTCAGGAGAAAAGTAGCTAGCAAAACCAGCTGTCTCCCTCGTCAAACAAGGAGATACACGACTTTATATATGGGACAGAACAATAGACAACTGTCATTAACGTTATTGGTTATCGTATAAAGTGGGCGTTACCAAACTAATAGAATTAAATCACATCGGGATCGGAATACTAGTAAAAATAAATATAAACGAAATCCTGATCTACCACATTGTTATCACAAAAAAAGTGTAAGCTGAATTAATTATTTTAAGAATAAGTTCACTTGAACATTGAAGATGTTTGAAGTCAGGAGTCCACGGTGGGGTATCTTAATTTAAAAAAAAAATCGCAAGGCCTAATTGCTTACACTTCTATCCCGCCTTACTCAAAGGATGTGACGTCATGTAAATAAACTTGTTATGTACATGCGTTTGAAATCCCTTCAATGAAATTTAGTTTTTCTGAGTGAATGAATTATTTGCTGAACATTTCTAAAAAAGATGCATGACTTTGTGTTGAATTAATGATATATTTTCTTTTGTTGTGTAAACACTTTGGAATATTATGCGGTGGAAAACAGTGTACTTTGTTACCAAAGGCCTTTAGAGAGTGCAGTATCTATATCTTGTTTTTAATCATTTGCAAAATCAAAGAATCCAGAAGCACAAAGTATATAGTATGAATGTGGAAAAAACTTGTAAAAAACTTACAAGTACGGTAAAACAAAAGAAAACATCAGTCAACAATGTATCGTTAGGCCTAAATACAGTTTACGGTAGACCTTTAGTGCGCAACAAAATGATCACGTCGTATATTCATTATTATAATAATGTATTAAAATTTATTAAAGATGTCATTATTTTGTAATGAAAGTTACTGAAGATAAATTCATCTGATTTTGTCAGATTGTCGTCATCGATAAATGATAATACGGCTATAATACCTGCATTATCCGTTACATCCCAACTGAAACCGCCACTAAAACTCGTCACAAAACGGGAAATTTAACTATCAGCGCAGGCCTTGAGCAAAATGGAATTATGTTTAAATCTTTTCTCTTTTTAAGAATATTTTTATGAATTATATTTCATTTTGCTCGAGGGCTGCGGTCTAAATACATTTTTGAATTTTATAGTAAAAATTGCCTTGAATATGTTTATTTCCGGTAAACATCGTGCATTTAGCGGATGCTAGTGTTGCTTAGCAACGCTTTGCATGATTATTTTTACGGATTTATCGCTTACGCTTAACATCTTATTTGTAATTATGCATTTATTTACCGTTTATAAACAACTTGAAAAATGTTGGAATTTTAGGCATTTATACTATTACAACCGTACTTAGTTCTTTTACATCAAAACTTTATCATATGATTAAATATTTGTTCAAAGAATATAAGTTTTATTCATGTTATTATCTGTAATTCCCTGATTTTAAATAAGTTTAGAAATATTGTTGTTCATTCTAAAAAAAAAGGTCATCATCTGGAAAGGCAAAGTGGACAGGGCCTGCATAGAAAGACTTCGTGGATTTGGCAATCCTCCAACTCTGGTAGGTCAGGTGATGGAGATGGTGATGATACTGATCGGCAAGCGTCTGCCATCCCAGCGGCTGTACGAGACTCGGGAGCTCACCGGCAAAGAGGAGATGTCCAGCCGCATGTCATCAAGCTCCAGCAGCACAAGGATCGGTGTCAAGAAAGGTGGGTCACTTAAATGTTTTTTCCTATTGAATTTCATTGATTCATACATCATGATATTATGAAAATTCATTCATTATAAACATATATATATTTAATGTCTATCAGTTGTGACAATATTTTAACACCTGGGAATTTTGTCTAAGTTTGTATATTTGATAATTCTTATACAATACCAATGAATGATGGTGAGTTTTAGATCTCCAAAAAATATTACAAGCAAATTTGTCTAACTATATTGACTTGTGACCTAATTTTTGTGTTGATTTAGAAAACCAAATTGGATATGGTATGAAAAAGAATGATATAAAGATATTATACATTTCACTCTATGTATAGCTTTGTATCTACACCCATTTTGCTATGGTTCATCAAGTTTTAGACAGGGGAGTTGTTTTTTTTTACCATACATACTAGTATATTTTTCACACCCTCACAAGTTTATTTATGTACAGTTCTATTTTATCAGCACCCCAAAAAATGTGGTTTTATCGTCCATGAACACACTAGTTGCATCATATGATCATCACGCTAGAATATTTTTAAATATTAAGGCAGTTGTAATGTTTTGATATTTAGCTTGCTAGTTTTTACAAACATTAAGAAACAAAAGCAAACAATTTATTTGAAAACTATTATGAATTTTCTTCTCAGTATAATTATCAAATATGATGACAGAATTTCTGCAGTCATGCAGATACCTTCATTTCATAGATTGAAATGATAGATTGCTTAACGATAATTATTTTTTTTGGGGGGGGGGAGGGAGATATTAGTTTCTAAAGGGGCTGTATGAATATTTGTTCCATAAATTCAATTATATTGATGTCACTTAATTCATAAAATTCAAATTAATCCAGGTTTTAATAAAAAAAAAAACAATGAATTTTTGACAAACAAAAGAAGAATGTTTTGAAAAAAAAAAAAAAAAAAAAAAAACGTCAAAGAAAAGGGATTGGAATGTACCATAAAATGAAATTTTTTTGAATAAATTAATTATAAAACCTACTTGCAATATGCACATTATCCTTGGTTTCTGGTTGAATTTTTAATTTCGATTTTTTGAACTGAGCTTTATTGAACTTTCACTTGGTATTGGTTGACGTGTGCTGGGGGTCAAACAGTTCTTACTTTCTCCGCAGACCGAAAGAAATCGGCTCGTAGTTCCGCAGGAACCGCCCCACAAGGTATTATGGGTAATCGCTAGCTGAGATTGACGTAGAAAATTATTTATACCTTTGTGTTTTTGTTATGATTTGTGATTTGACGTTCTATTGAGCTATTTAATTTTGTTTATAATATGTTGGTTACTGAATTCATTACATTGTGCTTTTAAAAAAATATATATATTATATGCTATAATTATATACATGTACCTGATAATATGTGTGTATATATAGTCAGGTTAATATATTGTTTGTCAAATTTATTTATGTATTATTTCAAGTTATAATATGAACATGATGAATAAGTAAATATCATAATATGGGGTTTTACTTCTCTCAACTTGTATCTATATATAAAACCTCAATTTAATGATTGATGTGTAAGTACTATATCATGAAAGAATTTTGAATATTAGAAAAGATTTTTAAAAAAAATGAATTCTAGAAAAACAATAGTCGAGAGATGTTAAACTTTAAATTAAATACAGTGTATAATCATAGTTATTTTATGAATTAAATGACAAGTTTAAAGCTGAATTTTTAAAAGTTCTTGAATGCAAGTCAATGCTCCTGTTAAGCACCAACAACTCTATTGTTGCACTTAGTCTGATTTTTTGTGATCTCTCTCTTTTGCAACAGATGCACCTTCTTGTTATTTTTCTCCATTGATGATTCAAATATCATGACCATCAAAATTTTGTGGAATATAGTTTACAGTTGGTCTGAAATTATGATATCAGTAGATAAAATCTGTCTTCAAGTGAAAGTAGATTATCAATGAAAATAGCTCAGAGATGTAAACAAAATTTTCCCTATCCCCATTTTATAAACAAATAACTAAACGCTAACATGAAGGATGGTAGAAATATTCCTGTAAATGTCACAGTCGAAATCCATGCACAGTTAGTACATGTATCGCATATGCTTACTGAACGCGGGCAAACTCATTAAACTTTTCTTGTTCTCATGAATATTTGTTAGTCTCAATTGACCAATGAGAATGCAAAACTCTTTAGTTTTGAAGTTGTGAAAACACGCCATTGTTGATAGATGCATGAGGAAGCATTATCATGATTGGTGAGATTTCCTTTACAAAAGTGTGAAGGAGCCAATCAGAATGGAGCATGAATTATTCATGAGAATGAGAAAAGTTCAATGAGAGTGCCCCATGATCAGTAAGCGCATGTAAGACTGGCCATGGTTTTCAGACGATGTGTAAATGTAGGAGTGTGACCCTGCACATAAGGTACTAATGTGTCAGTCGTAGGATTCTACTGGTGACAGGATTTTGGGAATGATGAGTAGTTGATTTTGCTGGTGACTGGCAAACTGATAATTATACTGTGTGCACCATTAGTTTAAATCTGGGTAACTGGTATACTGTGTGCAGTGATAATATATATTATATTTGTATATCCACTTAGCATGCCCAACTGTTGATGAATGTATTATTAGTGTACATACATGTATGTAATTTAAAGGCAGCAATTTTTTTGTACAATATTATCTAATACTGATTATGATAATCAATACATTTCACTTTATTACAAGAAGCATTTAACCCAGAAATAACATTCTCTCAGCAAGCAAGTCACCTGGATTCATTTCTTGTTTTAATTAATTTAATTAATTAATATATGATTTAATGTTTAAAAATTCTTCCAGGTAAAAAAGATGGCAGTGACAAGTTCGACCGCGCCCAATGGAAAGCCATGCAGCAGACCATGAGTGACACGCCCAAGTTTGTAGACATGTTGCACAATGTATCCTGGGAAGATGGCCTCTCTGATGATGTTCTACGGGGTAATTAACTCTCACAAATGAAAATTTTTTAAAAAATTAGATTTCTGAAAAGTTTTTAAAGCATTTTAAAAACTTATCTAGCGTTTTATATTCAAAGAAAGTTGTAATTTTAACAGATAGTACAAATCAAAAGCTTTTCAATGGGAAATTGAATCAACAAAATCTGTTTAATGTTACCGGTATCTCTTGGAAACATTTGATTGCACCCATGAGAAAAGGGTGCTTATGGCGTTTTTGACAAAATAGAGAAATAACGTCACAAACATATGACGTTACATCATATTGTAGTCTGAAACGTGTAAGATTTTTAACGCGTCATTTTCATCGCGTATAGTTTTTATCCCTTTTTTAAATTTAATTTTCACATTATTTTAAATAAACTCTTATTATTCTTTACTTGCACACACATTTGTTTAACTACATGTATTTCTGTTTTTCCCGATATTAGCTTAATGCTCCAAAATGATTTGGAGAAGTTTTATAGAAATATTTATTGATTTTAATTTTAGCTGACTGCTTCACCCTTCTTTTTTTTTAACAGCGCATTGATATTAACATATTTACAGCACAAATTAAAAAAAATAATCTTATTTTAAAGATAGGAAATCTTTCAGACCACATACTGTAGATTCCTAATTTTACGCGAGTACTTACATGTAATTCCGCGATTCAGCCGTTTTCCATCAAATTGCGAAAACATAAAATCGCGAATGCCAAATTTTTTATTATAGTTTAATGTAGGTTATATATGTCCAAAAAAAAAGCGAGATTTTAAAATTAAAATTAAAATGAACCTAACAAATACATGTACATATTTCATCTTTGTTCAGCAAGTAGCGTTGCCGGTATTGTTTTAATGATGAACGACTTTTTAAAGTATGCTGCATGTACATGTACTATAAACTTATTTTCCTAAATCATTTTCTGATGGATTACTAAAAATGCAGTGACTAGAAACATTTCTGGTTAAACAAGCTGAAAAGAACACAGTAAATGTCATATTTTCTCAATTTAAAAATAAGAGAGATGAAAGTCTGCAGTTCTGCACATGCACATCTCACCAATCTGGTAAATACTTGTACTGTTTAATTTGTCCTAAGTTCAGATAATATGTGCTTGTGTTTCCTCACACAATCTAAATGTTAAGTAAAACACTGCATTTACATGTACAAAATGAATCTGATATGACCGAAAAAAAAATTCCTTGTTTTTATTCTTAACGAGGCCAAGTCTAATTATTTCTACCCTATATATTTTGATGAAATTAAATAATTAAATATGAATTAACATGACACGCCCCAGCGGGTTATATACTTTTTCTCTGCGATGATCGCTACCGTCATAACCCACATGTATCATCAATGAAAGTATTTTATTGTTTATATTTATATCCTTCTTTTAACAAGTTAATGGATTGGTCGTAAAGAGTAAGTAAAAATAACTAAATCTTTGTTAATGTACATCAATACGTTAAATAAACGGAAAAGCTAAGTCGTCTTAAATGGGAGGTTGAGTTTGACATCATAATGGTTCTTTTGTGCAGTCCAGGATTTGTCTTAGGTCGATTAATGTTTCAACCAATCGATAAACGGAGCGTGTAAATTTCAATCCCGTCAATTTCTACAGAGCTATGAATTACAATTAATTTTCTTTAAAAATAGAGGGAATCATACTTGGTGGATGTAAATATAAAAAAGAAGTTAACTTAATGTACAACTTCATCAAAACACCATTTAATGTTCCTATCGACTGTGTTTTTGTTAAAAAGGACGTTTTAAACAGACGGGTTTTTTCTTTTTTGTATTGAAAATTGCTATGTTAATATTAAAATTTTGTTTTTAATTCTTTCCCTATGATGTCGATTTTGTTTTTAATACTGTTGCATGTGTTTAAAAGGTGTTAAACAGTCAAATTCTTGATTAGTGGTCCTATTCCTTGTAATGAACACGAGTGAAAGTGACTATCTGCATGGATGTTGATTCTTGAGAATGATTCAGAAATGATGTAATCATACTCTTATCCTTTTCTAAAAATTAAAACTTCCTATTTCAAGTTATATATTTAAACAAAAAGCCAGAACAACAAAATGATCAGAAATGATGTACACATATATAAAAATTAAAACTTCCTATTTCAAGTTATATATTTAAACAAAGAGCCGGAACAACAAAATGGTCAGAAATGATGTAATCATACTCTTATCCTTTTCTAAAAATTAAAACTTCCTATTTCAAGTTATATATTTAAACAAAGAGCCGGAACAACAAAATGGTTAGAAATGATGTAATCATACTCTTATCCTTTTCTAAAAATTAAAACTTCCTATTTCAAGTTATATATTTAAACAAAGAGCCGGAACAACAAAATGATCAGAAATGATGTAATCATACTCTTATCCTTTTCTAAAAATTAAAACTTCATATTTCAAGTTAATATCTTTAAACAAAGAACCAGAACAACAAAATGGTCAATGAAAAGTACCAAAGAGATAAAAGGAAAACGTGATTCCTATAACAGGTTAACTCCAATCAAATTATACATTCACCTGATTTCTAAATTTACGTTGCAAACAAAAAATAGACGATAAATAAAATTGTACATTAATTTTGTTTACTTTGTAATCGTCAAGACCAATCTTAATATTCTTGTTCATTTTCTTGTGACCGTTACTGAAAGAACTTGAAAATTCAGACAGTTTCATGATCCCGTCCGAACCTGAGCTTTATTTTCACATTTATTTTAGTCGAAGGAGCGGATTCATAAAATTATTTACGGTTTTAATGAAGTGTGTAAGATTTACAAATGATATTGAAATGTAGAATACATAGAGACTAATTATACAGATAGAAGACAGCGCACTGGCGGTGTAATTAAATGCATGCATAAGCTTTGGATTATGGGTAATGGACGGTTGAGAATTATTTTAAAGTGATGGTGAAATATACATTCAAAACACGGAATTAATCTCTGCATACTGCATGTTTTCTCTATAATAGTAAACCTACATATTTGCTGTGGAATAGTCACACACAGATGATAAGTGTCTGGATGTTGTTTTTTCGGGTGTGGGCACGCCCGAAATGTGTAAGCAAAGGCATGGGGGTGATGGGAAGCTTAACAATTGTAGAAAAACAATCACAGTAGATTGAAAAAAAATGTGACTAGAAGAGATCGGATTGTAAAAATATCCCACTTACACTAAAAAAATTAATTCAAATTATGTGAAATTTATCAATATTGGAAGGGGGTGAATATCCGATCCATGGAAGGGGCACTCTTTTCTATGAATTCTGCCTATAAAGTCGAATGGAAAAAAGGACACGATCCCGGCAGTGGTAGAATTAACTACTTTTTTCTTATTGTGTTTATCTGTGAGTGCACATGTTAAAGTCTAGTTACTTCTGAAACTATTCTTACAACTTTAAAAGAAAAGTTCAGTGCTGCTACTATAATTGAATCAATAAGTTGTACAATGGATCATGATTAAACAAAATTGTATAGTACGTTACTTCTGATATTGTTTTCAAAGTTCAAGACTAAAATATGACATATTTAATAATGTCACGAAAATCGCATATGTTGTTTAAGAACAAAAGCTACTAATATATATTAGGTATTGATTGTTTATATGGAAAGGACAGTGTTTATGTAAATGAAATATGTTCACATAGAATACTCTACTAACTGGTTTCTTGTTGATATCCCAAAATAAACTGAAACTGAAACCAAACAATCGCCATTTCTTTTTTTGAATAATAACTCTTCACTGGCAGACAACTGCGCTGTCATTAGAAACATTTTTATTTATGATTTAAAAAATAACAACAACAACAACAAACCTTTGTTTTTTAAATAAATGAATAGCATAGATGCAAGCATACAACTATACGTAACAATGTGATAAGATACTGATAACAAGGTGATGTATTTTATGTTTATTAAACGACTAATTCACAGTCATGATTGATCACCTTTACTTTAAAAAAAAAACTGTTGAGGACGTCGTGATTTTCGTATTGAAATAGCATCACTGTTAATGGACAAAAAACTCTACTTAGAGTTAGCATATAGCCATAAAATTTTAGATTTGACAACTTTAAGCTGTGTTTAATTCAATTATGTAAATATCTAAAAATGTGCAAAAAATGTCATAAGCACCCTTTTCTCATGGGCGCAATCATTTATGATAATTCATGTTTCTATATAATTTGTTTTTATTTAGCCGTTGAGAGCTATCTGGCTGTCTCTAGGGAAGGTCAACTTGGGGTCACCGGGGAAGGAACTCTGTTGGACCATGCTCAGGGTAAGTAGATTAACTTGTTGTAGTATAAGATGCATGAAAAGGTTAAAAAAAGGAACATCTGAACATACATTAATACAGTAACTGTATAATTAGGAGCAAAAACCCTTGTTGATTATCAGTTGTTGGAAATAAATTACAGATTAAATTTTCATTGAGTTGTAAAAAATGATTTTGCATGAACAAAACCATAAATGAATGAAAAGGGATTTCATTTTAATTTTATAAGTAAAAAAATAAATCATCAATTATAATGTAATCGAAGGATTGATCTCCAGCTTGTCATGGTCTGATTGGTCCTGACTTTAATTTTAGTACTTAAAAACTGGCTTAATTCTGTCTCGTCTTTTCTCCTCCATTAGAAACAACGTTTGCTGCCAAGAAGCGGACGCCCTCTCCAGATGGCACCAAGGGTATCACTATAGCGAGTGCCAAGTACAGCAGTGAGGACTGCGCCACCCTGGTACAGTACACCATCGCCATTGTGGAGTACACACGGCTCTGTGGACCACTGAAAGGGGCCCTCGAAAAACTGCACGAGCTGGAGCGAGAGATCGAAGAAAACGAACGTTTGCAAAAAGAAAGTCAGGAAGAGGTAGGGTTTAATTGCGAAAACATAAAATCGCGAATGCCGAATTAATTTAATCAGTCTGGTACAATATGTGAAATATTTAACTCACAATCATCTGTACATGTTTTAAAAATATTTATGTTTATGCACCATTTTTTAAAAATTTTAATGTCTCATCATTATAATAAGGAGTTAATGCAAACATGAAAATCATTTGAAGATTAAAGTATTTATCAGAATATTACTGTCAAATTTAAAAATTAAATTTTTTTTTCTTATTAATGTTTACTAGAAATTTATTCAAAAAAGGGCAACAGCTTTTTAAAGAAATGATGTATAGTCAGCTAGGGTACTTTATATATTGTTTACACACTCATGTATATAGCCAAATGAAAGATTACACAAAATCAGAACTTTATTATACATTTCAGAAATATCGAAATTTTCATGTATTATAAAAAATGATATTTAATTAGGAAATTTTATTAATTTGATATTTGGTAAATGTTGCATAGAGAGCTTCCCCTTTCCCACACAGAAAAAGGGTAATTGAAATTTTGCGTTAACTTTGACCAGAATTTGGCTGTTTGGTTTTTAGTTTCTTTGATTTTGAATTCATAATTCTATTAATGAAATTATCATATAATATATAAATCAGTAACCAAGGTGAAGGGGGTTAACATCCACTTAACAAATTAAATCAGTATTAATATTTGAACCTAATATTAATATCATTTAAAACACTTAATAAACACTTCAATCAAATATACATATGTAGCATGCAATTTTCCAAACCAACAGAAAGGATTTTTTGAACCAATCCTTATTTCAGTAGGGAAATTGATTTGAAATCCTGCATGCGTTAAGACTTGATGGAAAGCAGGAAGTTTGCAAATGATCAAAAAAATTTGTTCCAGTTCTTTTCGTTAGTCACCTGCCTTGAAAGTGGTTAGGTGCCCGTGGTTAGATTTAAAAAGATGTTATCAAATCAAAAGAATAAAAATTAAATTATGAAGATAGATACAATGAATAAACATTTTTTTTTTTTTTAATTCTCTGCACTATGTTGATTCTTCCATTCCCCCCCCCCCCAAAAAAAAATTATTTCAAGAAAAAAATTCTCAACTACATAAATAAAAACTGAACAACATCCAATAAGGATTTCAAGTATTGTTGTACATGTATTGCTTATTTACAATTAATTCACAAAGAGGTGATGGTATGACAATGTCATATACCCGTATTATAATCACTTACATCACAATTATATATATACCACTCAATGATAAAAAGGTATGCCTAATCAACCAGAACTAATACTGACCTGTGTACTCTGTAATTTTTCCTGTGTAACAGCGACTTCGGAGGTCGAAATTGACACCGTCACCTAAACCACAGTCAAAGGTTTGTGGGCATGTTCACCTGCTAATACGAAACTAAAACCTGTTGTAGCTTGTTGTAACCTTTGACCTTTATACAATGTTACTAAGTAAACAATGCTGGTTTTATTTTGTTTTCTTAGATATAAGTAAATTAAATAAAAGTATTTTTTTCATTTCTTGTGTTTTCTTGTAGGTACATCACATTTTAATTCACAATTCTGTTAAAAATTATGTTTTCTCTTCATTATTTTGAAATCTTTAATTGCTTGATTTTTTCCTATTCAGGAAAAATTACTTCTGTCTGCAAATTTGTTACTCTGATTGCTGAATGAGTTGAACCATCAAATTTTATTAAAGAATTCTTGGAAATGTAGTATGTGTTCAGAAAAAATACTTAGAATGTCAAGGTCATATAATTAAAGCTAAACTATTTGTCAATGCAAATTTATATCAAGAATAAACATGTGAAATATTTAGTACCGGTACATGTAGCTTAGGAAAATTGTTTTAATTCATCTAACTTATAAATGAAGACTTCCTTAATATCAAATAAGATTTAGGTCAAGGTCATTAGTTAAATACAGGTTAAGTGTGTCTTATTCATATAGGAAATCATAAATTTAGAAAAAAAATTATATTATGAGTAATGCTAATTAGATCCATGGTCTACATTTCCATTTATCCTTGAGGAGGTCATTAAAAGTCACATGACTTAGGGTAATATGACCTTGACTTCAAACTGTAAACCAAGGTCACATTTTCAAGAAATCAATATCAGTGGTTGACAATTATGAAACCTAATTAAAATTTCATTTTGCAAATTGGTTCATCTCAAATTTCATTTTTCAAAACCTTTATTTCTTTTCTGCTTTAAATTTTTCATCTTTGAAATTTGACTTTAATTCTTAAATTTTCTGCAGACCTCTCAACTCAACCACAAACACATCTGTCTGCTTTTGAATCTAGAATTTAGATGTGATGTGATTATTTTCATTTTTTTTTCCGAAAAGTTAAACAAAAAATGGATATTTAATAAATTAATTTAAGAAAACTGTTAAAGTGCAATTACAATTTTGCATTGTTAGTATTTGAAACTTCTTGAGTGTTAGCTAACTTAGCTACTGTACGATGTATGTATAGAGATATGTGTATGTTCGTTTCTATTAATCGTAAATATTGAATGAGGACTGGTGCATCTTGCATTAAAAGTAGTTCAATTATAGACGAATGTGTGTTTAGTACATGTACATGTGAAATAGTTCATGTTGTGTAAATTAAGTGTCATTGTTGATAATTGTTTGAAACATTTTATAGGAGATTGTCGTAAAAAATCATTCGTTAGTTTGTGTGAATGTTTAATTTGGTTCCATGTGCTTTCATTTGATTTTCGTTGATCGACTAACAAAAATCCTTGAAACAGGTTTCAAATAGCCAAAAAAAAAAAAAAAAAAGAACATGTTTTTTTTTAATAGATTTTTCTTCCATTGTTTAGACAGTACATAGAGTTAAAGTTTTATGCCACTTACCTTAATTACTGTACTGTATGTAAGGTTCTATAATTGTCTGTAGAATCAAATGTAAACAATCCAGTGTTGATAGTTATTAGATATAATCATATAAATTAGACGTATATGGTGAATAAATCAAAATGCTCATCAACTGGTGATTTAATCAGCTGTAGCTCATTAACTGGTGATTTAATCAGCTGTACGCTTCATCATCTACAGAAATTATTGATATTGAGATAATATAATTAAAAAGTTCATGTTGTAATTGAGATATTTTATTATCATAGTATCCTGGTATTAAAGAGCTAATCTTGTAAATAATGACAAAATGAATATATTTGTTTATTGCATGGATTGCAATTTTTTTATTTTTCAAAATTTTAATTCTAATTAAAACTTTGTTGCTTGATTTATAAGCCTGCTGCAGTTGAAATACAAATCAGCGTAAGTGTTAGTACACGTGCACCGAAACAGTCTGGTCCAAACTAGTTTGATCTGGTGGTCATAGTATTTAGATTGTATAACTGTAGAGTTATAAACTGCACTATTGTCAACTCATTATCTAAACAGAAATTATACAATCTGATTAAAATCAGATCCTCAATTCACTCCTTGTTTTTCTATTATCGCTACACATGCGATCCGCTCCTTGTTAGCTCACCTGAGCTGAAAGCTCAAGTGAGCTTTTCTGATCACATTTTGTCTGTTGTCCGTCTGTCTGTCCGTCTGTCCGTCTATGTCTGTCCGTAAACTTTTCACATTTTCGACATCTTCTCAAGAACTACTGGGCCAATTTCAACCAAACTTGGCACAAAGCACCCTTAGGCTAAGGAGATTCAATGTTGTGAAAATTATAAGGACCACACCCTTTCTCAAGGGGAGTTAATTAGGAATTATTGAAAATTTTTGAGAAATTTTCAAAAATCTTCTTCTCAAGAACCATTTGGCCAAGAAAGCTGAAACTTGTGTGGAAGCATCCTCAGGTAGTGTAGTTTCATAGTTGTGAAAATCATGACCCCCGGGGGTAGGGTGGGGCCAAAATGGGGGGGGGTCGAATTTTTACATAGAAATATATAGAGTAACTCTTTAAAAATCTTCATCTCAGAAACTAATCAGCCAGGAAAGCTGAAACTTGTGTGGAAACATCCTCAGGTAGTGTAGTTTCATAGTTGTGAAAATCATGACACCCGGGGGTAGGGTGGGGCCACAATTGGGGGTTGAATTTTTACATAGAAATATATAGAGTAAATCTTAAAAAATCTTCTTGTCAAGAACCATTTGGCCAGGAAAGCTGAAACTTGTGTGGAAACATCCTCAGGTAGTGTAGTTTCATAGTACTGTTGTGAAAATCATGACCCCCGGGGGTAGGGTGGGGCCACAATTGGGGGTTGAATTTTTACATAGGAATATATAGAGTAAATCTTAAAAAATCTTCTTGTCAAGAACCATTTGGCCAGGAAAGCTGAAACTTGTGTGGAAACATCCTCAGGTAGTGTAGTTTCATAGTTGTGAAAATCATGACCCCCGGGGTAGGGTGCGGCCACAATTGGGGGTTGAATTTTTACATAGGAATATATAGAGTAAATCTTAAAAAATCTTCTTGTCAAGAACCATTTGGCCAGGAAAGCTGAAACTTGTGTGGAATCATCCTCAGGTAGTGTAGATTCAGAGTTGTGAAAATCATGACCCCCGGTAGGATGGGGCCACAAGGGGGGTCGAATTTTTATATAGAAATATATAGAGTATTCTTCTCAGAAACTAATTAGTATGGGAAGCTGAAACTTGTGTGGAATCATCCTCTGGTAGTGTAGATTCAAAGTTGTGAAAATCATGACACCCTGGGGTAGGGTGGGGCCACAATTGGGGGTTAAATTTCTACATAGGAATATATAGAGTAAATCTTTAAAAATCTTCTTCTTAAAAACTGGTTATACATGTGTTATACTACATTGTCCAGATAGTTTGTATTATGACTCCATTAAGCTGATTTCATCATACCTATTGTTCCTCAGGTGAGCGATGTTGCCCATGGGCCTCTTGTTTTTCTATTGTCGCTACACATGTAGTGACAATAGAAAAACATGGAGTGGATCGAGGATCTGATTTTAATCAGATTGAGAAATTATAGTATTCCTTTGATGAAACATATAGTGTGCATGCAAATCAAATTCCTTTGCAGAGAGAATTTGGGATTAATTAATTAATTCAGATATATAAAAACCTCTCTTCCAACTGTAGGAAGTAGACTTGTTATAAATCAAGACTAGTTCAGAATAAGTCTAATTCCTACAGTTGGAAGAGAGGTTTTTAATACTTGATTAGTAGAGTATTAGTAAAACTGGTTGCATGAAAGAAAAAGAGGCTGCTATATTGAATAGCCTGCTGGAAACTCATAATCCACGGACACCAAGTGTAGAGATATATTCAGCTGAAAGCTATATGTGGGGTTTTTTTTGCATTGAATATAAGTAGTGAAATTAGTGTTCAGAAGTCATAGTTAGAATGAGGATTGTGCAGTATAGTTGCACAAGTTTTAAAAAGTCAAAGTACAGATTACAAATAGAGAGATCAGTCTACAAAGTAGATGGTTCCTTGTAAATAATCTTCCCTTGAATGGTCTCTTGTATGTAATATATGGTAGAAATGAAAGATGAACTCTGTTTAATGAGAAATTAGACTAACGTGTTACTGTAATAAAAGTTTAATTAAACAATCTCCTTTTACTTGTAGATGAAATGTTACCAACTCCAACCTCTATTTCTCTGCTGTCTTTTAGAGTATAGACATTAAGCCTCTATATGATATTGCATGAAATCAATGTATATCAATATAACAGTAAAAGTTTCTATAAAACATTATAGATTATATAGACTATGTATCTCAAAGATGTATTACATGTACTGGTATACCTATCTAATAAAACCAACTTACTATAAAAACAACATGGATGACAGGGATAAATTTTTCTTAAATTTATTTCATAAAAAATTGCCCATTTTATTTTTTGTTCATTTTCACTTTATTAACATGGTGTGATAAAAAAAAAAGTAACAATTTTAATAAAAAAAATTATTTTGTGCTAATTCACTGACCTTCTTTCAGGTGAGGGAGGAGCGTTCCCCCACCCCCGAGCCCGAGCCTGACTATGTTGAGTCGGACCTGCCAGGCCTACAAGATACGGTGAACAGCCTCCAGAAACAGTTCGACCAATCGGTGGTGGAGAAACACTCCCTGGAGATGGAACTACAGTCCATGAACGAACGACTCAAAGCTGCCACAGAAATGGTCGACAGGTAAGAGGATTTTTAAGATTTGTTATATAATATCCATGTCGATATTAAAAGATTTAATTTAAAAGAATTTTTTTTTCATTATTATCAAAATGCAAATAGGATGAAAGCTGTTAATTCATCTTGAAATTGCTAAAGATTAAATTTAATAACTTGTAACAAATCAATTAATTTAATATGTAGTGAATAGATGCGAGTACCTGTATGTGATACAGTATATTTCACACTGTTTAAATAATTTGTTCATTTCTGAGAGAACTTTTTTCTTTTTTCCAGTCTAAAGCCACAGGAGGCGTCGTGGAGGAAGCATGTGAAGGAGAACGATTGTAACGAGATGTTGGTGGCCAACTGTGTGACCGCCTCAGCCTTCCTGGCGTACTGTGGTCCCGCCAGTATTGACGTCAGGTATGCTACATACTTGTCTTAATCTCAATCTCTATTTTATTTACTTCTAGTTATAATGCTATGAAGAGTATTTCTAAATCTTTAATGAATTTGAGAAAAAGATGACTGGTATCAAATAATGATATGTTCACAAAAGTGATACTGTAACAGCAGATAAATTCTTATTAAATATCTGCCACCACTGAAATTTTGAAAATAAAAAATGTTAACAATGTAAATCATGCTGAATTTTTTTTTTACATTTAACAGGAAGAGAATGGGTGAGTTCTTCATGCAGGTGTGTGAGTTCCATAGCCTGCCCATGCCCAGAAACAAACTGTTCAGGAACATGGAGCTGATTGACTTCCTGTACAAACCTGTAAGTTACCATAGCAACTGTCAATTGTTTAAAAATTGGGTTGTTCGACTAGTTTTTGTGTAATTGACTAAGTCCCTGTTTCTCTCTCTCTCTCTCTCTCTCTCTCTCTCTCTCTCTCTCTCTCAAAAGCATATGGGAAATGGGTACTAAACAAATCCCAATCATTGTTTTACAATCAACCTTTCCCAACCATTTGATTTCTATAATTTTTTTTTTTAAATCCTTGTTTAAATTTATGAATGGACTTCAAAAAGAACTTTAATTAACACCAAATCTTTGACAGATGGATGTGATCCGGATGGAAACGATGCATCTGTCCATCACCAAGCTGATGCTGGAGAACGCCTGCTTCCTGATGCAGCGGGACAGCATGGTGGCCTGGCCCCTCATCTGTGACCCAACCAGTCGTGTCCTGGACTGGCTCCGGAACTTCTACGGAAACACCGGACTCGTGGAGGTCAAGTACTCAGTAAGTAAACAAGGGGATCCAGGTCCAGAAAAGTCGACATGAATCAATGTAAAAGAGAACATGTAGTAAATTCTAGAAGTTTGCACTGGTAAATAAATACATGTATATATATCTAAAGTGATCACTGTTTCTGTGGCAAAAGGAAAGAATTTATTGAGCTGCCTACATTCCTAGTATTTAAAATACTTTATTGATTAAAAAGTCAAAGTATTTCTTGAAAATTTAGATTCATGATCTCTAACTCTTACGACTATTGTAACATAACAGCCTTGTGATTGTACATATAGTATATTCCATCTCAGTTAGAGGGGTCATTATCTGTTGTGTTTGTAGGAGATTCGGTCTCAGTTTGAGAACTGTCTAGCAGAGGGCTGCCCCCTACTGGTGACGGACTGTGACACCAAACTGCTGGCCAAGGACAAGCGGTTCCGTGACGCCATCCAAAGTTGTAAACAGTTCATCAATGGCAAACTCAAGTTCAAGATCACTGTAAGTCGATCAGACAAGTATTATATTCACAACATGTACTTAATTATGAAAAAAATCTAGTCGTCCATGTTAAACTATGACAGGCTTTTAAATCATGTTTGCTTTTTTGTCATAACATGAAAATCCTACCATTTCGCCCCAAGTTTTTAAATGTAAAAAAAATATGGACTCCAAGGAAAAAAAACAATTTTAGAAAAAATATGGAGTAATATTTGGTCAAAATAGAGTAATAACGAGAATGATTGAATTTCATCCATTATTTTTTCTGTTTTAGGTGGAAGACCATGAGGTGGAGTGTGATCCACGTTTCCGCTTGTTCCTGCACACCACGGTGGAGCCACATATCGTACCACCACATCTTGCGGCATACACCTCCGTCATCTACTTCCAGCGCTCCCGTGCCGACATCGAGGAAACTCTGCTGGACAGGTTCATCTTCCAGGAAAAATCCAAACTGGAGGAAGAAAGGGTGTCTCTGCTCCAGGTAAAATGGATTGGATTTCTTTAAAGGATAATCGGAGGGAAGATTTATTTGGAATATATTATTTTTTTATTAGATTTAGAAACTTTTTAACTTTTCAATATTAAGTAACATAGTAGATTTATAATGTAGAGACAGAGCGGGAGAAGGAAATATTATTTGAAATGTTATGGTTGTGATTGAAATAATTTTTAATGTGAAATTCATATATTCTATTCGTGTATCTCACAGGAGAGGAAAGAGAACTTGGAGCTGATGGAGAAGCTAGAGAAGTCCATGTTGGAGAGTCTGTCCAGCGACATCCGACTGATGAACGAACTCCCCGCCACCAAAAAACTGGCCGAGCTCAAGAAACAGTACGACGAAACACTGGATAGGTAAAATTGAGCTTAGCTTCTCTAAAATGTGTATGAATTCTGAAACTCTAAAGTAAATGAAAAAAACTCTTTGATTGGGAAAGAAAAGAAATATATATTTTCACAATGAGTTCTCTACTTTTAAACTGAATTTTATGTTTGGTCATACAATATTAATTTAAATTCAAGAAATGTCTTTGTAAGGTTGTTTTTGTTATTTTCTCAGAGACTGCATCTATAGAAATATAAGTTGGAAAGGTTTTTAAAAGGCAATTTCATTAAGGAGAGTTTAACATTTTTCAGCCAAGAACGAGTCGAGTCTAACGAGGCCACAAACACCAGGAACCGTGAGTTGTCGCGCGAGTTTGCTCGGAGAGGAGCAGTGTGTTTCCATGTGATGCAGTACTTACGTGAGGTGAACCCACTCTACCAGGTCTCTTACCATCAGTTTGAGCAGCTCTATGACTCCGCCATTGCCCACTCTGAGAGGTAAGGTCATGTAGTGTGAATTAAATGATTGAATTGTTCAATGTTAAATATTTTTTTGGGATATTGACCAGCACTGAAAACTTATTTATTTTGTAGTTTTATATTTAGAATTAAGAAATCTAATCCACAGAATCGATAATAAATAAGATTTTGTAAAACTTGGTGGAAAAATTGATTTTGCCCTTCTTTAAAACCAAATCAATAATATGAGAAAATTAAATCGTTTGGCATAGTCTTTAAAATATATTTCTGGGTGAATGATTCTGTTTTTCCCTTGTCACTTATGTGCATGCCAATAGTTTCCTATTCTTTACATAGTCAACCTCTCCCTCCACTATCTAACACTAGGTGGCTGGTTCTCGGCTTTGAGTGAGTGCTACCCGTTGTTAATTATCAAGATGTATTCCATGTTTATAATTAACATGCATGGAATTTTTCATGTTCAAATTAACATGAAATTGTGCAATTTTTAATGCAAAAAAATCACATGTACATGTAACCTGCAAAAGTTACATGCAGATGTTTAAATTGGATGTCTCGTACAAATCAACTGTTTTAAATTTTTATCAAATTTATGTTTCCTCAACATATGTTCATCCCTAATAAGAGTCCCCTTTAGAAGCTATTTGCATGTGCATTTAATTAATTTGACTCCTTAAGGTGTAGTTTATATGTACATAAATTAAATAAATTCTGGTGTACTACGATAAGTTTTAAGATAATCTACATCTTGATCGCAAAAATTTGTAGCCGCCAACCAGTTTAACTCAAGTAAATTGCGAAGTAAAGTTGTCGAGAATAAAAGTTTGAAACATTGTAAGTTACTTAAACATTTTTTGATTTTTTTTTTTTTTACAATTTCCAGAGCTCAGAGAGCAGAGGAAACTCTGGAGAAGATCACACACATGGCCTACACTACGTTTGCCCGGGGCCTGTTGGAGAGAGACAGATTTATATTCACCCTGCTACTGGCTATTGAGGTAACCGGCAATATTATATATTGTATTCTATGAAAATCTCTGGAAGAAATATCACATTTTAGATTTTATCAATTTTTGCATGTGCATGGTTTGGTACATCGTCAGATACCCACAGTTAATCGCGTCTTTTACTTATCATAAGTAAAAGACGCAATCACCTGTGGGTAACGGACGATGGGTTGGGTATTGATATGTTTAATATCCTATTGAAAAATGGGTGGCAGGGGGGTTATTAATTCCCTCAAGATTCCCTGAATTAAAGTTAAAGCGTAAGCTTTCATTTGATAAATTCTAGTTCAAATGAATGAAAAAAGATTATTTAATTTTTCATCGTCATTAAGATTAATCCACATTTCTTTTAAGAGTGCTGGATGGTCGTGGCCATTTTTAGACTAGTTTGATCTCCTAAGGAAGAAGAGTTCTATATTAAGATATAGGAAAATGATCAAAGTTCAAAGCTTAATTAATATATGGATTTTTCTTTAATTAATTTTAGTTTGTGGCCAAAAATATCTTCTGTCAAAGTTTAAGGTAGATCTAATGGTTAAATTGTTGACTACCCAGCCTCCTGAAATATAATGTGTAAATTCATTCATTTTTAGGTTGAGGATTCCCTGGGTAACATAGGACCAGGCGAACGAGAATTCCTGGTCTCTCCGAACTACAGCTCCGTCGTCATGACAAAACTTGGCTTCACCCAACCCCCGGACAGCAAGATTGTCCAGATGAAGAAGCCGTTCGACTGGATGCATGACGACCAGTTCCACAATCTCCAGGTCCTCGCCACGCACTTTGAGTGGTTCCAGGAGAAATTTGAACGCATGCCTAAAGATGGCCGCGAGATGGAGTGGAGGATGCTCTGTGATAACGTGGAGAAGGAGCCAGAGAACATGCCCCTCCCCGACAAGATGGACAGCAAGGACTTCGCCCCCATGAAGCGGCTGCTTGTGGTGCGCGCGGTCAGGAGCGACCGCCTGATGCAGGCTTCCACTGTTTTCATCCACAGGGTGCTCGGCAAAAAGTAAGTTGCTGCCACTTTGGGCATGAGTCCTCATTAATTTTTTCTGATATATTTCACACTGGCAATTATTTATTTTTGTTGTTGCTTTTTTCCACTTTTAATTCACTTATAAATATATTTATGCATTTTTTATATGGATTTACAATATACATGTATAGTCAAGTAACTTCACCATATATTAAACTTATATATTTATATGCTTTAAAAAATTACAACCTCTAATTTGACCCCCTCCTCCGCTCCCTTCTCCCATTAACATCTTAATCAAAAAAATATTCAATCAACAGAAAATGTTTTTTCTCCCTTTAAGATGCCAACATCTTATACCCAAAAACTCAACAACTCTCCCCCCCCCAAAAAAAAAACCCCCAAAAACCATCTAACTGCCTATTAAACTTTTAACTAATGGTCTTTATTTTGTATTCCTATATTATGATCACTGTGTCTGCACTTTCAGCTGGTCTAATGTAAATTTAAAGAAGGACTATAGTGGGTAGGTGACTTAACATTAACAAGGTGTTAGATATTTGGGTGGAGGAATGTGATGTGAAGACTCATGGCTCTATCAGTTAAGTTTTATTGACCCCAGTGTCTTAATACAAAATGTTTTGGAGACTTTTGGGTGATTCTCACAATTTAAAAAAAATAAATTTGTGTTGTACGATTTATTTTCTCTGTTGGTCCCTAGTAAGGTTTAACTGTTTTTAAGTGGTTAAGTGTGTGCATGGTTTGTGATGTATGTTGTAAAATTAAAACAAATGTCGGGAACTTTGTCAGTAACAACATTCATGTAGTTATGGCATACAGCCTCAGATATTGTGATTATTGCTGAAATAAAGATCAAAAGCATTAAATTGACAGGCAAGTGCATGCATGGACACAGAAAAAAAATAATAGAGCAATAGAAAAATTAGCTGGCATGTTCACTGCATTTTACTGTGCTTAAGGATCCTCCACACAACCGGGGAAAGTTTTGCATACAAGCCCATTCTTCTAAAATACTTGAAGATATGGATTTTTAGTATGTGTTCGACTTGAAAATGAAGACAAAAACTTTCAAATTTGGGGGAAAATCAACTTTTAAAATTTTACCGCTCTTCATTAAAAAATAAAAATCCCTGCAGTATTCGAACTCGGGTCCTGCGGGTTGGTAGACTGACGGTACACCCGTTACGCCACAGAGATAGTCACCAAGCTTTGGCGATATAAGCTGTTTCTGAATGCGTTGAAATCACCATTTTGTGACTTACTGTCATAAAAAGTAGAAGTCACGGGGTGTCGAGGATCCTTAAAGTATTGTATTTTAAATTTAAAGAGCAGAGTGGAGAGAGAGAGAGAGAGAGAGAGAGAGAGCTTGCTTTTTGTCAGTGGAGAGAGAGTGAGAGAACAGGAAGAGATATTTATTAAGCTTACTAATTAGCTTCATCATTGATTAATTCCTGTGCTATTTTCATCAGCATTCTCCAGGGCCCAGAGCAGGATTATACGGGGTAAGCTGGGTGTGTGATGCATGGGAGGGGCAGCCACAGTGCCTCTCCAGAAAAAAAATACACTGTCTTCCCAGAATGCATAGCATCTGTCTCGTGTCTGCTGTTGCATTAAAATCTAGTTTTTTTGCAGGGATTAATGTAAACGATTTGATTTTACGTACTATATAGCTTGAAGCTAGAAAACTTTCGAGTAGATTTGCGTTTTGAGTGAATTTAGGATTCAGATTATCTCCTGATAAATTTATGTGTTTTATATATTTTGAAATTATTTGAATTTTAAAGTCAAAAATTTAAATTTCTCAATTCAATTGCTTGCAGCTTAGTTTTGTATGTTTACATATACCTATTTGCTTTTATTGGATTTGAATGTACAAATTGGATTCTTTGAAAAATCCCCCCAAAAATGCAGTTCCTTCCTTTGTGGCTATATATGACATTCCTTTCCTGGAAATGTGTGCTTTAGATTTTGTGATGTTGATATATATGATCAGTTTCATTGCATGCCAAAAGATTTAGATAAAAAAATCTTACCAGCCTAGGGTGATTCAAACCACGCACAGAGAGGTGGGTTGTGGGGGAATTTCTAGAAATCTACCAACACTCGGGTCTGCTAGGTGGCACTGTGTACAATGTGGACATAAATTAACTCTCATCTTTACGTTGCTGTACATGCACATGCATTCACTTTAATTGTCTGTATTAATCAACCTGATAATTTACGATCTTTTAAATGAAGCCAATTTTTGGAAAAAGAAAATTGTTTTATATATATGTATCGATCAGTGCTGCATTTCAAACAGATCTATAATACATGTACTGTAAATCAGGTTTTATTCGTGACAACTTTGTTTCTCAATCTACATATGACAAAATGCTTTGTGAAGGCTTGTTTTCAGAGCCTGAATGAGTAGAAAAGTTTTTTAAAGGACACTAAAGGGCTTCTTTTAATTCAGAAATATTTGAAACATGTTTCATGAATTTTAGAATAATATTGTGAAAATTCCTTGCACACAAATAAAAGTCGGTTTACATATATGTATCTGATTTACAATGGTGTACGTACATGTACATGAGATTATTTGCAAACTTGATCAATATTTTCTTTTTAATTGAAACAAAAAAAGTATACACTAATCTTTGTTCAAGATATCTATATAATATTATAGTACAAATTCATTTCTTATTTCAGGAGAGAGAAAAAAAAATTAAGCATTAAAAAAATGCCTTGCATTGTACATGTAATTATTAACTAAAAAAGTTTACAAAATATGAAAATACCTGGAATTAACAAGTTTTCTGTCTCACACCTGTGACAGATACTATGGCGACATGGGTCTGGACCTGTCGGTGATGTACAGACAGAGCGCCCCTGTGCCCCCCTCCACCCTCTCCCTCCCCATCCTCCTGCTCTACTCCTTCGAGGCGGAGGCAGCTCAGAGCCGCTTCCTGGACTTCTCCGGGCGGCGACAGGCACCGCGACTGATGGTCACCATCACTGACAACTCCCAGGCCACGCGCAGTAAGGTCAGGAAGACCATCAGGAAGGCCGTTGCAGAGGTAAGGGGGCGTGGTGTCTTGTCTGTGTAAATTTCAATAAAATTTGGACTTTCAAATGTTAACAAATTGACTTTCATATTCACTTTTAAGCATTAGTTGTAGGCAGTTTGAACAGTTTTGAAGTTTATTTATTCTGCATTCTGATTAGCCTGTTAGGAATTTAAAGTTTATAATGAGTTGGTAATTGTCTTGATAAATGAATGAAAGTAATTAGCGTTTAGATTTATAATTCCGCTTTCATACTTAATTGACAGAGCTTGCCAATCGGGGCAGCGGTTTAACACAGGCTGTCCTGAGAAAATGACAAAACCCCAATTTTGTTTACTATTTTTCACGTAACGAAAACATCATTAAAAATCTCTAATTTACTGTGACTTCCAGGGATCCTGGGTATACCTCCATAATGCCCACAATGCGCCCAACGTTCTGAACAGTCTTGAGTCATACCTGGTAGAGAAGCCCAACCCCGAGGGATTCCGCCTGTGGGTGGCATGTCAGGCGGACCCCGAGGTCATCCCGGTCAGACTGCTCCAGAACTCCATCAAGGCCGTGGTCAACACACCAAAGGTACAGTTTGCTACAGTTCATAGGGAATCAAATTTTGTAAAAATTTTATTTTTAATAAGTTCCACATTTTGTTTGAGCCTAATGATACAATGACTGTAAAATACGTGAAATGTGATACTTTGGTCTCATTATGATTATCATTCCTGATTTATTTTGGAGGGTTTTGTAAAATTCACAGTTTAAAGGATGCACAAAATTGTGGGCAATGGTCCTACGGTACTTTATAAGTGCGGCCAAGCATGTTTCTTACTTCAATGAACATTTGATTTTGTGAATCAGCAGTAAAATTTTATGAAAATTGAGTGTATAATGAATAATGATCATTATCATAAAATCAACATCAAAAAGTCTGATTTGTTCCCCCTTTTTTGATCACTGCATAATGACTTGCATGGGATTGACCATGGAATTAAAACATCTGGGGCCGAAAATAAAACTGTGCCTCAGTATTTTATAAACATTCATGTAAATCATGATTTTCATATTTTAACTTGACCTTGACAGGTGATGAAGGACAGCATGATTCGGTCGTTTTCCTGGTTTGAGCCTGACATACTCAAACAGTCGTCACGCCCAGAGTGGCCAGTGATGCTACACAATCTGTGCTTCCTCCACGCGGCCATCCAGCTGAGGGCCAGGTTTGGACAGGGCGGTTGGAACTGTCCCCAGGACTTCTTCAACATCGGCTACAGCTGTCTACAGGTATGACATTAACTGTAAGGTGCGCTCATGCAAGCTGTCTCATTTCCAAGGCAGGTAGATTTGGGATAATAAAAGATGACATGCTGGCATAATTTAATTTTCTTGCAAAACAGAAAGACATTTTTGATTTTTTTTCTTGAGTTTTTTTAAAGAGTTAATTAATTTTTTTTTCTAGAACAAGAATGTTTTACATTTTTCTGGGTTTTTTTTTTACAGGAGGCACTTGCCATCGTTCAGAATGAGTTCAAGGAACCACTGACCTCAGTGGCGCCCGACGGCTCCCAGAATTCTCGCTCTGTCTCCTACAATGGCATCAGATACATGGTCGCTGAGGTTGGTAGCTTTTCATTGGTCTAGCCTAGATGAACATTAATATTGATTGTTTATCAGTTGATCAGTAGAGCTTAGTATTTAGAAAGAGACTTTTTAATTTACATTTAATGGTAAACCTTTGTTAAGATATGCAAGGCCATGATATTTTGCATTAATTTTGAAATCCTGTCCATTGAAGCAGAATCTCTCTGAGAATTTAAATGAACAAGAACATTTGTGTGTGTTTGTTTACTAGATGGAATTTAGTTTGTTGCCAAAATAATTTTGTCTGTGCTTTGCTCAAGCAATCTTTTATCATTCACTTTACGTCGACAGATCGTGTACGGCAGTCATGTGACAGACTTCTATGACCAGCAGAGTCTGTGTGCTATGGTAGACTTTTGGCTGTCATCGGGAGCCCTCAAGAGGGACTTCGAGGTCAAAGGACGTAAGTTCCATTCTATTGTTAATCAATTGAATTAACGGCCTTCCTACATGAAGCCATTTGAGAGGGCACAATGGTCATGGCCATTTTTAGACTGTTTTAATCTCCTAAAGAAGAACAGCTCTGTATGAAGATACTGTAAAAGCGGTTATTTACGCGTGGGGAAAATTTATGCTAGTTACACTGTAAGCTTTAAACCGCATAAACTTCACACGCGCGTATGGTAGAATAACGAATACTTTAGAGTGGTAAATCACGCATCCGCGTATTTAACACCCACGCGTATTGTTTGACCATAGAAAACGCATACTTAACCACCAGCGAAAATAACCACTTTTACAGTATAGAAAAATGATCAAATTTAAAAGTTAAGGTATTTGGATGTTTCTTTACCTAATGATAGTTTATGGCCAAAAATATCTTATGTCAAAGTGTAAGGTAGATCTGATGGTTGATTAGTTGACCACCCAGCCTCCCTAAATTAGTCTGGAGTATTTGTCTGCCCATCTACGTCCGGAATGCTAGTATTGTTTGGCTGCGGCTAGCTGTCATATACAAAACTTTATTGATGTTTAAAATGTGTACATGTATTTCTATTGTGCACCGCAATTCTATTTCTTAATCAGTGCATGATCCTTAAAGTTAGTCCTTCATAACAGACACATTGTTCCTTGAATTTTCTTTTTCTGCTGAAACTAAATCATGAATTTCTATCATTGCAGTGAAGTACCGTCATCCACAAGCTTTCTTTAATCCGAACGTTCGGCTGAACACCCTGATCCAGGCACTAGATGGCGCTCCGAATCACAATCTGGACGTTCCTGAGGGCTGTCACATCCATCAGACCATTGTGGTATGTCACGCCCCTATATTCACCATGTTTCAGTGTTTGGCATGTTTGCATATCAGTCACTTTCGAACATTTTCACTTTTTCGACAATTATTTAGTGGAACTATTTGGGGCTAGCTGTTCTGGTTGGGGCTAGCTAATTCGTTGTGCTCTAGATCTGTTGATATATATCTATATCTTCCTTTATGTTTATATGGGGGGGGGGATGGACTGATTTTTAGAAAATTGTTGTTTGAAATTTTTTTCATTCAAATTTTATACGGAAATATTTTAACTTCTTAATTCGTTGAGATAGGAAAAGTGTCATTTCATTTTTGACAGTCACTAGTGAGTTTGATTAATACAGTTTTTCTTTTAATGCATACTTGTACATTTTATCCTGCAAGCTGTGGACATAATTAAAATGATTTAAGAAAATAAGCATAGTTAAAAAAAAAAATAATTAAAAATGATACTAATTTGCCCAATCTAATTAAAATTAGATGTTAGATCCGCTCGCTTACTCGCTATACAAAAATCTAACAACATCCCATGCAGGGTCACGTCAGTGTGACCTTTCAGTTAGCCAATGAAGTAACGACTCCAAATCTTTGGCTGAGGGCACAGAACTCCTGCTTTTTTTATCGACATACGTAGATGACCGAGGTGTTCAAAGCGAAAGAAAAACAAAAAATGGGGCACAGCCCATGACAACGAGGAAAACTTGTGTTTTAGGAGATGCCTGTATTATATGTGGATTTTCGTTTGTCCAATACGAAAAGACAGCTAATGGGACTGATTTTATTCACAAGTTCTATCAAAATAAACTAAAACTGAACACAGAAAGGATAGATTGTATACGGAAAGTAACCAAAAGATCGGATCTCGATCTCGAAGGATGTAACGCGGGCGTTTGAAGGAAATGCTTCAGAAATGTCGTCCAAAATGCACCCCAATATCTCTTCTTGTTCTTTTTTAAGCTTTTTAACGTTGAATAACTGAAGCACTTCTTCGGACGCCAATTTGAAACTTCAACCGAGTTGATTTTAGAAACACGAATCTGATTGGATAATTCAGAAATGTTTATTCATATTTGAAAGGTCACAATGACGTGACCCTGCATGGGATGTTGTTAGATGTTTGTGTAGCGAGTAAGCGAGCGGATCTAACATCTAATTTTAATTAGATTGTAATTTGCCAGTCAATTATTTTTTTAGAAATCACTAAAAATTTCACTTTTTGAAATTTTTAGATATGTAGAGCTAATTATATTGATTAGTTACAAAATGCAATTTTTTTCTATGCTTTTTTATCAAATTGAATGATATTTTTTTTTGTGTTTTCATTTGTTTGTCTTTTTTCCTTGCATAACAGGATGAACTTAGTGCGGTAGGCAAAATAACTGTGTGCAGAAAGTGTGACCATAGCAAAAATAATTCTTTAACATGTGACTTCTACGATTAACTCCCCTTAACTCATCACCTCATGTTGATATTTTTTTTTTTTTACACAATGGTTGAAACCAGAACATAGCTTAATCCAGCAAATTTAGATTACCTTCAACTAGACTCTTATCTTTTATTCATTTTTTTTTCTCTCACTTAAAGAACATAGTTTCATTGAAATGTAAAATTAGAAGTATATTGATAAGCTGAATTTTTAAAGAATTTTTTTTTTAGAATAACTTATTATTATTTTATAAATTTGTAAAATTTACAAGTCAAGTAGAGAGAATGTTTTTTTCGGAGAATATTTTAAATTTCATTGAATTTCAATCCTGTAGTTCAAAAGAAAGGTAGGGGTCTGTGCACTTTTTATATCTAGAAGTATACCAAAGTTTTTAGAGATTTGCTCCTGTAATTTGGTTACAGGTCAAAAATGCATGAACAGGCAACACTTAAACCTTTCATATTTTTGCATGAAAAATGGAAATATATAGACTTTATCTTAAAAGAAAATCTCCATGCTGTGATCCCAGTGAATTTCCCACCCCAATCCCATTTCTTCCATTACAAAATGTATTCATGTGTAAAACAATTTTTTGTTGTTGTTGAATAATTACCGGTATTTAAACTTTTCAGCCACACATTAAATTTTCACAGCAATATAATGCAATTATTAAAGGAAGTGAACATGAAAAAATTATCATGGGCTCAAGTTTGTCTGTTTGATGTATATAATGATATCTGAAAACCATTTAGACATAGCTTTCCTCAGTAAGAAGATATATCACTTAAAATAACTAATTCTTGCAATCCATGAAGGCTGCCATATTGTTAAAATCATTACCTCCCTGCTGGGTTATCTCTAAGCATCTAAGAGAGGGCAGCACTGATGCTGACGTCAGTGAGACACATTGCATCTTTACACACGCTTAGTAACAGATAAAATGTCATCATCAAAATGTGAATTGAAACTTGAAATGAATGTAAAGAGTTGTCATTTTGAAACAAGATTTATGGAGGAAGATTTTAGATCTCAGAATGATGCATTCCCACCAGGCACCAGCACTGCAGTTAATGTGACATTTAACTAGAATGGAATGTCCCTGGATCAGTGTTACTGTGACCTATTTTTCTTGCACTCGGGAATTTCTTAATTTGTTGTTATGAGTTTGAACATTATGTGTGCTACATAAATGAGCACACAAGGTGCATTGCTCAGCATCCTGATTTTTAAAATGTGACTTAGTTCTGTTATTCTTATGACAGCCTAAACGGAACCGGCATACGTATCATCAATGATCAAGATTTAATCTATAATTAAGATAAAAACAAATCAGAGAGGAAGATTTCTAGAGCATTTAAATAAAAGTAACGGTAAGAAACCCCACAAAGAAAATGAAATTACATTTTTACATCTATTTGAAATCTACAAAGAGCATTTTATTTATGTAAACACTGACTGCCACATCTCCGTACAAACATCTGGAATGCCATGGTCTCATATTTCACAAATTATCTATTTTTATTTTTGCACAAATCATGTGAAGTTACCTAGGCTAAGGTTCAGTTAAAGAAATATACTGAATCCTTGTCCTCTCATGACAGTACAAAATTTTGCTGCACATCCAGGCATAATTTTTCTTTGTAACTTTTATCAACTCTGCATAAACATTGACCCAGTTTTATCATTGACCAAGTCACCAGCAGCAATGTGGCTTATCTACGTCAGAGAACAGATGCATGCTGGGAAAAAATGGATAACCTCCATAAACCTTTCACTGAGAGTGTTAAATTGATAAAATCTCATGATAGAAATAAACAAAAAGGTTACAGTCCTCATTTCTAAGTTTTGAAAGTCTTTTAAAATTTATTAAGCAACAATTATTTTTTTCATGTTCACTTCCTTTAAGTTCTCATGTCAGAAACACATATATTGTACATGAGGTTCACTCCAAGAACCCTTTTCCGATTCTTCATAAATCTGCATTTCTATTTGAGCTCCATTCCACCCCCACCACCCCCACCACCCCCCTTTTTGGAGAAAAAATACAGCCATGCAAACACAAAAAGTCCTTTCCCTTTATTTCACTCATCAACTGATCAGCTTTTTATGTCGAGCACAGTGTAATCTACTGCCTGCCAGTCTGTTGGTCTTGGAGTGATTGGGTCCCAAAACGTCTACTATATTACTTGCTGGCTACTATAGCGGATTTTAACTTGATATATGTATATATATAATTAATATTTTTAATATATCACAGAAGCCTCCTTCATTGTATTTATTCCCTGCAGTATATCATTATGGCTGCTAAATGCATGCAACTTGCTTGAAATTATATATTTAAGCTCACAAATAGCCATTTTGAAGTCACTTAACTGTATTATATTTAATGGGGTTTTCTTTTCCATCTGTCTGATATTTTTCATATACATGCATGTACATGTATATATATATCTACATATACCAGAATTTATTTCATTTTTAAGTTGAAATATAAATGTTTTCAGTACTAGTTGAAAAAGTTTAGTGCCCTTATTTGTAAGTAGATTTAGTACACATTTTTATTTTTCATTTTGAAATATCCTTTTTATAAATGTAAAAAAATTTGTTAGCTTGAATAGGAAAAAATATTCCATCTAAATTACGATCGATGAAGACTTTAGAATTTTGTCAATGCACTGGTAATTGAGAGACCTTTATAGAAATGAGTTTTTGCCGATTTCTTAATTTCTGTATCTATTTGAACGCTGCAATATCAGGGCGGCCCGCATCCTATAGAGGTAACCCCAACTAGGCTTTTCCAAGAACCACCCTCATAGACTTTGAAGTCCTTAGTTACTAGTTTAATCAGAGAGTTGACTTCTAGAAAACTCATCTTTAGGAACACAATCATGCTTAGAAATAATTTAGAATTCTTAATCACAGGCGTCGGAACTGGGGGTGGGGGGGGGGGGGGTTATAGCCCCCCCCCCCCCCCCAACTTTTTTTGCAAAGTTTTACAAACTGTTTTTTTTTTGGTTTTTTTTTTTTTGCTTGTCAAGATTTTTGATAAGCCTAGCCCCCAACTTTCAATTTGCTTCCGACGCCACTATTAATGTAGCATACATAGTTTCATTGTCGGCAACCCAGGTGTGTTTCACATTGAGGGAGATTGTGTACTCAAAATCCTGGATTGCCATGATGACAGAAAGTATAGATTAAATTATTTTAGATTAGGAATTAAATTATTTGCATTTTTTGTGAGTTGAAGATTACAGTACATCAGATTACAGTTTATATTTAATGTATGTACTTAACTGTCATGTAAAATGTGTATTTTGTGTTAAAACTCATGTTCAGGATTTATATTTGGGACCAGGATTAAGGTAGAGGGTTATAATTAATTGAAAAATTAATGTATGAAAATTTAATTAATTTTAATCAGCGGTTGAAGGGTATATATTGTGTTTGTAGATTAGCATACAAAATTATTTTAATACCTCTACATGTATATCAAGTTCAATTTGCAATTTGGATGAGAATTATATAGAGGAATTTAACTTTTATTCAGTCCAAATTTAAGATCAAATTTCTCTCTCTCTCTCTCTCCTCTCTCTCTCTCTCTCTCTCCAGTGTGAAGTGAATAGATAATAAAAATGCACAATTGTGGTCACCTGCCACCTGCTTTTTTTAAAACTATTTTCTCATAGCATTAAAAGCGCTATGATTTTATTTATTGATATATATTTTGATATATAGTAGGCATTAAAGATATTAATATGCAAAGTGTGTTTTGAAATTATATTTCATATACATGTATCATATTTCAATGCACTGACATATACTCTATATAGCCCTTATTAGGACAATTAATCATCTGAAATGAAAAAGAATGAAAGCTGGACAGCAAATGTGTGATGTAGATGCAGTTGACCAATGAAATAAACATTCTTTTTTTCTCCCCAACAGACCCTGCTTGGAGATGACCAGTACGTGTTCACTCGACTGAACAAGGTGTTCGACAGCATGCCCTCCACGCTGACCCTCTCCCACAAGATGTTCCCACGACCACCCACCCCATTCGACGGTAATGTCTATTTGATTTATCTGCCAGGCATTGTGAAGAACTAATCGTTCTGTGCTGCATCTGAAGTGCATGTACTCAATGACATGTTCTATAGATTCCTGTTTATAGATTCTTTGAATGTGAGGAATTGATATCCGCATGACATTGCAAGAAGCACCGTGCACAGATTTTTAAAATCTGGCTTTAATTTTCTGACAATTGTGAACTATATGAAATTAAAAACAAGTTTAGCACTTGCAATTTGATATTCTAGTATTTTGATAGAAGACAGCAGAATCATGTACTTATTAACTGCTAAGTAGTCACATGGAAACAAGGGAAATACAGTAGTTCTTAGTTTACAGTACAAGGTTTTCAGGAAGATTAACATTTCAATTTCAATTCCTAGGCCCGGCCCAGGCAGGGATCAGTAAAACCAGTAACAACCCGTCCGTGGTTCACCAGGGGGTCTTCTCCACCGCCAGCTACGCCACCCACAAAATCCGCTTCAAGGACGTGGAGCTGTGGCAGATCTGTAACGACCTGCTGCAGAAAACGCCCAAAATCGGCAACAGTAGCAAGGTACTCCTTAGACAAGGGGTCGAAGTACAATAATGTTCAACATGTCTATTTGCTTTTCAATTCTTTTACTTATTTTAAAGTAACCATGTCTTTTTTGTCCTAAATTCAATTGGGACACACAATTAACAATTAGAATCAATGTGAAAATGAAAATGTCAAGAACTTAGAAATCTGTTAATCATACAGTAACTGTAAAAATTATGAAAGTGCTAAGAACAAGATAACCATGTATTATCTACGTGGTTTAATATCTACATGTAGGAAACATTTAACATTTATAATAAATGTAAATGATTTCATTCTTCCAGTCTTTCCGTGAGTTTGTTGTGGAGAAAATCCGTAAGCTGCCAGGAGACTACCCCATCTTCAATGACTTCATCATGAAGGAGTGCGAGATTCTACATCAACTTTTGACTGAAGTCAGAAACACCCTCACAGTGAGTTTATATTTCTATAACAGAGTCTTTAAATATAGATTTTAAATTTAATTTTAAATATTTCCTGAAGTTTCTAAACTTCAAAGAGTGACCATACAAAGAACAATATAAAAATACCTACTTCGAAACAAGTTAACAAACTGCTCTGGTTTTCAGACAATAAGGAACGCCTGTGAGAACAATGTGATGGGTGACCAGTTGAGTGACCACTACCTGTCCGCCGCGGACGACCTGTACCACCTGCGGATCCCCAGGATCTGGTGTAAGATGACCGGCACCACAGCACCACCCTACACCTACAACGCTGCTCAGTGGCTCCGCGACCTGGAGGACCGCTGGAAACATTTTGAGAAAATCCTCAGCATGGTAAAAAAAAATTCCTCCTCTATTTACATTAAAACACTGTTATTGCAAAGTGCCAGGGATGACCGACCAGAATTAATCATGACTTTAAATTATTTCAAAACACAATTTGAACCAAGCTAGGTATTTCTATAAGCATGAAACTATTTTAAGAGTATATGCAGTTCTTTTAGTGTACAGAGAAATAAATATATCACTTTTGCCTGTGTTAACATTTAGCGGTATTTTATTGGCTAATGTTATTTTAATTTTAATGCGAGGGGTTGGAAAAATTGGAACCATGTACATAAACAGTTAAAGGTGTTCAAGTTAGCATCAATGACTGCAATTCAAGATGTATTTCTATAAAACATAATTTTGATTTCAATGTTTTTAGGGTAGAAAGGCAATGCCAGCCTACTGGCTAGGAGCGTTCTTCAATCCTAGAGGACTCCTTGCTTTGCTGAAGCAGGAGGCCATCAAGAACTACTGTGGGGACAGGTCAGGCAACTTTGAACAGTTCACCTTCCAGACCGACACCACATTCAGAGACTTTGGACATGTAAGTACATCTGATTTAAATAATGAATATATTTTCCTGATGAGAGCACGACGAAAAATGCTCAAAGAAATGGACACTTTGCATCCTTAAGGTATTTTAGAACCTATTTGGTAAAAGGTATTCTTAAAATAATGGTTTTCCTGCCTATATGTTATTCAGTGAAAATTTTGTTCATGTACTGGTGTGTAAAGCAATATAAATAGCCACTTTAACTTTCTTGTTTAATAGCTCCTCCAACCCCCACCGGAGGGTGTCTACATCCACGGAATCCACCTGTGGGGCTGCTCCATCGAGAAGACGACCAATGAATTCCAGGACCAGGCGTCACGCCAGGGATACGCCCCTCTCCCCGTCCTCCATCTCCAGTGCTACCCCATCAACGAGAAGCCGGCCCTACAGGAGCCCTCCTTCCAGTGCCCGTTGTATGCGTCCAGAATTGCCCCACGTGACCCCATCATGGAAATCGACATTAAGAAGGAGGGAATTCCGCCCATGAGGTGGGCTCTGCGCGGACTGACTGCCACTATATGGCCGTATTAAATGACAAAAAACAATGTCGTGTGACTTTGCTGGAGAATTTTGATTTTTCTCTCTATAAATTGTGAATGTTTTAGTAGTGATTTTGCTTAAGGTTAATTGACCTGTATAGATCTGATTTTCCGAGATCTTTAGTAAAAACTGTTGATGGTTTTAAATTATTTGAATGTGATTCTTATATATATATGTATTTTTTAACTGGTATGCAATACATTATCATAGCATTATGTAGCCAAATCCCATTCCATAGATTTATCGCCTATTAATTTTGTTTGTGTGAAAATCCGTCTAGTTGTGTCTCACACTGTGATAAAATATATAGGGAGGACTGTACTCCCTAAAGCGTAACAATCTATTTATAGAAAGTTGGTTTTCCTTGACAGTGATGCATTAAGTATTTGTTTATACCCTTGTTGATATTTTATATTTTTAAAATATTGAAAGTATATATATTTTTTTCTGTATTTTTCATGCCTATGTGTCAAAAGTTTTACAAGCTACTGATTTCAATTAAAATTGAATGTTGTTGAAGAGGCAGATTTGTGTTAATTTTTAATTAATTCTTCTACCCCTTTCATCTTTAAAGGAGTAGATTGCCATAATATACAATGCTTATTTCACAGATACAATTTCCTGTCATTGTGCCAATTAAATGCTACTTTCTTTATACATGTATACATTTGCCACTTGTCCAAATCCAGGTCTTTCATCTTTTTCACTTGTTCGAAATGCCTGGCAACAAGACCGTAAACTTGCGATAAAAAAATTAATTAATTTTACAATCATCCCTGCAATGTAAATTATACAGACTTGCAACTTACAAAATATTATACTTAGAATAAGTCAAGATATTCAAAATATTTTCAGCTGATGGTATTAAAATCCTGTTTTCATTAATATTATTGAAAATTATTTTATTAAATTTTTGAAATTTCATTTCTGCATCGGAGAGATAATGTTCCATCAAATCCTCAGCATTTCAACAATACCTACAAAACTCATAACATTAGTAAGACGGATGTCTTTAGTCTCCAACTTTATAGCTGAACTATTACTGTTCAGAAGACAGTGTTATTGGTGACCAGGAAGAACAGTTCCCTTTAAAATTCAGTCAGCAGCAAACCTAATTCTGTTCATCTCTTGAGAATGGCAACATGGTACACAGTCATGTACAACACACCAACATTGGTGAACCATCAAAACAATCGGAGAGAAGGGTCCTGGGTTCGAGCCTACTTGTGGTCATTCCTCCTCTTCTATTACACTATCACTGGCTACTCATCTATGTAACGGGAAAGACTATTCTCATACAGCTATGATTTCCCATCAGCAATAATTATTATACATTTTTGGCGGCTTAAACTTTTGACATTCGAAAGAGGGAGGGGGAACTACGTGTGTCTACTTAAATCCGACACTGATTTAATCGTTTATCATTTAAAAGACGCTTATATTAATATGATCTTGATGGGTTGGTCAATAGCAAACTGGTAAACACAAAAACACAAAATTGGTAGCCACGCCTGATCAATGCTTGTAAAATTATAATAAATGACTTTGTAATGAATTAAACAGCACACTGTATACAAATTGAAGCACTCATTTAGTGAGTTGTGTTTATTATTAACCAAGTTGAAATAATCATATATAAATCATCTTTTTGAAAAAATGGGATGTTAAGTTCACAATATTTACTACATTAAGACAAATATACACATTCACATGTTTAATACATTAAGATAAATGCACATATATACATGCAGGTATCTACATGGTTATACAAATCATAAGTGTATCCCCTCCCCTACACATACACAATACAACTTAGAGAAAACCAACCAGAACAAACACAATTAACAATGTCAGTGTTTGACATACAAGAATTCCATACTACTTGTCAGTAAGTTCATAAATGTAGATCCCCAATTCTCTGTCTGGTAGCAGTTTGTATTTGATTGATTGGATATTGTCTGAGTGACTGTTGGTATGAGTACAGGGCAGCCTGGAGGTTCCCTGTGATCTGTTGACAGATCCCCAGGATCTCCCAGGAGATGTCTCTGGGCTCTACAGGTATTACTTCCCCCTGATCATGGTGGACTAGGACCTGTAGATCATCTAAAGCTCTCTGTGCTCTCATTGTGTCGACATGTCTAGAGCACAAAATCTCTAACATGTACAACAGTACAAGGGGTGGGATAAACAATGCAGGGCAACGTTTTTGTATACAAGATTGTTGTTCTGGCATTAATTCATTGATATAAAAGATTTGAAGTTTGATATCCTGTACTACAGCCTGTCTCATCTTTGTAGACAAGGATTGTCCCCCTACAGCCTCAGTATACCTCTCTCTGTCTACATGACTCCCATACATCAGATATGGCTGTGCTAACTTGACCTTTGTTAAATCTATAATTGATAAAGCTTCCCTGTACCTTAATGTTTTGTAATAATAAATTGCAATATATAAAATGTCAGAAACATATCCAAACTTGGCTGCTAGTTTCAGCAAACGACAGGCTATTTTGTCTACAATATACAACTGTTTGTTGGAACCTGTGTTAGTGTACATGTTGTGTAATATAAATGCGGTACGCTGTAGGATGGCGGCTGTAAGTTTCTGTAACATGACAATGTGATACTGTGTCAGGGGTAAACCTATCAACTGTTCTACAGCATGTAGGTACTTTCTGTTTAACCGTAGGTCTGATGTGTCTATTGAATCATTTTCAAGCATTTCTTTAAAACTATCTTTATCAAGTTCAACCTCAGAAATCAGAGTGTGTTCAACGGTACAAATTGTGAGTCTGGGATTACACAGAACATTAATAATGTAGGACCTGATGGAGGGACTGTGTAACAGCAATGTTAGGCCCATCTCATACAATCTATACAGTCGCGTGAATAGTGTCTGTTGTGCTTCACCATAGATATTGCTCAGAAACATGTTGTTTTCTGGAATAAAAAAATTAGGACAATTTCCTTCGTACACCCATTTAAGGAGAAGTTTAAAGCAGACCCAGAAACCGAGCAGGAGATTGTTTGGATGCCAGTGAGGTAGAGCATTTTGTTGAATCGCCCAGAAAACAGCAGTTTTCATGTGATAGGAACACAATAGTTTATCTCCATCTTTCAAGCCCTTGTTTATGATCTCCTTTAAGAACAATTTCAGCAATCCATACGTTAAGAATTGTGTGTGATTCATTGAATACACAAGTTTGTATTCAGCCTGTGAAAAAGAAATTCTCCATTCGTTGTCTGTATGATTTCCTAGTTTGTGTCCTATAGCTACAAAGTGACACCCATTTCTAATAATGTCGCTGACAACATGAGGTGAGGGCCATGCGTGACACCTATCTATCCATGAGGAAGCAGACGGAGGCCAGAAATCACTGATAAAGCAATGGGCAAAATCGTATTCTACTACACCATATAATCCACTACTACATGGTCCGTGTGATGTAGAATCAGAGAGAAATAAAGAACACGTGACCTCTCTGTACTTTGAACTTGATAAATAGAGCATTCCATTCATCATTACACACGCCGACATCACACTTCTGTTTGCCATATCCAATGGTAACCATAGTAAAGTGAATCCCGGTGGACTCTCAAAGCTATCACAGAGAATCAATGCGTGTTCGTGTGTGTTGTAAAACTGTACCTGAGAGAAATCCCAGATCACTCGGTGGTTGTTTGGCCAACGCATGAAGTCTAAGTCTGATCCACTCAGTCTGAGTCCTTCTCTCTCACTCCCACTCAGCATCACTGTGAACGGTATATTTAACATTGCGTTGTTTGTCAACATCTCTTCAATGTCCACTATATCTCTCCTGAAGGTCACCTGTTGTGGGGTCCCTATCTTTAGACACATCCCCACATACACTGACTCAGATATATTCTGAACAGCCATCATGATCATACTGAAAATAAAATGTATTTTTGCATTATATAAATAGTGCCTGTTTGGGAGGGTACCAGTTGAAATTGACACCCCGAGAAAACCATTGTCAACCGACGCGAAGCGGAGGTTGACAATGGTTTTCGAGGGGTGTCAATTTCAACTGGTACCCTCCCAAACAGGCACTATTTATTTTATTATACTGAATGTCATAATTTTTATAGCAAATTTTACTGCTTTTATATAGAAAAGACGTGAATTCTACGGCGAACCGTACGCGCATAATTAACGCGCATGTAACAATTCGTTCTATCGGCCCGTTGCTAAGCGTGCGAGGGAGAGAGAACGGATTGTCAACTGCGTCTAAACCAATCAGATTGCAGTATTTAACATGAAAGTATAATAAAATTATATGTATCTGTTCTCATCGCAGTGAAACACAGTTTTTAAATTCGTACAAGTTTCTGTTGTTTAACAAAGTTCAACTTACTTTTGTTCTTCCCTGTTAGAGACGTCCATTGCTGGGGATTTTTGTGTTTTATTTTTAGCCCTGGAAAATCCCGTTAATGTAGAACAATTCGCCTGGCTTATTAAGGAAACTCCCGTTAATGTAGAACAATTCGCCTGCCATATTAACATTTATTTAATAGTGATACTTTTTCATTATCCAGGCCTAATGATACTTTAATGTAATAATACTCAACACACACACACACACACACACACACACACACACAGAGAGAGAGAGAGCGTACATCTGACTTATATACTATGGCATGTTAAATGTTGCAATATTCGATCTTTTCCATTTGTATTGTATAATTTTTCATATGATTTTCATTTGTATATTATATTTTCCACTTGCATTGTATAATTTTCATTTGTATTCTATAACTTTCCATTTGCATTGTATAAATTTCATTTGTATTGTACATGTATGATATTTCATTTGTATTGTATAATTTTCCATTTGTATTTTTCCATTTGTATTGTATAAATTTCATTTGTATTGTATAATTTTTCATTTCAAAACTTTAGAATTAATTTTTTTTTTCTTATCGTTTGTAAAAATATTCAAAACTGAATATAGTTAAAAATTATGTTTTTGTAAACTTGTATTATAACATTATCAAGTTATTAAATTTGAAATTGTATCTTACGACTAAACCAAATAGGCATTTGCGCCATCTTGTTTCCCCATCTTCTTTGAATGTAAATTAGGCAAACCCTAATTGGACTGTATAGTACAAAATCAATACGTAGTTTTGACAGCCAAAGACACTATAAAAAAGTAAATATTATAACTTACCATAGTTTGAAGTACTTTTTAACGAATTCGCTATAATATTTCTTACGAATTCGCTATAAACCTATAACGAATTACGGTTAGGACGAAGATTTTTCTATGGTCCCTTGAAATTCGCAATAAACGAGTTTTGCTGTATAACTGGTTTGGTAGACAACTACTGTTATTATACTTTCATGTTAAATACTGAAATCTGATTGGTTTAGACGCAGTTGATAATCCGTTCTATTGCCCTCAGCGTTAGCAACACATTTGGGATCGGGTAACACAACGAATTGTTACATGCGCGTAAACTATGTAGAATTCACGTAATTTCTATATAAAAACAGTAAAGTTTTCTTTAAAATTAAGACATTCATTATAAAAAAAAATAAATAGTGCCTGTTTAGGAGGGTAACATCATATATTTACATTTTCCAGTGTCTTTGCCTGTGATAACACTAAGTATCGATATTGTACTATATAACCCATAACTTCAAATGACGCCAAATAGAGGCGCCAGCGGGGTTTGCTTATTTATATCTAAATATTTAATCGTACGATGGCTTAAAATTATATAAATATATATTTATATATTAGTCGGGGCGTGATCAAATCTATCATAAAGCCCTTCGGGCTTTATTGGATTTGATCACGCCCCGACCGAAATTATCACCTCATAATACTCAAAGAATGATTCCTTATTCCTTAAAGCTGAACACCGCTCGTAAATAGGCACCGTCACACAGGTACCTGGTATATAAACCCTTCGATTTCGTTACACCCGATTGCACACCTGAAATTCGTGGCCGACGTGTAGCATTCATTTCGTGGTCTTTGCATTTATTTCTTATTCTATGTGCATATTTTGTTTGTAAATAATGCATTGACAAATTTATTTGATGTTAGTTTTCTCCTGGCTTGAAAAAAGTTCGTAAAATCTGACAATTTCAACGCGACCGGGTAACACGGAAAGGCAAGATGTACGTCCACACAGGTGACACCTCTACAGCGAATTACTTTGAATTGTTTAGAGGTCTGCCCCTTATATAAGGGTTGTAGGGACAGCAGTGATGAAAGAGAAATATGGCGGACAGTGCCTATTTACGAGCGGTGTTCAGGTATCACACCGGTAATTGTTTTCACTATATAACACTATAGAGGGGAAAAAATTTTAAAAAATCAGTTTGTATTTCTCATGACAAAATATTCGGAGAAAATGTTTTTTGTTACCTATCTCATCAGCTAACACCATAAAAAGGGCACACGATACGGCATTTTCTCAAAATATCTAGCTTCAAACAGGTCTACCCTCAAAACCACGTGTTTTCTGTTTGTATGTAAACAGACTGCACACTCCCAAGGAAGCTGCTGCATGTGCCCTGAAAGAAGTAGTCCCTGTGAAAAAAGATCATCATCTAACAAAATACATGAAATATCCTTCTCAGTGGTACAAAAATTTTTTAAACTGAGTAAAGGAAAATGTAAAAATGCAGTCAAGGAAAAAAATAATTCTGAAGTACATATGGAACTATAATTGACTAAGTTCATTTTGATTGGTCGATTACCGGTGTGATACCTTCAGCTCATTTTGATTGGTCGATTACCGGTGTGATACCTTCAGCTTTAAGTTAGGATGAAACTTCAATTGCGCTTGCGTAAATTGGGATTCTGGGAAAAAATTAGACAGTTCGTGTTAGAAAAATTCGAAGACGTTATGAAACCGGTCAGTTTCTAGGTCAAACTGCGCATTAATGTATTGGAAGACTGTCATTGGGAATCGTCTGCAGCCACAGTCTGGAGTCCGCGTATATCTTCCCAACTCTCTTAGTGAGATTGAAAAGTAAATATATTGGAAGTAGTTTGCCACCAAACCATAAAAATCAGAGAGCTATGTCAACAAAATTACAACAATAAGTATTAATTAGTCATACATTGCATGTACACCGCTACACGCTTATCTCGTCACCTACATGTACAGCAATAAAAAAAAGGCTGCAAACTAAATGTGCACCGCATATTATTATATTGTCCTGGAAACTATTTACCTAGTATTTTAAAAGATTGTGTATTCACTTTTGCCCTTAAAGTAAAATTCCGCTGGCTGACTTTCTTAGCTTTTTTAAAAGCTAACCATGTCATGCTTAAAAATAGATAGCACTGTTTGAACGGTTGAAGGGGAGGGGGGTGTCATCACAACGAGTTATTACCTAACGAGGCAATTAAAGGCCGGCACATTAAACATGCATCGGTTGATATTATTTTTTTTTTGTTTAAAGAAAAAACAAAATTGTTGTATTGGATGTAAAAAGCAGTATTGAGCAAGTTTAATGTACACGTGAGCAATCCAATAGAAAGGCCCCTACATTTGAACGGTGAATGGGGGGGGGGCGGCATCGCAATTTTAATCAACTCTCCTATGCAGTTACTCGGGTAAACCGAAAGTAAAACAGTGTTTGGACCTAAGCACAAAGCAACACCGCTGACAACATTTAGTTCTTGATCGATATATTCGATGTAATGTATTCTAAAACATTGTTTTTTAAGGAAACTTATTTAGAGATACCTTGTAAATAGTCAGATTTTAAAGGGTACGAACAATTTATATATTTTTTGTAGTCGTACATTGTATGTATTCCTACGCCAGAGTTCAATATAGTCTCGTTCAACCAGACGCTCGGCTGTCTCCGTAAATCTCCGACACGCAGAGAGTCTCTCTTGCTTGTCGGAGATAAACGGAGATAGCCGAGCGTTTGGATGTACGAATTGCTTGGATCCATACAATTTTTCAGAAAAATTTCGATTACTGATACGTAGTTTGATGGAATTAATTCTTTGAATATATACAACATGAGTCCTATGGGGTTTTCACGAAATTCCTGTCTGATAATTCATATCATAAAAATGTGCGTAAGTCAAATACATATAAGATATAGGAAACTATACTTGCCATGCAAAATAACATATCGTTGATTTTAAAATAAATATTATAATCGATAAAATCAACTCCCGTCAGTACTTCAGTACTTTGATTTACAAGTTGTACCTAATGATTGTAATATTACACGGTAGAATGTAAACTATAATTGTGTTCGGTTATCATTTCTAAACAAAATTGCCAGTTTGTATTAAAGTATTTACTAAGTATTGTTACGTTAGCTTAACATTCATTAGAGAAACGAAGCGGGCATGGTCGTTTACTGTGCTTTGAGGGATTTCATTCATTGTAAAAGGGGTGTTTAACTTCCGTGTTTTACTCAATGTAAATAATTAGTGCATAGTTATCGATTGATTCTTGCTAAACTGAAGTAAAATTAATATATAACAAGTAAAAGTTGTTACTAAACAAATGCCAAAAAAGAGTTTTATTGACTCCACAGATACGGGCATTATGGAATGCACCCATATTGTCAAAATCTTAGGAGCAGTCCATAATTTTACGCGCCTGACTACAGTGGAATAATCCATGATGGGAAGCTAAGCATTATTCTAGCAATTGTATCGTGTTCGTAATTAAGTTTTAATTGCTATATTTTTATTTTGTTGGCGGCAAATAAAGTTTTAAGAGAAAATTACGTGTACGCAAAATATTTTAGGTTCAAAATAAATAATATGTAAAATTCACTTAAAGTAACCCCCCCCCTTAGTAAAGATAATTTGAAACAGTCCAACTTTAGAGAGGCTGCGAGAAGAACGAACTACAAATCAAAGACAGATTAAAATTCATAGAACCATGTTCTTGCAATGAAATAAATATGTTTAGTCAGGCAAGCTTTTTGGAAAGCTATTACTTGTATATCAATAAAATTGACATTAGCTCCTCTATCCACAAAATGAATGCAATACATATTCTAGCAATTTATACCCCTCAAATAACCAGCCAAACCTCAGGTTCTCCCTTTATTTCAAAATTTTGAAATTTGGGTCTTTCGTTCGAAACTATCCCCTGCCACCATAGTTAAATCGATTGTAAGGGAATCAGATACTCGTAAGTAAGTACATTCGTATAGATTACGCATTATATATATTTCTTTACAATTATTTTTTTAACTTATGACAAGAGTTAGTATTCCTAGTGGAGACAAAAAATTTAATTTGTGTATGAATCTGATATAATATTGTTTACTCGTAAAAAAACAATCCATGGCTACTGTACATGCCGCTTTCCAATAAAACACAATAAAAAGCATTTTGTAGACGAAATTAGAGCAATATGTTTCCTCAATTCTAATCTTAAAAATTATTTATGATTTTGCGTGTTAAATGGTGTAGAATCGTTCGTTTGCGTGCTTATCGTTATCATTCGTGTATCGTGGAAATTCAGTAAGTTAGTGATCGTCCGTGTATTGTGCGTAATCGTTCGTGTACCGTGCGTGATCGTTCGTGTATCAGAATCGTGCGTGTCGTTTGTCAACAATAACGTTGCTATAACTACTGCTTACTAAGAACGACCTCTGGTGAGAATTTTCCAGAACGGGGTAACTAAGAACGCAGGTTGACTAATTAACATCATGGCGAAAAGGACGAGTTCATCATTCATCGCGGGCAGATACCTTGGATCGGACATCTCTGGTTAATACAAAAAAGTTAATGAATAAAATAAAATAATTTAAAGCGATTTTAGTTTTGATGGGGAAAAAACTTTTCAGGAACGCAGGTAGACTAATTAACGTCATAGCGGAAGGTATCAGGGCGAGTTAACCATCGGGCAGATACTTATGATCTGACAAATTTGGTTTAAAATAATTATGCATATAAAAATGACTACACTAGCGTTTTTTTTGTTTTGTTTTGTTTTTTGTTTTTGTTTTTTGTTTTTGTTTTTTTTTTTTTGTTTTTTGTTTTTGATTTCATACATTTTTATACGACAGATAGGTAGTAAATCTTAGGCATTAATTTGTAAACAATGATTAACAGATTGTGTTATGCATAAAACGGGGAAGTTGAATATGTGTGTGGGGGGGGGGGGGGGACACCCTCCCCATTTTAAAAAAAATCTTTTATCTGAAAATCTTATATAGGATAGTAATAAACATTTTAGTGTAATTTGACCTAAAGAACAAAATTTACAGATACGACGCACTAAATGTCTATTCATTGGTTTAAAATAAAATATTTTTTTTTCAATCCTGCAACAAAAAGAATTATGGCCACGTACATGTATAAATATATAGTCAAACTTCGTTATCTCGAACTAGATGGGACTGTTTAAAAACTTCGAAATATCCGAGTATTCGAGATATCGAGGGTAAAATACTTCAAAAATAAGTGGTTGGAACTTAAAATCACTACGACATGCTGTGGTTTCATTAATATTCGGGGGTATCAATTTTGGTGGATTCAATGAAAATCACAGTTTCAAGGATACGTAAATTTAAGGCCAATTATCCTATCTATTCAAAATGTAAGTAAAAATTGCACTTCAATGAACATTTAATTTTGTGGATCAACTTAACAATGACATACTTGAATATTGGTATTCAACAAATATCGATGAAACCACAGTATGCATTGTATTTGAGATATCAGTGTTCGAGATATCGAGGTTCAACACCAATTTCAGTTTAGATTTTTCACCCCTGTCCGCTCATCTAAATACCCAGCCATTCAGTTAGTTTTTTATTTTAATTTTAAAGAATAGGTTAAGGGAGCAATTAAAAAAAATTCGGACACAGTATATACAACAATGAAAAAAATAATATCGTTCAACATATTAACATTGTATCACATTAATGAATAAAGTGTAAATTCCCGCGCTTGCACGGGATATCATCTAGTATCAAATAATTTTTAAAGAGATTTTACACAGGAACATATCACAGGTACTTGGGGACGGGAACCCCCTCCCCAGGTTCCGTACCCCCAGGTTCTTAATTTTGTTGTTGTTGCATGAAATAGTTCCAAAGACACAATCATATATTACTATATTTGTAAACTCCAGAATATAACGTAAAACTTACCAGTCACACTCTCTGAAACAGGATTTATAGGATACTGTCAGAGGATTTATAGTATCAGAGAGTGATAACTTTTATAAATTTGAAATTTAAAAAAATCGTGAAAGATCCCTATATCACTGATGAAAGATGTGTTCCGTCATGTATTGTGAATATCTAAATCCCGTGACATACCTTTGCAGTGGATCTCTACATATGCGCACACTGTTTGTCTTTTGATGTGTCATTCAAAGCCTGATATGAACCTCATAAAGAAATTGCATGAAATCGGTTTACGACAAAAAAAAAAAAACGGTCTAACACAATATCGTGTGTCTGAAAATCGTCAGTTCTTGTGGACAGGACCGTGCACTACACCCCCTTCCAACTTTGCTATCAAATAACGAGGGTCATGTATTTTTTCTGCACAATGTCGCTACCTTCACATCACGAATAAATTATTATTTTAAAAATGATCTTACTTTTATATATATTCATAAAGTTTGCTGAATGCATTACCTATACTCAATATGCATAATAACATTTCAACTGACATTCTGATTGGTTATCAAGCCGGATATAAATTCCAGTACTACCTGCTGAAGCCGGGTGTAAATAAAACATGACGTCACAAAGTCATTCTTGTTTACAAGTGCACCTATAGATATTTCCCCCAAATAATGTAACTTTCAATGAAGTTAATGAATATATAATTTGTCAAAATCCATATTTCTTAATATTCTATTGGTATGAATAAATGATTTTCAGCACAATTTCAAGTTATTCTAATTGATTTTCAAGTTGCAAAGCAATAGTAAAACAATGTAATTTTTAAATTTGTATAACATAGGAAATAAATTCGTTATCCAGGTCCAGTCAAGGGTGTACGGGGATTTACCCCGGGTTGTTTTCCACACACCCTGAGGCCGCAGCAGGCCGTACACCCTTGATTGGACATATATAATGAACACGACTATTACTAATTTACGGTTGTAACGAAGTAACTTTAAGACCCCGCTGCCAAAATTTTAACGTCTTTTATTATTCATAAATTTATGAAACAAATATTTTAATTGAAGATATATGAAATTTTAATATAATTATATAATATATAATATTATATTATAAATATATATAATTGATTATGCCCGAGTTTTGTCAAATAGGCCCAAGAAGCTGCTATTGTATAAATAAAGCTATGAATTTCGTTGAAATCAAGCAGGTGGCATTGAATTTTAGTAGAATTAGTAGACAATCAATTAAAACATTGGTAAAACGTATAAATTTTGACAAATTTAGATTAAATCGTGACCACGTTTCCTTATTGTGTATTACATGTTTAATTTGTATCATGACTGTCGACTAAAAAAAGATTATACATCGGATTTCATGAGATTAAAGAACTTTCTGCACTCTCGGAAATAACACGGTAATATTTTATTGCTTCAACCAAGCCATAAAAATATTTTATTCCGAATAGTCGAATTTAATACTATTAATAAAACGAATTATATTCTCACGTTGATTGTCATAATAACAACTAGTGCTAAGCATTGAATGATTAAAAATATCAGTTTAGAAATAAATTTGTTAATTAAAGTGAAGTGCTTTAGACCCTCCTCCCTAAAAATAGATATAATAGATAATACAGTTCGAAAATAATTTTTTAATTAAGAGGTACGTACATCGTTATTGTTTTATTTTTAAGTATATACCATATTGTTTCCAAGGAAGATTGATTTCTAAAGAAATCTTTCAAGTAATCCTTAACTTTTCGGGCATTAATCTCAAATTCTCAAAATCTTCCATATGTCTCTTATAGGAAAACCTTCTTTAAAAAAAATGTTGAATGTTTATCACTGCATGGTGATTTTTATAAAAGGATAACGTTTGTTATGTATTTTTCTGCAATGTCACATTCCTTCATATTCGGATAAACCATTAAGAAAATGTTTTGTTATTTTATATAACCTCATACTTTATTCAATATTTTGTCTAATTATAAAATGTGCCTTACTTTGCACAGTGTGTTGAAACAGAAAAATAGGAAAACAAACACAACTATATCCATGATAATCTCTTTGCATTTTATAAAACGATATAAAAATTGACTTGGCAGTTTTTTAACCCTTGAGATTTGACTCGAAATTAATTAAATTTAATAATATCCTTAAAATACACTACAGGATCGAGAGACATTCTAACTTTTCTGTCTTGTCATCTACTGATGTTAATATATTCGAGTTGTTTTCCTTAATTTTGCCAATCAGGTCCGAGAAGTTGCTATTGTAGAAACAGACTATTTTGCTTGAAACCAAACAGCTGACATTGCAATTTTTGGTTGATCATTTTCATCAGTAGTAAAGCATTTAAACCCTTAGAAATAGAAATATAGAGTTTTGACAGGTTTTGTTTAAATTGTGGCTATTCTCGCTACAAATATATACACGTAGATGTATAGCGTGACATTCATACATCGACTTTCATGAGCATACAGTTTTTTAAACCAGTATTACAATCAGTCGAAAGAGCTTTGCCCCCGAAGGGTCAAGAACGGCCCTGTGAAATATCCATCTGAATTTTGTCAGACTGAGAGCTACGGACCTGAAGCTAGAACGAGCGCAGATCTATTCCCTACCCAACCCCTCAGGAAATACCAATTTAAAGCCTCATATTTGATTTGGGAGGGGGGGGGGTTACAACATTTCACTTCGTTACATAAATATAGATTTGTTTTCTATATCATTTATACAGTTGACAAAGATGGGAAGTCAAGGTGGCAAATTGTTACACCGGCTTCAAAATATAGATTTCTATATATATAAATAAGAAAGGGGGCTTTGCTTAAAGGTAGCAGCTTATCTTTCCCCGCTGCTTCATGCAAGACGATATAACGTAAATATTTCATTAAGATACTTATCATAAACTGAGAAACAATCAAGAGCAAAACATTTTTGTTTACATAGTATTTTCGAATCAAAACTATCCATTACTGTGTTCTATAGATTACTGCTTTAAATTCTAATTGTCGATTTAGTATTTGTCAAAAGATATCTTAATTCAAAGGGGTTTTTCATTTAACTATTGTATTAAGTGTACATTGAAAGATGAATCTTATTGAATTAATATAAATGTAATAGTTTATCATTAAAATGTTTATTGAGAATTATCAATGTTGGTTTTATATTAATTTATTACAAACTTAGTAATAAATACAGCTTTTTTGCATGTGTGATACAGATAACTTCACAAAACTCGTATCAGCCTCCGGGGCTGATACGGGTTATCAGCCCTAGGCAGATAAGGATGCGTATCACACCCCTTGCGGAACTCCTCTGCCTTTCTTCTTTTCGGCATTTGTGCGTGTTTACAGACGAAAAAATAAAACATTTGTTACAGTTGACATTTTTAAGTGCATTTGAAAACTTTAAATGCTAGTTAATGTTTTGAAGCAGTTAATTTTAAAAGCTGAGAAAATGCCGGTTCTATAGCTTCATGTTTGATTAAACAATAAGATCTCATATTTTTATTTAATACATGTACAAAATACTTTTAAATAATATTTAAAATCAATTTGTTCAAGTTGATGTTTTTATTAAATTTTATTACTAAGTATGTAATAAATATAATTATAATAGATGCCCTTTTTCCATATCAGAGCCTGTATCAGCCCTCGACCAATATCATCCCTCGGGCCATATTGGAGTCTCGCGCTGATACTAGCTGTGATATAGAAAAAGGGTATATATTATTTTCTATGTAAAGGAAATTTGTGTTTTTTAATTACTGATTAATATTGCAATATAAGATACGTCTCATTTTATCTTAGTTATAAAAATGTATTCAGGGTCTTGTTAGGCCAACTGGTGTGTTTAAGACCTAGTTCCAATTCCTGACTAGATATCAAAGTCAAAATATAGTTAAGTTTATTTAGCTTTAACTACGACCATACCAGTTAAAATTGGAAAACATGTACATGAAAGCACTTTAGATATTGATATTTTTATCTTATTCTGTCCTTATCAATTCTTTTTTAGAACAATAAACGTGACAATTTTACTTGTTAAATTAACTGTATTAAACTCGACTATCCGGAGAAAAATACAAAAAATTGAACATTGTTTCCCGCTTGGTGTAGGTCGATTATGAAATACTGCCGTGTTATTTCCGAGATCGCTATACTTAGACTGATTGTGATACTGGTGCAGACATACCGGGATGAGGTGGATTATGAAATACTGCCGTGTTATTTCCGAGATCGCTATACTTAGACTGATTGGGATACTGGTGCAGACATACCGGGATGAGGTGGATTATGAAATACTGCCGTGTTATTTCCGAGATCGCTATACTTAGACTGATTGTGATACTGGTGTAGACATACCGGGTTTTCTTGAAATCCGATGTCTATTTTCCTGACAGTCATGCTATAAAGTATTCATGTATATATTTATAGGAAGAATGGTCACGATTTGGGTAAAAATTGTCAAGTTTTATATTTCAATTTTAAAAGAGTCAAATAATTATAAACTGATTCTTATCATCAATCTAAATCTAAATACCAGTTGTTTTGTTTCAAGCGAAATACAGAGCTCTGTTTCTATAATAACAACTTCTTGGGCCTATTTATCAAAACTAGGGGGATCGAATATATATGCATCAAAAGGTGAAAAAATTATAGAAAATTCGAGTGTTACATGCTGTATCATTCCCCTAAATCAAAGTACTGACAGTACAGATAGACGGAGGCACCATTTGGATCGAATTAATAAAGAAATATTTTTTTTTGTTCAAATGTTAAGGTAAAGAAGGTTTAGAGTATGAGACTTTGCAATGTCAAATGCTACAGGATGGAAACTACTTTTAGAATATTGCATATTCATGCTCTTATATGGAATACACGAAAACAAATACTGGTATGTTACAAAATAGAAAAATAATTTAATAGTTACGATGATAATGATTCACAATTTATGCTAAAATTTATGCAAATATCAATACAAACGTTTACTCTTGAAAAGCTTACTTTTTTCATCTTCGCTTCTGCCTGAAAATCCGTAATGTTTATTACATGAAATATGATCTCAATCCCGCTAAGTTGTCGTTATTATTTTTTTTAATTTTTAACAGAACGTATGATTCGATTGTAGAGAGGGATCAAATATATTTCTAACCAAAATTTATGGAGATCAAATATTTAAATTAAAGAGAGGCTACAGCTCATTTTGGGCAAATGACATGAAATGACAGTTTTCCTTTAACACTGTATGAAAAGTGCTAATCGAAAATGCGGTTGATTTGGATCATATATAGCAGTTTGACTATTTATCTATTTAAGTTAACTTTGGAAGTTGTCAATGAAAGATGTTTATTCCACGACTATATACCAAGCATTTAAAATTATATTCGATCCCTGGTTCTTTTCAATGCATTGAGAAATACAACAAATATATACCTTCCTCCGGTTTTGAAAGCTAGTTTTTGTTTGCGTAGTATTTTTTTTAATGCGACTTTTTGTTGTCACGACTATTATACTTTTTTCGGGTAGATCTCACGTATTGCTTATTATGCATTTAATACTCAGCAGAACAAATTATGTTAGAATATTAAAATTTACTTTCCAAACGATACTATTTAATTCAAATAAAGACGTTATTAGAATAAATATTGGTTTCAGAAAGTGAATTCATGTCGGTTTCAGGAAAAGTGTTCAGAAAAAGTCGTTACCATTCAGATTCAGGAACATAGTGATTGTATAGCTTTTTTTGTTTTGTTATCTTCTTTTTTTTGTTTTGTTGGGGGGATTACCAAATTAAAGTACTGAAATACTGAAAGCCCGCTTTTTTGATGTGTCTTTATGCATATGTACATGTAGTGTACCAAAGACTGGCAATCTCTCTCTCTCTCCTCTCTCTCTCCTGTGTTTGTTATAACATCGCACATGTATGCGCAAACCACACACTTTGGAGAACGTGCAATGACCGATGTGTTTGATGTGCATGCGAAGTAAATAAGGCAGCGCTATCTGTGCAAAATAATACGGATATCTTCGATATTTTTTCAAAGAATTAATCCTATTTTATGTTTGATTGATTGTAGTTTCCTTTATTCTGTTCATACTAACATTTTACTACAATGTGTAGTTCATGCATTAAGAAGTCTGAGCAAACTGAATGCCTCGATCATAAAGCAAACGAGTAGATTTCTGGACCGGTATGTATATACCCCTGAGCCAGTTGAAGGGTGATCGAAACTAATATGGCGACCAAATGCGTTTATGAATTAAAATCAGCTTTAATAAAGACACAGGAAAAACAAAACTCCCCGCTAAATTTGATCGCGCACATCAAGAAAACAACACATCTGACAAAACAAGGCTCTATGTGGGCATTCAGAAGTTGGAGTTCTATTCGCTTTTCGCTATTCACTATTCGAATAGCGAATAGAATTCTGTGGTCGGTTCGCTATTCCAATTACCGTAAACATGCTAATAAACGTAAATTAAAATTCCACATACACTTAATTATATAAAAATCATATCTTGCTGACCAGACCTGAATATTAACATAATTAGCTAGCCTGGCGAAAAGGTAAGAAATTCATCCCATATTTGGGCCTTCATATTTGGAGGAGGTGGAGCCCCGGGAATGCCCAGTCGACCCTCAAAAGGAATTGGGTTTACACGACCGTTAACAGGCTTAGCTAGCATGGCGAAAATTGGACATTTCGTATAGTACAGTTATAATGGGATATCTTTCATGGGGCTGGCTAACCCCCTGTATCCCATATTTGGGCCTTCATATTTGGAGGAGGTGGGGCCCCGGAAATGCCCAGTCGACCCTCAAAGGAATTGGGTTTACACGACCGTTAACAGGTTTTAGCTAGCATGGCGAAAATTGAAAATTTCTTATAGTACAGTTATAATGGGATATCTTTCATGGGGCTGGCTAACCCCCTGTATCCCATATTTGGACCTTCATATTTGGAGGAGGTGGGGCCCCGGGAATGCCCAGTCGACCCTTAAAAAGGAATTGGGTTTACACGACCGTTAACAGGCTTAGCAAGCCTGGCGAAAATTGGACATTTCGTATAGTACAGTTATAATGGGATATATTTCATGGGGCTGGCTAACCCCTTGTTTATCATATTTGGGCCTTCATATTTGGAGGAGGTGGGGCCCCGGGAATGCCCAGTCGACCCTCAAAAGGAATTGGGTTTACACGACCGTAAACAGGCTTAGCTAGCCTGGCGAAAATTGGACATTTCGTATAATACAGTTATAATGGGATATCTTTCATTGGGCTGGCTAACCCCCTGTATCCCATATTTGGGCCTTCATATTTGGAGGAGGTAGGGCCCCGGGATTGCCCAGTTGACCCTCAAAAGGAATTGGGTTTACACGACCGTTAACAGGCTAAGCTAGCCTGGCGAAAATTGGACATTTCGTATAGTACAGTTATAATGGGATATCTTTAATGGGGCTGGCTAACCCCCTGTATCCCATATTTGGGCCTTCATATTTGGAGGAGGTGGGGCCCCGGGAATGCCCAGTCGACCCTCGAAAGGAATTGGGTTTACACGACCGTTAACAGGCTTAGCTAGCCTGGCGAAAATTGGACATTTCGTATAATACAGTTATAATGGGATATCTTTCATGGGGCTGGCTAACCCCCTGTATCCCATATTTGGGCCTTCATATTTGGAGGAGGTGGGGCCCCGGGAATGCCTAGTTGACCCTCAAAAGGAATTGGGTTTACACGACCGTTAACAGGCTAAGCTAGCCTGGCGAAAATAGGACATTTCTATAGTACAGTTATAATGGGATATCTTTCATTGGGCTGGCTAACCCCCTGTATCCCATATTTGGGCCTTCATATTTGGAGGAGGTGGGGCCCCGGGAATGCCCAGTTGACCCTCAAAAGGAATTGGGTTTACACGACCGTTAACAGGCTTAGCTAGCCTGGCGAAAATTGGACATTTCGTATAGTACAGTTATAATGGGATATCTTTCATTGGGCTGGCAAACCCCCTGTATCCCATATTTGGGCCTTCATATTTGGAGGAGGTGGGGCCCCGGTAATTCCTAGTCGACCATCAAAAGGAATTGGGTTTACACGACCGTTAACAGGCTTAGCTAGCCTGGCGAAAATTGGAAATTTCGTACAATACAGTTATAATGGGATATCTTTCAAGGGGCTGGCTAGCACCCTGTATCCCATATTTGGGCCTTCATATTTGGAGGAGGTGGGGCCCCGGGAATGCCCAGTCGACCCTCAAAAGGAATTGGGTTTACACGACCGTTAACAGGCTAAGCTAGCCTGGCGAAAATAGGACATTTCTATAGTACAGTTATAATGGGATATCTTTCATTGGGCTGGCTAACCCCCTGTATCCCATATTTGGGCCTTCATATTTGGAGGAGGTGGGGCCCCGGGAATGCCCAGTTGACCCTCAAAAGGAATTGGGTTTACACGACCGTTAACAGGCTTAGCTAGCCTGCCGAAAATTGGACATTTCGTATAGTACAGTTATAATGGGATATCTTTCATTGGGCTGGCAAACCCCCTGTATCCCATATTTGGGCCTTCATATTTGGAGGAGGTGGGGCCCCGGTAATTCCTAGTCGACCATCAAAAGGAATTGGGTTTACACGACCGTTAACAGGCTTAGCTAGCCTGGCCTATAATAGTGCCTATTTGGAAGGGTAACAGTTGAAATTGACACACCAAAAAAAAACCCATTGTAAACCGATGCGAAGCGGAGGTTGACAATGAGTTTCGAGGGGTGTCAAATTCAATTATTATACTTTCATGTTAAATACTGAAATCTGATTAGTTTAGACGCAGTTGACAATCCGTTCTCTTACCATCAGCGTTAGCAACACGCCTGGCAACGGGCCGATAGTACGAATTGTTACATCGGCGTAAATTATGCGCGTACGGTTCGCCGTTAAATTCACGCCAGTTCTACATTAAACGCAGTAAAATTTTCCCTAAAATTAAGACATTCAGTATAATAAAATAAATAGTGCCTGTTTGGGAAGGTAACAGTTAAAATTGACACCCCTCGAAAACCATTGTCAACCTCCGCTTCGCATCGATTGACAATGGTTTTCGAGGGGTTTCAATTTCAACTGTTACCCGCCCAAACAGGCACTATTTATATACTGTGTTTATGATATTTGGTTGAATCTATTTTTTTAACAAGTTACTGGATTTTTATTTTTTAATGAATATTTCTAAATCGTACCTATTCTTATATACAATGAGCATGGCATTTATGGAAGTCCTTTAATATCTGTAGCTGTTTTCGGCCAAAAACACTTTCAAATGAAATATACACAGATTGCGTAGTATTGCTCAAGAGCCAGACAAATCATGTTGATTTCAAAAAGCCACGGCCGAGTGGTCAGCAATGAAATAGACATGCCTACGTCACATTGCTGTTTGACACAACAACCCAAAGTCCAAGCTCCTGTTAAATGTTCTAATAAACTAATACTGTAAATTCTTTTTCCGACTTTAATGTTTACAATGTTTCGGTAGGGAATTTTTAATAGGTAACCAAAATTTGAGAGTCATTTGCTGAGTTATAAGCGAGTTACAGAGCTTATAATTCGTTTCGATGTAAACAACTAGTGTTGTAAAATCGGACCAAATTTACTATCGATAATAAAATCAGTCCATGTACTTCTGTGTATTTTGGAGGTATTAGTGCAACCCTTAGACCCAATAACAACCGCTATGTAGCGGATCTGTTTAATTTTGAAGACAACTGTAAACAAATGGTTTTATGATTATTTTAGCAATAATTTGACAGTATTATTAACTAATAACAAGTTTCAATCTATAATTGTAATATCAGCATGAAAAGTATCACCCGTTTTTATAACCCATTAAGATAAGACAGTTGCAAGTTACTATTCACAACAGCGGTTAACTGAGCTTGTGAAAGAGTCCTATGAATTTGATAATTATCATTTTATTGCCTTTGGGTTTAATTAACACGATCGTAAACTCAGAATACATGGCGACTTCAACTTCTCTTTCGGAGGAAATTCAAGCGAAGTTACCGATCATAAAGCAAGTCGCCCCCTAGGTTGGTCACTGTATAATAATAGTTTAGTTTATGGATTGTGCCACGCAATGAAAGGTTACCTGTCACGTGACTGAATTTAGCGACTATCGATTATAAAAATTTACTATCGATTGTATATATGTCGCCGACCTGCTGCCTCCAGCGACGATTTTTCGATAGTCGGCGACTATCGTAACAACACTATAAACAACCCTTTTGTTTACATTTTGAATCTTTAAACAAAAATTCAAGGTTTTGACCTAAAATGAATGTGTTAAACGTTAGGAACTTTTTTAAAGCTTAAAATGAACAAGAGGATATACAATACAGCTTGAAAAAGATTTTTTACTGTTATGTTTAACCTACATGTATGTAAACAAAAACAGGGCAGGTGCCTTGTTTACATGACAAAGAATTTTGAGCCCTATATCTTGCTTATAACTCTACGGACGACTTGATCATTAGAAATGCATTCCTAAAACTTAAATAATAAACAAGAGGCCCATGGGGCCACATCGCTCACCTACACAACAATGGGCGTTCAAAAGATATTGTGCCATATGGCCCCTCGGTAGAATAACAAAAAATAAATATCGTGAAGTACATGTATTCGAATAATTATAAGTTTTACATTTTTTTTTTTTTTGCATACACGTTATCTTTGACATTGTACCTTTATGGAATACTATTTTTACCGCGAATAAGAAAATCCTACGCAAGATATAAAACTAAACATTTGGTAGGGGTACACTGTTAACTTCCAATTCCCTTTATTTTCGCCCCCTCCCCCACGTTATAAAGCGACCAAAATATATGAGAGCATATAGATACATTTTCTTCCTTAACTACTTACTATTTATTGTATTTTATTAAAACAATTCCTATAGATGTGAAGAAGAAAATTGTACCACAATAAGATCAATTGCTCAAATTAAAAACATACAAAAATTTAATTTGTCTTCCCCATTTTAATTTAACGACTGTTGTTTACCTGGCGTAAACTCGTGTGATTTTTATAACCTTACTCACACTTGATTGATGAATACACTAGTAATGAAAAATGTTGTCGCGTGACATGATAAAGACTAAAGAGCTATAAAAATCAATGTATTTTCAGGCAAATCACTATATTTTACTTAGGCCTACCCATTATTTTCATCTTTATTAAAAAAAACACTAAACAAATGGCTACAAACCAGGATAATTTTCCGCTGTAATAATTTTTTCGGAATAGCGATAATGCCTTAATCCCCGTAACAGAAATGTGTCAGAACTATGGAAACTGTTTTAACGGTGTCGTTTTTATTGACTCGTGTCTGAAAAACTATCAAAATTGATGTAGATTTCATATTATTCATTGTATAAAGAGGGCCCCCAGAGAGTAGTTATATACAGCATATCATCCTTTAATTTTTTTGTACAAGTATTTAACGTTTAGCGAGACATTTCTAATGATCAACCAAAATTTCAGCGTCAATCGTGGAATACAGAGCTCACAATTCTGCTAAGTTTGAGTCATATTTTGACCACATGAGTTAATTACATTCAGTTTAAGATTTTTAACTTGGTATTTCCTATTCAGCATTTAAAATGAAAAAAAAAATGGCCTCAGATCTGTGAACAAACATAGAATTGTGAGCAAAGCTCTGAATCTTGCTTATAATTCGAAGCTTAACTCTAAATTATGGTTAGTAAATAGAAATTGTAAACAATTAAACAGAAGAAACATGCTCTAAAATAAAGAGCACAATTTATTTTTCCAAATGATTCACATATATATGCCTTCATATTTCCGTCAGCGATATTATGCTCTATTTAAACTGAATAAACTCGAGAAAATGCTGAGTATCTCAACAAAACACATTGCATTAATCATGCAACCATTACGCAAAAGATCATACCGAATTACCAATAGAATGAATTGTATTTTAGTACCGAAGTCTCTGTTTGATTTGATACGTAAAAATTACAAAATACAGGCGATAGTTCCCAGGTTACAAAGCATAAATAATGAAAACAAAACGAAAATCAAAACAACCTAACACCACCGTCATATGTGAAAACTGTCAACGCATTGAAATATTTAACCTCATTTTACTTCACAAAATCGGCACAAATGTACATGTATTTTGCATGTTTCAAAGACTCCCTTTGCACGCGAACTGTTGCACAACAAATTCTTTGTCAGATCGACCCGTTTATCATACGTCATTGCTGCTTTATACAAAGAAACTCGTTATAGAAGCATGGAATTAAACATGAATTATTAAGTTTCTTCTTAAATAAGTCCACAAACCCGTAAAATGTCGACCCGGGTTTGCCTACCCATTTTACCAACTTGGATATCAACAATCGTCAATAAATTCCAAAGTACGCATTGTTGTCTATCAATATTTACAGCGAATACAAATATACCGGTCTGTAACGTATCCTGAAAATTTCAATGACATCGGTTAATTATTATCGACGTAAATTGAAAAATCTCGATCTGATCCGGCTTTCATTTTGTCCCGGTTTCACCGGCCCGGGTTTGTCTACCCATTTTACCAAGACTCGTATGGAATACCGAAGCTATAAACTGATTGAAACACACCTTTCCTTTATTACTGTGACAAGGTTAGCTTTTTAAAAAGCTAAGAAAGTCAGCCAACGGAATTTTAATTTTAGGACAAAAGTGGATACACAATCTATTAAAATACTAGATAAATAGTTTCCAGAACAATATTAATATGCGGGTGCACATTTAGTTTGCAGCCTTATTTTTATGGCTGTACATGTAGGTAGGTGTGGAGATAAGCGTGCAGCGGTGTACATGCAATGTAGGACTGCACATCTACTTAATATTTAAAGTTGTAACTTGTAGACATAGCTATCTGATTTCCATGGTCTGGTGGCAAACTACTTCCAACATATTAACTTTTTAATCTCACTAAGAGAGTTAGGAAGATATACGCGGACTCCGGCTGCAGACGATTCACATTGACACCTCCAATACATTGATGCGCAGTTTGACCTAGAAACTGACCGGTTTCATAACGTCTTCGAATTTTTCTAACACGAACTGTCTAATTTTTTCCCAGAATTTCAATTTACGCAAGCGCAATTGAAGTTTCATCCTAAGGTGGCAGGGGATAGTTTTTTTGGTCGAGGAAATGTGAGGCAGATACTGCTCATATATTTGATCTCATTATTCAGTCGATTTTTAAATTTGCTAAAATTGGTTTGCATGCACGGGACACATGGTCCCGACTCTTGAGAATTTTTAAACATTTCAGAATAAAACAAGTACAACTTACATATAGCACTATATAGAATAGCTAGGGACGGTCTCAAAATTTTCTGAAAAATTACCCTTTTTTCACATTTTCACGGGTCCAGCACCACGCTCCAGTCCCGAGCAACTGCCATAAACTACCATAGAATTTGTTGCTTAATGTATACCTATGCAAATAATCACCAATTAATGGGGGGTCAATCACCTTCTTTTCGAGTGACATTTCGTGTTCTGAACCCACCCCACTTTTCAAGCACAAAACCGAAAGTGAACATTTTGGCCACAGTTTCGCATTTTCATTCCATATCTGATGAAAAGTGCTACCAGTATTAAAGTGTCATATATCAATAAAATTGACATTAGCTCCTCTATCCACAAAATGAATGCAATAAATATTCTAGCAATTTATACCCCTCAAATAACCAGCCAAACCTCAGGTTCTCCCTTTATTTCAAAATTTTGACCGGGTCTTTCGTTCGAAACTATCCCCTGCCACCTAACTTAATATAGTCAGCCCGCGGGCTGACTAATTATTTTCGTAATAACTCAGACTTGAAACAGAATTAGCCCATAATTTTTGCAATTTATCTTTTCCTTTCCATTTGGATTATTTATGCTAAATTACGTTGAATTTGACTCAGTAGTTCTTGAGAAGAAGATTTTAAAAATGCACCCCCCTTTTTCTAGAGTTTCGAGGTTTTCTCCGCTTTGAATAAAGATCGGTCTTTCATTTCTGCAATTTATATTCGCCTTTCTATAAGGATGCTTTGTGTCAAATTTGATTGAAATTGGCCAAGCGGTTTTAGAGAAGAAGTTCAAAATGTTAAAAGTTTACAGACGGACAGACGTTCAGACGGACGGACGACGGACAAAATGTGATCAGAATAGCTCACTTGAGCTTTTAGCTCAGGTGAGATAACAAGAGGCCAAATCGCTCACCTGAACAACAGTTCCTTGTACCATTCTATTTCGTAGCATATGCTATTTCTATTTTAAACTTTGAACCCCTTTCTGGGGCCCCAGTATTGGTCTGAGGTTTATGGTTGGCTGAAACAATTGAGAATTTACACTATTTGAAGATACTTGCAAAGTAATCTCACAAACTGTAGCGTTATAGTTCTCGAGAAAAACTTTTTAAAAACATTTTCCATATATATATATATATATTTCTATGTTAACAATGAACCCCTCTTGGGGCCTCAATATTAGTCTAGTGGTACCAGCTTTATTTATTAAGAATCTACATTATTCAAGGATACTTGCAAAGTAATCTCACCACTTGAAACATTGTAGTTCTCTAGAAGAAGATTTTAAAACATTTTTCCTCTATATTTCTATGTTAAACTTTGAACCCCTCTTGGGGCCCCAGCATTAGATCGAGGGTCACGGATTTTATAATTTAGAATCTACACCATTTGAAGATGCTTACGTAGTTATCTGACAAGTTGAAGCATTGCAGTTCTTAAGAAGATTTTTAAACATGTTTCCTATGTATTTCTATGTTAAACTTTGAACCCCGCCTTTGGCCCCAGTTTTGGTCCGAGGTTTACGATTTTTACAATTTAGAATTTTCACTATATATACAAGCTTTTGTGTAAATATTGGCATTTTTGGTGCAGTAGTTCTTAAGAAGAAGATTTTAAAACATTTTTCTATGTATTTCTATGTAAAACTTTGAACCCCGCCCGGGGCCTCAGTTTTAGACCGAGGGTCACGATTTTTAAAATTTTGAATCTTCACTATATACAAGCTTTTGTGTAAATATTGGCATTTGTGGTGCAGTGGTTCTTGAGAAGAAGTTTTTTAAAGACACACACCCTATACTCACTGTTTCACAATTATCTCCCTTTTAAAAAGGGTTGTGGCCTTTATTTTAACAATTTATAATCCCCTTTGCTTTGTACCAAGTTTGGTTAAATTTGGCCCAGTGGTTTTAGAGAAAAAGTCGAATATGTAAAAAGTTTACAGACGGACGGACAGACGGACGACAGACAACAGGTGATCCGAAAAGCTCACTTGAACCTTCGGTTCAGGTGAGCTAAAAACAGAAAAATAGAATTTGACCAAATTTGTTGACATGCCCCTTTAAGTTACGCAAGTACTGAATTCCGTGATTCCGCTATTTTGTATCAAATCGCGAGAATGTAAAATAATGAGCACCAATTTTTGGTTATAAATTCATGTATATAACAGCTTTATGATTTTAAAATCCGAGGGTTGCATCTCGCGATTTTACGTGCATATTAATTCCTCATTTTTAACAAGGAATCTACGGTACAAAATTACAGTATGCTTCTTCATTGCCAAGTCTTAAGAATTTGTTCTGAAACTCAACAGTAGTTGTGCTCATAAACCCATATACATTTCCTCACATCAAATGAATTACCACATGTAAATACCATAAAAAATCAAACAACATATTTGCAAAAACTAATTTTACTAACAAAAAAAACTTTCTACAAAAACTTGTAATCATACAAAATTGTCCCTGAATCTATTATGCACAATACTGATTGAAAAAAAGGGTTGAAAAGTCGTTCAAAATCATAAATAATACACAATAACAACCAAAATGTATGTTTCTCCACTATTTTACCACCGATTCTTCTGTCGACCTTTGCCCTTTTTGGCATTCTTGCTCTTCCACTTGGGTGGAGCTTTGGCGGAGTCTGCAGCGCTAGGTTGTTTGTTCTCCACTCCTCCACTTGTTGGGATGGATTGCACACTGGAGTCTGCTTTGGCGCCTTCAGCTTTCTCCCCTTGATCCATTTGACATCTCCCTTTCTCGATTTCAGACAACACTTTCTGGGCTTGCTCTGGGTTTCTTCGTTTTTCTGAGCTGTCTGACCTATGAGGTACTGACTGATGTTTCTGATGAATTTCCTTTGATTTGATATCTTCTATTGTACTTGAACTCTTGTTATTGACACGGTGATGTTTCTTACCATTCCCATTTTCTTGAAGAGAATCACCCATGCAGACTTCTCCATCCATTTCTTTGTTAATCTTTTCTGGCTTTATTTCCAAAGACTTGGACTTATCATGTGTCTGTTTTAAACTAGACTGACTGCCTGTCTTGCTCTTGCAGGCTTTGGGGATTCTGGATGGTGTAACACTTCCAGATTTCCCATGATCCACTTTGGTATTGCTGTTCCATGGAGGTTTTACAGCATGTTTCAGCTTCTCTTCCGATTTCGACAATGTTTTGGACAACTTAAGCTTGGTAAATTGTGCTTCGTTTTCAAGACTTTTAGAAACAGAAGACTTTGCAGAGTTACAGCGTTTCTTTGTAGCACTGGTCACATATCCCCGAGAAAAATTCCCATCATGCGTACTTCTGATCAACCTTGCTCCATCACTCTGACTCAGGCAGTAGTTATGTTGATCCTCTGCCCTATTTATACCCACGTCCTCCAAATCCAGATCATCCTTGGAGAAACACGACTCATCCTGATCTGTACACAGTTCCTCCACTACTTCACCAGACTGTTCCACACATACATCATTCTCCTCCTCTGTGGGAAGCTTACAAGGAAACTCCACATTCTCAGCTACAGACAAATCACACACATTCACCACCTCAGCAGCTGACCTACACATGATCTGGGTGGTACCCTCCCTCAATGACGCCCCGTTTTCTGGAGGCCATTCTGTGTGGGTGCTGGATGACACCACTCCACTCTGTACACCATCTTCCTGCTGCCCTGGTTTCAGCTTGGTGATGGAGGTAACATTAGGGAGCACCTGTTGTAACATGGACAGGTACTCCTCAGGACTACATCTCCCTTCCTCTGCTGAACTGAGGTCTTGCTTCATACACAGATCCAACTTCTCCATCTCCTCCACACAGAGATCGTGACTAGGTGAGCTATTGGCAGAAATGATAGCACTGTCTGCTGTCTGGATACTAGTGGATGAATCTGGATTCTCACCACAGGTCTCCTTTTCGTCCTTTTGCTCTGGGCTTGATTCTTCTTTCTTGCCTTCATCAAGTTTTGATTCCTCAGCTTGGAATTCCTCTAGACCAGATCCAACCGGATGGTGAAGCTTCATAGTCAGTCCGGACAACAAATCGGCCACTTCTTTCTCCAACTTGGCTTTGTTTTGAATCAGATTTATGTTCTTTACCATCAACGGCTGAAGTTTTTCTGCATATCCAGATGCTGGGGTGTTTGGGGGAACTTCAAACTTTGGTGACATCACACAGTCAGGACTTACCAACAAAGCTCTGGGAAGGCTGCTAACTTCTGGTTCAATTAAATTCTCTGTTTTAATGTCATCACCACTCTCCCCAAAAACCTTCTCTGATGATGTAGTTGAGTCTGCAATTTTTGCCTCTATTGGTGAGGACTCAAAAGCAGAGGTCAGCATTTCCTTTCCTGAATCTTTCCTTAGAAACGGACTACTATCAGTGTCTGCTTCTGAAAATCTTGAAAGACTGGAAACCATGTTTTCTGCCTTGCAATCAAACAAAGCCTGTGGGACATTTACTTCTGTCTCAGGTATAAATGAAGCAGACACATAATCAGAACTGGATGGTTCACAGCATTCATCAAAAGTTTCTTTGTCAATCCTAAGTTTTCCTTCTTCTGAAGACACCTTTGAACTCCTACACAATTCTGAAAGGTTTGGCACTGTGTTAGTCACAGGTTCATCTACACCTGCATGTTTCTGATCAGCTAACTTCGTTTCAGCTGAAACAGAGCTCTCCTCAAGAGAAAGTGCATTGATGCTGGACTGGATGATTTCTTTGGCATACTCTTCCACTTCCTTGGCCAGAACTTGACTCTCCACTTTATTTTCTTCATCCCTCTGCTCCAACTTCCCTTCAGTAGAATCCTGCTCCGTTTTGGGTTTTTTGGAATCCCTTGCCACACTGTCATCTAGCCGATCCTTTCTCTTGTCGTACAAGTCTGACTTTCTTCTCTCTCTTCCAGGATGGGATCCAGAGTCCTTTTTGTCCATCTCCACTCCTTCCTTTCTGGCCACAGTAATGTCTATCTCCCGGGCTCTCACAGTCTTCCCTTTTTTACATGGAGACAACTTCTTCCTGGGCCTTGTACTCTCTGTCTGCTCATCGCAAACACCACCTTCTCTTTCATCCTTCTCATGACTTTGTTTGCATTTCTCTTCTTTGGCTTTTGCTTTAGGAATTTCTTTGGGTTTTTCCCTACTTCCATTTCTTTCTTTCTCACTGAAACTATCCCCCATTTTATGTTCCTTGTGAAGTTTAGCACCATCCTCTTTAGCACTGTCTGTATTCCTTTCACTAGTTTTGTTCTTATTTGATGGTTCTTCCAACTGAGCACTACATTTTTCTTCACTTTCTTCACCACCTCCAAGTTCAACTTTTCCTTCCTTAACTCCCTCTGAAATGGCCTCGACCTCCTCCTTGTCACTATGAGAGTCCCCGCCATTTTGATCATCCCCATCAACTTTGCCGTCAGCCGCATTTTCTCTGACCACTTCAATTGACGGATCATTTTTCAGTCGAACATCACGACACATGCCACTAGACTCTTTCTGCCATCTTCTAGCTCTTCTACAAAATAATTGTTACAAAACAACATTTCAATTGTGAGAAGACAATTTTTACACTCATTAGATAAAATCACAACAATTATACACAGGATCTCTCATGATTTGAAATGGATAGAAAACACACAAAGAGTTGGATGAAAATTATCTACCATTGCAAATCATGAGAGATTCTTTTTATTGCGTTTTACCGCGCTTTTTGTTTAACTTTAATTGTTTCTGTAGAAATAATAACTGTGAGTCGCACAACACATTTAGTACGTCAACAACTTTACGCATGGAAAAAAGTTCCTTGAAGATTAACAAACAAACATTTCATTTTTGAATATATTTTCATTAATTCATGAAAAAAAAAATAAAACAGCATTAACTGCTTCACAACTCCACACTTATCAATTGAATTGATTTTTTTTACTTTTTTTTTTCCTACCTCAATCAAACGCCTAAACTTACATAATGTTTAGCTATGATGTCACGTAGATAAGAATACACAGTGGAATATCAAAAATTTATTACATGAGTGATAACCAATGCTTAGAGACCCCTTCACGATAACTTTGGTACTGCTCTCTTGAAGGCCAAATTGATAAACTTTGCCGAAGTTTTAGAAGATAGATAATTAAATGACGTAAAGGAAACAATCAACGTTACATCATTTTTCACCAAACTATGTCATTTTGCCTTGCAGTTACCGTGAACAAACATGTAATAATATATATATATAAATATATATATAATAATATATATGATCTCCTATGTCCCTTATAACGCGAGAACTGATTGGTTGACAAGCAGGGTGTAAATTTTCGTAGCACCTGCTGAAGCCATGTGTAAAAAAAATGTGACGTCGCAAAAATAATGTAACGTCAGATGAAGTAAACGAATAAATAATTTGTCAAAATCCCAATTTCTTGATATTCTATTGGTATGAATAAATGATTTTCAGCAAATTTTAATTAATATTAATAAGTTTTTTGTTCCGTTAACAACATTTAAAAGTCGTAAAAAAAATTAAAAATTTTTTTAAAGATAGAACTGTTTTAAAATGGGTGAAAAAATTCATGTTTAGCAATTGAATTAAAATACATTGTTTACAACGATAAATTAATAATATATTGCACATGCTTTAAGATTTATTTCTTTTTATTCTGAGTGATCAGATTTTCAAGTTGCAAAGCACTGGTAAAACAATATCATTTTAAAATTTGTATAACATATGAAATAAATTTGTTTTCCAGGTCCAATCAAGGGTGTATGGGGATTTACCCCAGGTTGTATTCCATACTCCCTGAGGCTCGTAGGCGTCAGGGTGTATGGAATACACCCCGAGGTAAACCCCCATACACCCTTGATAAGACCTGGATAACTAATAATATTTGTTGAAATTAAAAGATTATTCTTTATTAATACACACTTTTCATTTCTACTCTGCCATTTTTTCTTTTCTTTGGAACTGTTGCTTCCAAGTCTTGGCAAATGACTGAAATTAAAAGGGAAACAAATCTTAGGTATATCTATCATACAAAAAAATTCCTACTTCAACTGTTTTAACATAACCAACTAAAGCATACTACGTTAACAGTAAACAAACTGGATGAAAGAAAAAGATTACTGTTTTCATAAAAAATTCAGAGAAGTAAAGTTGACCTTTGACCTCTATCAATGACATTGACCTTTGACCTCTATTAACCTTTATTGACCACCACCTCTAAGCCGTCACATGGCCAAATATAAAGTACTGTATACTGGGTTATTTTCGCCCCGTGTTATTTTTGCCCTTCACTTGCAGTTTCGCCCCATCTTGAATTCGCCCAGACATGGTTGTCTTTAAAGAGAGATAGTTTGAGACGCCAGATTTCGCCCAGTCTTAAATTCGCCCGCTGAAGACGAGGGCGAAAATAAAATGGAGGCAAATATTTCCCTGTATACAGTATATACATTATGTGTAGCAAATGTTTTTATTGGCAACTTGACAAAGAGACAGGTGAGATAAAATACATCTCCCCATCTCATTATTAAAATACAGTTGAACTTCGATATCTTGAACACTGATATCTCAAATACAATGGATATGTTGAAGTGATTTGTAAGTCCCAACCACTCAGTTTTTTTTAGGTATTTTACCCTCAATATCTCAAATACTCAGATATCTCAAAGATTTTAAACAGTCCCATTTAGTTTGAGATGACGAAGTTTGACTGTAGTCAAGCAATTTAACTTACAGCCTAGTCAGAAAGGAATTTTAAAATTGTATGGTATAATAAGGTACTGTATAAAACGTTCCTCTACTCTTACTCTGCTATCCAAGGAGGAGAAAAGAGCAGCTCTGCATGGTATCTACAGTGATTGATCCAAATAGAGTACTGAAATATACAGAGTTACAACATACTAGTAAACCGGAGAAAAAATGGCAAAGTCAAACACAGAGAACAACAGATACAGATAAATGGCAAAGTCAAACACAGAGAACAACAGATACAGATAAATGGCAAAGTCAAACACAGAGAACAACAGATACAGATAAATGAAACCGAAATAACAGCACAGACGAATAAATATAGAAACTAAGCATGGTAACTATACAGAATATCTTAGATGAAAAAAGTTCACAATTCATCATTCACTTGCAAAATATTCTTCACAATTCATCATTCACTTGCAAAAAATTCTATCAGCAATGATTTAAAACAATGCAAAACTGATTTATTGCTGCAATATCAATTTATCCTCCAACTCTTTATTGCCAGCAATACATTACTTTACTTTTCAAAACCTTGTTCAGTGAAAATGCCTAACCTTGCATTGCACAGCAATCTTGTACTGGTCCAGGATGGCCTTCTCAATGAGTTTCTGGTCAACATTCAGGAGACCCAGTTTATAAATGAGGTCCTTTGCTTGAACCAACTCCCCCTTCTCTGTCATCTGCTGAACAAAGTCCAGGTAATTCTCTGTTTCTGCAATCTGTGGTTTCTTCTCCCCTTTCTCTGGTTTCTTAGGCTCAAAATCAGTGGTGGTGACAGGGGGAACAGTAATGCTTTTATCTTCTGAAATCAATGAAGTTTACACAGGCAAAATATTACAATATTTCTTTAAATATCCCTTACACAAAAATCGATGTCTTTGTGAATTACCGGTATGCACGCTATAGTAAAACAAGATTTCAAGGAAGAAGTTAATGATAAAATTTTGAGCAGAGTCATTTTCTGTATTATAAGCTTAATGGTTGTAATAAATTACACACAAATTAGAATTGCTTGTAGAAGTCTGGCACTAATTATGTTACACTGAGTTTAATTTGAGGTTCAACCAACCTTGTTTTCCCACATCTTCCTCCTTCTCTAAAGCAAACTGTCCCTGATCCAAGCTTTCCTCTACAGTCCTGGCCCCTTCACCCTGATCCTCTATGACAGACACACTCTCCTTCCTCAAGGACGTATCCTCTTCCGACAAAAGCATGGACGCTTCCTGGATTTCCGATTCCTTCCTGGAACGTTCCTCTTCCGACAAGTACATGCTGGCCTCTTGAACCTCCGATTCCTTCCTGGACTTTCCCATTTCCTTCACTTCACCGTCTCTACTTTGCTCATTACATTCCTCTGTCCTTTCCAAAACCTCAGTATTACCATCATCCCTAACTTCATCACTCATTTTATCCAAGTCTGCATTTTCCAGATCTCTGCACACAGATTCCATCATGGCCGCAGTCAACTCAGGGTCACTTCCACAATGAGGCTCGGAATGCTCTTGTACAAATACAATGCTGTCCGTCACAGCCAAGCTAGGCTGTTCCCCATTACTCTCCGACAGATCTGAGCTTGGCTGTTCCTTTTGACTCCCATTCAGATCATGGTCCTCCGGATGTATTACCTCGATGCTGCCTGAGGAATCCATGATCTTGGTTGGACTCCCTTCACCGTTGTCCTTTACCACTATAAATGACCCTGTGCCCTGGTCCTCTGGTAAATCTGCAACAAAAGTGATTGAAAAGTTAGAGTCTTACAATATTAATGCTATGAAAAGGTTAGTTAAGTTGGTTCGCAATATTAATTCATTACCCTCACTGTTTTGTTTAGGCTTGCAGAAGTCCGAACGAACAAGTCAATGAAGTTACATGATTGTGCCTTCACTATGTTGTTCAGGAATGGTGAACAATGTACACTGTAGTTACACGATTGTATTTGGCAAAGATTTAAAGAAATTTCTCTCCTTACTTTTATGGAGGGTAATCGTGTTCAAAAACCTAGACCTGTAAACTTGTAAATTCAAATATGCAATCGTGTTGGTGTGTAAGTCCGAGTATGAATGTATGTGATTCTGATCGTGTAACCTATAAAAACTCGAGCATATAAACACTTTAAGATTTGACTCAGTTCTTTTGTATGATTCACATTTTGCTGCTTAATTGTTTTTGTTAGTTAATTTAACCTTCAACTTTGCACATTTTAAATCCATAGTTTCTGCATTTGTATCTTCACCCTCGGATATAGCACAGTTGGCATGTTACAAATCGACAAATGTAAAGTCTACAAATTTGTCGAATTTTAACATGACCTAATATGGCAAATGCTCGCTGCGGGAAAAGGCATGCCGTAATCGCCGGAATGGACTAAAATAAACATAAAATTCCGATAAACTGTTCTAAAGAACGATACTTTTTTCTTTGGATCAAATATATTTTTTTTTAAACTGGACCAAACAAGAAGAGGTGAATGTTTGTAAATATCGGTGCCGTTGTGACGAATGTAAGACTGTGGTTTCTGTAATATAATTCCCATGGACACGGGTACATGTAATATACGATAAGGGTTAACTTTTACTAAACAAGAGGCCCATGGGCCACATCGCTCACCTGAACAACAGTTCCTTGTAACATTCTATTTAGTAGCATATGTTATTTCTATTTTAAACTTTGAACCCCTTTCTGGGGCCCCAGTATTGGTCCGAGGTTTATGGTTGGCTTTAACAATTTAGAATTTACACTATTTGAGGATCCTTGCATAGTAATCTCACAAACTGTAGCATAATAGTTCTCGAGAAAAACTTATTAAAAACATTTCCCATATATTTTTCTATGTTAAACTTTGAACCCCTCTTGTGGCCCCAGTATTAGTCCAGTGGTCACTGCTTTATTAATTTAGCATCTACATTATTCAAGGATGCTTGGATAGTAATCTCACAAGTTGAAGCATTGTAGTTCTCTAGAAAAAGATTTTTAAACATTTTTCCTCTATATATCTATAGATGTTAAACTTTGAACCCCTCTTGGGGACCCTGTATTGGATCGAGGGTCACAGCTTTTATAATTTCGAATCTACGCTATTTAAGGATGCTTACGTAGTAATCTGACACATTGAAGCATTGTAGTTCTCGTGAAAAGGTTTTTAAACATTTTCCATATATAATACATACATAAGCCAGGGATGCATGCATAGTAATTCCACAAACTGTAATATTGTAAATCTCGAGAAGAACATTTTTAAACGTTTTCTATATATTTTTTAAAATGTTAAATTTTGAACCCCTCTTGGTGCCCCAGTATTTCTTTAAAATAGATATCATTGATTTAAATTTCTGTACCAATAGTCGTATACATGTATCAAATAACATCAGAATAAAAATGGTTTGTGTAACTAAATTCACACATATGCTACTATATTTTTATTTGCAATTTTAACATCACCATGTGATTGTATACTCAGTATATTTCCTTATAAAATACGTAGTTGGCATTTGTGGTGCAGTGGTTCTTAAGAAGAAGATTTTTAAACATTTTTCCTATGTATTTCTATGTTAAACTTTGAACCCCGCCTAAGGCCCCAGTTTTGGTCCGAGGGTCACGATTTTTACAATCTAGAATCTTCCCTATCCATATCAAAGGCCGGTACGGCCACAAAGGCGTCGAGCTGACATTTTCTTTAATATAGATATCATTAATTTAAATTTCTGTACCAATAGTCGTATATCAAATAATATCAGTATTACGTTTGCAATTTTAACATCACCATGTGATTGTATACTCAGTATATTTCCTTATTCATTGTATTAAAAATGCATCACTACGATGCATTTGTAATACAATGAATCATAACTCACCATGGTTAAAAATCGAAGAAATTTCAAAGTTCAAAAATAAATTAACTTCTTTCTGCTTTAAAAAGTCTTTGAACAAAT